>PCDN01000012.1:0-44847 GCA_002778105.1 Ceratocystiopsis brevicomis
AACCCTAACCCTAACCCTAACCCTAACCCTAACCCTAACCCTAACCCTAACCCTAACCCTAACCCTTACTGCCTTTGCACTACCGAAGTAGCTAGCAGTCTTAGATCGCTGTTATCTAGAACAAAGTCATGCTCTGCTACACTAGGTGTGCGTAAAAAGACGGCGGCAAAGTCAATGGTTAGTGGGCCGCCAACCACGCGAAAGCTGTTCGGGTCCTCGCGGAGCATCTGCGACGCATTAGCGAACGCCACCGGGTTAGCCCAGCAGACATCGACTGTCTGCTGGCATTGTGGCTGAGGTGCTGACAGCCCTGCACCGGTGGCCCATCTGGTAGCCGTCGCCCCCGGGCGCAAAACCACTTCCTGCCATCTTTCAATATGGATGCGCGGCTCGGAGCGAAAGTATTTGGCCAAGATGACCCCCTTCACAGCATGGTTCGACGCCGAAAACCACCATCGCATCTTCGCGACAAGTGATGGCATAGTCTGTGTGTAACCTGCCTCAATGACCAGTGTTGGCCACTCGCCCACGCGCCGCTTCGATCGTGGATGGCCACCAGAGTCCCCTTCGCCTGAGGACCCTCCAGGACCTGGGAATTTACCACCTTGTGTTCCCCGCCAATCCCGCCAGACGCCCATGTTTGTCATCTGCGCCAAAAAGACCTGGTAGAGCCACCCATGCATCTCTTCGTGTTCCAAAGTAGGCACCGTAATGATGGCGCAACTAGAGTCGGCGAGGTAGAATAAGCGGTACTTATGTCCACTTCCATCACGCCTCTGTTCTAAGGTTTGAAAATCGGTGACCGAAACGTTGCCCACCACAATTGCGTCTCCATCCGTGCTTTCAACGTGTGCGAAGACATCTTTGACAGTAATGAATAGGATGTCAGGCGCTGGTCCTGTTGCCACATCCGTTGATGCTGTTTCCATCGTACTAGTATCCGATGGCGTGACACGATCGTCAATCTTGAGCTTATGAGCCGCCTGGCTTGCAGAAGGTAAAGCCTCCATGTCGTTAGAAGTGTGCAGTAACATGCAAGGGATTTCAATGCAGGACTGGTGAGGGGAGGTGAAAAAACAAGGAAGCTGGGGAGGAGAGAAGAAAACGAAAGTTGATTTCGATGGGGGGTCTCGGATTCTCATATGTAAAGAAAAACGCTGATGTCCATATGGCAATGCCCGCAACTCAAACAGTGGTGCATTGACCAGGCCTGACTTACCTTGTTGAATAAAGCTTTTTGTGCTACTGTCAACCTCTATCAGAGTTTTGTGTAGTTGATAAATAGCCTCAAGTCCCTTGCAAGGCCGCAGTATCTTACAATGGTGCAGCTTTATAGAGGTGCGGATGTTAGCGCAGATAATGGAACACCTGAATAGTGTATGTAAGATATTACTACAAAGCCCTCCTCGTGTCCAGCCTATTTGCATTATCTCCGTAAGATACAATGACGAAGTTGCCGAAATACGCAAAACAACACGGCTTCAATTGAAAAACAGGCAAGCCGCCCTCTTAATGCATTCAGAATCTGCACCATGAAGCCAGTTGGTGGTAAGACCCATCTGGTCTAGGACGTGTCACTTGCTCTGGAGGATACAAACAGTTCGCATCACAGTCATCGACTAGGAAAGCAAGGTATTGTCTGCCGTATTAAAAATAATGACAATACAATGCCAATGCGCGCTATTGCAGACTACGGTCTGCAGACTTTGTGCATCTTCAACGCTGGGCAGCATCACCTTAATGCACAGTCGCTGCCTAATCATAGAATGTGGCACAGCGATCTAAGCCAGGTGATGTCCTTGCGGCACCCCATCCTCCCAGAGCCACAGAGACGTTTGTTATACGAAAGGATCTTTGCGCGGCAGCAAGTGCAGCTGTACGCCCACCGTGCCGTGGCAACCAGCTGGAGCAGAAAGAAAAACGGCCACGTACAAACCGGCTGTGCAGACTGGGCACCAAGGATAACATGTTCAACGTCTTGTTGATGCAGCCCGGATACTTTGCCAGGCTAGCCGGAGCATCCATGAGTGCCTTGAGTACCAGCATGCTTGTCCACTTACTGTAGATTCAAGTCTTTACAACATGTGCCTCGAAGAAACGGATACATGCGAACTTCGCCCGCCACGCGATGCATAACGGGCCATGCTTAGTGACTTGCTTCTCTAACAACGGCCGCCGGTGCAGAGGCAGATAGATGTTCAGAGGGCCAAGTGCGCTGTTGGCATATGCTGTGCTTGTGTTGCTCGTGTTGTAGACGCGCCCGGTTCTTCGTCCGCACACCCTTGGCTGTGAACGTGTAGCCTGTGGACGACAGTCGAATCCTGAAGAGGACGCCTGTGGCGCCATTAACGTGGAGAGGCGCGACATCTGCGTCGGCACCCCGGTCGGTGGCGAGCTGATCGCGCACAAGATGGAGGAACTCTGGCAGTGCAAGGTGATTTAGTCCGTGGCTGACGGCATTTAGGCAGGCTCGGTCCCGTAGTCCACCGTTCTGCAATCCAAAAAGGCACTGGTGCGTGCAGTAAGGCCGGTCCTTTATGGCAGGTATCGGGTGGCCGCCACTGCTGCTACTTCCATCTTCTCGCTGTGCGCTGTCCGGACTCGTGCTCCTCTCAGATGTTTTTCTACCAAAGGCGCACTAACGCTGGGGCTTGCGGGCCGGGACAGGCCTCTTATCTGCCCTTTGTACCATCGCAGAAATCCGACGCAACTCCTTCTTGCATTTCGGCCACCTTTCGAGCTGTGTAGCTGCGTCGTACCAGGACCCTGAAACCGGCTCTTCCTGAAGGAACTGGAGAACAAAGGCAAATACCTGTGCAACAGCCGTGCGATACAGCCGCTGTTCGTCGTTGTCCAGCACATCCTGGCTTGGGATGTACACGTGGTACCAAACCGTTGAGGGATCTTCCGGGATGTGCAAAAAGAGCTGGGTGACGACAGCAGATGCGATCCAACGGTACGCAAACTCTATGGACTTGTCGTCTTTGTTGCTGATGTCGCGGTCCGGTTGGATCCCGGATACCAAACCCTCCGTGATAGCATCGAGGGTCAGCTTATGTTGCGCTTTGTATTCGATAAGCAGCTTGGTGACGGGTAGCTTGCCCGGCAGCTTCAAAACACAAAACTTGTCTGCCTGGCCCCTTGTCCGGAAACGTGTCTTCAAAGCCACTGGTGTTCTAGGAAAAGGAAAACTGGCATTGGCGTCTGCCGGGGGGTTCGCATCGTTCCCGGAACTTATGATCTTGTCGGAGACTTGGTCGTTTCTGTCATCGCGGCCGCCGTCGTCACTGTCCTCGTCGCTACCGTCGCCATTATCGATGCTCTTGTCCTCACCAAAGTTTTTGTGGTCTTTAAAGGCAACCTCTCCGCGTGGATGAAACCGTTTACGTAAAACTAGGTGGCTCTTTCTTCTTCTTCTCTACCCTACTTTCCCTTTTCACCCTTCACAAGTATCCCGGTCAGTCCCTGCAAAATTATGGAGCCATATTCTTGATTTTCTTTGTTTAAAGTAGTAAATTCTACCACCACGTGACCATTAACTCCACAAATGTCTAGAAACTGCCCAATAACAATTCTCTTGTTATTTAATCTGGAAAAAGGTTATTTTACGGGGTCGACCGTGTCTTATCTTACTCGTCATAAGATACTTGTTTCCGTAAGACCACTTCACACTCAAGGACTATCGAACTGTTGCTAGCATGTTTTGGCTGGAAAAATAGGAGTCTGACACCAACTCCATAGCATTTTAGCCATTGCACTCATATTACTGTTCTACCGGTGACACTCCCAACACACACCACTGCATAAAACCACGGCGAACAATTTTACCAGGGCAACGCAGGCTGATGCCTTCTACGAGCAGGCCAGACCAGACGGAACATTCGTGCAGGAGCCGTACGTCTTGCCGCCAGTAACAACAACGTTGGACCACGTCCAGCCTGTGCAGCTGCTGCTGCTACCGCAGGTGATGACGACGTCGTAGCCAGAGCTCGACACGGCGCCGCTTCCAGAAATGTTCTCAATTGTCAGGTCGGTAATCGGGACGCCGCTCGTAGCCGTGCCCTCGAGATCGCCGCCAGAGTAGTTCTGCTCAATGAGGATTCCGTACCTGTTTGTTATGTTAGTGGCTGCCAAGAATTCGAGGATCGGTGCCGCGTACTTGGAAATGCTCGACAGCGTAATGTCGTTGTACGTCACGCCCTTGATCGTTCCAGTAGTGCCTTCGACGGCCTTAACGCGAATGCCTAGCAAAATTAGTCGCAAGCCACGACACAGACGCCAGGACACATACCATTGACCGAGTTCTTAACCACGTTGTTGGAAAAGGTCACCGTATCGACGGTGTTGTCCGACCGGCCGCCGACTGAGCCGATCGACAGGCCATGGCCGCCAGAGCACACTCCGTTCTTGAATGTGATGTCCTGGTATGTTAGAGACGCATCCGCAAAAGGAAAAAAGAGACAACTCACCGTGCCAGAGTTCACCGCCACGCAGTCGTCCTGGTTGTACACGTTGGCTCCGTCAATGGTGACATCGCTGCTAGTGCCAATGTCGAATCCATCCGTGTTGTGTCCACCCGCGTCGTCGCCTGCGCTGTTGTCAATGGTCATGTCCGTAATTGTGAGGCCGCTGCAGCCGCTGATGCTGACGGCCTGGACCGGTGTGTTCTGAATGTGTAAATTCGTGATGGTCGAGTCCGTCAGGCTGTGGGCATAGAAAAACTTGGGCTTTGTCACGCCGCCGTTGCTGCCCTCGCCATCCCACCAGCGGGCGCCGCCGCCGTCCAGGTAGGCACCCGAAGCTCCTTCGACCGTGATGCCCGTCCCCTTGATCTGCAGGAGGGGGCCATCCCACTCCTCGTAGCCCCAGGACGTTTTCCCCTCGAAGATGACCTGAACGGGTTAGCAGACGCAAGCACGAAAAGGGCAGGCACAGCGGAACGCATCTTACATGCGTGTTGTCATTCAGCTTCGACAGGTCCAGGGTGACGCCAGAAGGCACAGTGACGCCAGACAGGATGATGGTGGAGCAGGACGCCTGCGACTTGCTGGCCGAAGCGTACCCGTTGGACCCAGAGAAGGTGCAGGTGGTCGCCCGCTTCACAAGCCCGGGCTCGGGGGCCGCCGTAATGGCCGGGGCATTTTCCGCGACAGGCGAGCAGGTGGCAAGGGCCGCAAAAGCAGCGAGGAGAGTGGCGCGGAGGAGAACCATGGTGACAAAACAAGAGGCTGCACTTCAAAAAAAAAAAAAAAGGTTGCTGAAGATTTTCAAAAATCCTAGTGGCGAGGCTGGAAGGCTTTATATCTACTTTAATACGAGGTTCGGCGTTTCTCTACATGGAAAATAGCACTTCATATCGACACACTTACAAGGATATCCACCCCTCGTGCGACAATCCGCTTTGGAATTGCACGGCCACACCGAACGCAACGCTGGTTTTTTTTCTTTTTTTTTCTCCCCTCCCTCTCCGCCATTGTTCCTCCAATGGCTCTGCGTTCAGATGGTCTGGTGCCCCTTAGTCGGCCTCGTGACGTGTGCGAAAAAAATTCGCGGTTCCTGGCCCCCAATTCCCCGTCGATGGAATCGGAGACCCATAGTTTCACCGTTGTGGCTTCCCCCGCGTTTTTACACCTTTGGGTGGGTCGTTGATTGGTGGTAATTTGACAGAAGTGGAAGGAGCCGGGCCGTGCGGAAGGCGTGAGCCACGTGAAACACGTGGAATTTAAGGACTTGTTTTTGTTTATACGACAATGCCTCATTCACCATCCATCCGTATGGACGGACGAATACGAAGGAAAGGGGTTGGTGGAATGAGAAACATGCCAGACCATTATTGGTGGACTTGGCCCCTCGGAGGGGGGGGGGGGGGGGACTCGCCACGATGCCGTAAGATACATAAGCCTGCTGTCCTGTCCTGCGAGACACTGAGTCGGGGCACGCAGAGCACGCAGAGCACAGCAAACCGTCACCATGGTCTTTCACATGCTCAAAAAGTGGTCGCACGTGGTGCTCTTGGCCACGGCCGTCTCGGCTACGTCGCGAACAAGCGCGCCCAGCGGAAGCATCACCGTGTGCAGCTCCGGCTGTGACCACACTACGGTAGGTGCACGCCACGCATACCATAAGGGGAGGAGGGGGGGGGANCCGTCCACGTCCACATCCAAAGGAAATTCGGGGAAGGGAATAGAAGACATGGCCGAGAGTGAGGAGGAGGAAGAGAGGGGGGGGGAAGGGGGGGGAAGGGGTATGCCACGCCGGTGCTGACCCGGCCAGATCCAAGGCGCTGTGAGTTCCATCTCGACGTCGTCCACATCGACGCACAGCATCTTCATCCACGCGGGCACCTACACGGAGCAGGTGACGGTGCCGTCGCTGGCCGGGAAGCTCAACATCTACGGCTACACCACGGACACGTCGTCGTACTCGAGCAACGTGGTCAATCTGCAGTGGAGCTCAAGCCTCGCCAGCGGCGCCGCGGACGACGAGCACACGGCGGCCCTAATCAACCTGTCGGCCAACGTGGCGGTCTACAACATCAACATCAAGAACACGTACGGCGCCGGGTCCCAGGCCATTGCCCTGTCGGCCTACAACACCGAGCAGGGCTACTACGGCGTTGGCCTCTACGGCTACCAAGACACGCTGCTGGCGCAGACGGGCAACCAGCTGTACGCCAAGTGCTACATTCAGGGGGCCACCGACTTCATCTTCGGCCAGCACGCACGCATCTGGGTTACCCAGTCGACCATCGCCGCCAGCGCGGCCGGCTATATCACCGCCAATGGACGGCCGTCGTCCTCGGACGACAGCTACTACGTCATCAACGACAGCACCATCACCAGTGCGTCAGGGGCGTCGGTCTCGTCCGGCACCGTCTACCTCGGCCGCTCGTGGAGCGACTACGCACGCGTCTGCTTCCAGTCCTGCAGCCTGTCCGGCATCATCAACAGCGCCGGCTGGTCGCAGTGGAGCAGCAGCACGCCCAACACCGACCACGTCACCTTCCAGGAGTACGGCAACTCGGGGACGGGCGCGAGCGGCACGCGCGCCTCGTTTGCGACCACGCTGAGCTCGGCCCTGACCATCTCGTCGATCCTGGGCAGCAGCTACACCGCCTGGGTCGACACGTCGTACCTGTGATCTGTGATCATTTTTGGATGGGCAAAAAGATAAATCTGCTTCTACTCTAGTCTAAACCGTAGTACCGAATACCCACTTTGTCTCCCTTTTGGAGCCCGCGCGTAGATGGGATACACGTCCCCGGGGTACAGGTCGACGCCATTGTTGTCCCATTCCACCGTCTGTCCTTCATCCTCACGTACTTGAGCGGCTGGGGCCAGTCCGACGCGCGGCCGACGACCTCGCCCTGCTTGTTCCGCGGGATGTTCTGGATAGCCGTCGTCTGGCCGACCGCACCATCGGCCAGGATCTCCGCAGACTGGTTGGGCAGCGGCTGCTGGGCCTCGAACCGCTAGCTCCCCGTCAGCGCTCCGATCTGGATGTCAAACATGTTGACCTCGACGGTTCCTTCGAAGCCGCTGGTGCTCGCGTTGGACGCCCACAGATCCAGAATGTACGTGAGGTCGGAGAGGTCGTGCGGGGCCCCCAGCACCGGAGGGGGCGGCGAGGTGAGTTTCTTCAGCGCGGGCGTGGTCCGGTTCATGGCCAGGGTCACGGCCGCCGACTGGCGCTTGACGGCATAGTAGGACAGCTTTCGGTCGCCTGGGGGAGGTACGTCTCGTAGATGGTGCGTGCTGGGAAGGTGGAGCCGGTCCAGTCGTCGCTGTGGTCCTTTGGATCCCAGTCCAGCTTGAGCATCTCGGCGGCCACGTAGTCCTCGTTGTTGCCCGCGTACAGGACAATGGAGCAGACCTGGTGCAGACGCTTGACCTGGTCCGCAGCCTCCTTCTGGACGCAGGTGTCGACGTCGGCCGCGCAGTCCTCGGTCGTCAGGGCGGTCAGGAAGTTGTGCCGCGGAATCCAGTTCGACCCGGAGACGAAGACGGGCTGGTTATTGATCTCGAAGAAGAAGCTCGTGCCGGGCTCATCCAACAGCGGTTTCTGGACAAGCCGCACCCGGCGGATGCCCACCTCGGTGGCGGCGGCGTGCAGCTCGGCGCCTGTTGCCGACAGCACCTGCAGGGACACAGAGTAGAACACCTGGGGCCCGTGGTGGATGGGGCACCAGAGGGGACATGTAGAGACAATGCTTCTCGGCTCAAGCTTTTTTTTTCTTTCAAGAGAAACATTCGCCGTCACGGCCAATTGCCGAGATATAGCCTTCAGGTCGAGACCTGACTCCCCTGTCCGGGGAAGGGCGTTAGTGTCGGAAAACCCGTCGGAACCCGTCGCCCCACCCTGGCGCGCGTGACGTGCGCTGGAACGCGGGGAAATGTGGGTTGATGCCGGTCGTGCCCTGGCCGTCTGTTTACGCCTGTCCCCACACAATCTGGCCTCCCATGGCCTCCCACGCCGGTCGGGAAATTTGTCGGAAAATGTGGCGAGTCTGGGGAACTGGGACCGGCCTGCACCGGTTCGTGATCCTGGGGACAGAAAGCTGAAATAGAGGCGGCCTCGTCCCCGGCCTTGCTTCTTCCCGTCCGTCTCGTGCCTCCCTCGCGTGCCGCCCTCTCGTGCCTCCTCGTCCTCCAGCCCGTTGGTCATGACTGCCACCCCCCCCCCCCCAAGACCATGGAAACCGACCACGTGGAAACGTCCACGGCGGCCATCGACCTCCTTAAGGACCACAGCGGCATCCCCGCCCTAGGCGTCGTGCGCCGCGCCGAGCCCGTCAACCAAGCTCAGCAAGCGCATGGTCCAGATGTATCTACTGCATCTGCGGCATCATGTTCCTCGGCTCGACCATGGCCGGCTACGACGGCTCCCTGATGGGCAACCTGCTCCACATGCCTGCCCTCCAGGCCCAGTTCGGCGCCACCATTGTCGGCTCCGGGACGGGCCTCATCTCCAGCATGTACTCCGTTGGCTCCGTCTCGGCCCTGCCCTTTGTCGGCCCCTGCACCGACACCTGAGGCCGCCGCATCGGCGTCGCCGTTGGCGCCGTCTTTGTCCTTCTTGGCGCCATCGTCCAGGGCACGTCCTACGGCCTGCCCCAGTACCTGGGCGGCCGCTTCTTCCTCGGCTTCGGCGGCATGATCACCAACGCAGCCTCGCCGTCCTTTGTCGTCGAGTTCGCCCACCCGGCCTAGCGCGGCGTCATCACCGGCCTGTACAACTGCTGCTACTTCCTCGGCTCCCTCCTGGCCGCCGCCACCCAGCGTGGCTGCGTCCACTACACCGACAACCGCTCGTGGCGGATTCCCACCTGGTTCCAGATCATCTTCCCCGGCATCCTGCTCGCCTCCTGTCCCTTCCTCCCCGAGTCCCCCTCGCTGGCTCTACATCCACGGCAAGGTCGACCAGTGCCGCGCCGTCCTGGTCAAGTACCACGGCAACGGCAACGCCCAGTCGCTCTCTGTCCAGCTGCAGATGCGCGAGTTCGCCGACGAGCTCGAGCTCGACGGCGCCGACAAGCGCTGGTGGGACTACCGCGTCCTCTTTGACAGCCGCGCCCGCGCCTACCGCGCCCTTCTCTGCGCCGCCGCCGTCTCGGCGGCGTCTCCTATTTCCTGGCCGGCCTGCTGTCCACGTCCGGCGTGCACAACACCACCACCGTGCTCAACATCAACCTCGGTATCTCCATCGCCAGCCGCGTCTTTGCTTGCCTCGGCGCCAGCCGCGTCGACCGCTTCGGCCGCCGCAAGATGCTCATCGGCCGGCTGCTGCCTCATGCTCGCCCTCTTCTGGGGCGGCAGGCTCGGCGGCACCGGCGCCTACGCCACCATCGGCAGCAAGGCATCAGCCCGCGTCTCCATCGCCTTCATCTTCTCCGCCGTCTACGCCCCCTTCCAGGCCCTGTACCCCGTCGAAGTCCTCTCCTACGAGCAGTGCGCCAAGGGTATGGCCTTCCAGAACATGGCCGGCAACGCCGCCTCCCTCGTCAACCAGTTTGCCCTGTCCATTGCCCTGGAAAAGACCACCCGGAAGACGTACTTTATCTACCTCGGCACCTGCGCCATCATAGCTGTGTTCTACTACTTTTTCATGGTCGAGACCCGCGGCCACACCCTCGAGGATCTCAACGAGATCTTCAAGGCCAAGAACCCGCGCTTGGCCTCCCTGGCCACCGACGGCATCGACCGCGTCGTCGACGAGGTCAAGGAGGCCAAGTCGGCCGTGTAGCGATTTTTTATGCATAGGCATTTGTTTGCGTTACGCTCTTCAGCATAGCATAGTAGAGCACGACACCAACGTTTTGCTCTCCATTCTGTGCCCTCACTTTAATCGTATGGCCAACTCCAGGCAGCTGACCTGCCGTAAGCGCGTCTTTGTAGCATACACCTCGGGGCCCGGTTCAAGGTCCATGGCCTCCCCCTGTGTCTCGCCCTGCCCGTGATCTCCCCCCCCGTCTTCCCGGGCGGTCTCGTTGACCACATTGTCCACCGTCGACGACCAGAACGTCCGCAGGGCCACGACGTACTCGCCACGCCGCCGGAACCACGCAGCCACAAGCAGCAGTTTCTCAATGGCGTGGCCCGACGCGACCAGAAGCACCTCGCGCTGGCGGATGGCTGCCCGGCTGTGGCCCGCTGCCACCGCCACAGCCCCCTGGCTCGCTAGACCACTTGCCGTCGCCTGCTGCGCTGCATCGATGCGCTCTTGCAGCGGCAGCACCTTGGTTGCCGACCATCTGGCGCCCCCGGGCCCCTTGTCCAGCTCCTTGATCGCGCGGTTCACAAGAGACATGAACGGGGCCCTGCTGGACACGTACACCACAGCGAGAGGCTTGGCCGAGGCAGACTCAAGAAAGCCCCGGCCAATGATGGGCCTCCTTTCTATGACTGTGCCTTGGGTCGTCAGTTCGTGAACGGGGGGCTTCTTCCTGTTATGCGGGGCGCGCTGTACCTTGGTGGGATCGTTTTGACGCCATCTTCTTCTGTGGGCAGAAGGCCCTGAAAAAAAAAAAAAAAAGGGAAAAAGCCGCGCGGGATACCGGCTATGTCTTCTCGCACCGTTCTCGCTTGTCTGTTTTTGTGTTTCGCGAGCAGCTCAAAGACCGGCAACTCGTTGGGTGACTAATCCGTCGCGCTAAACTATGGACTGCGCGTTTCTGGATCGCGGTTGCAACTCGGATTGAACAACGACGCCTACACCATGGGTTCCTGCTTGTCTGCGTCAGGTCCTCACAGGAAACAAAGCAAATGAGCATGCTGCCGCAGAATCCCAAAGGCACTCGGAAGGGACAACAAAAGACCCGCTGAAGACCGCAGGCATGTCTCTGGCAATCTGGCCGAGTCTGCAGCCATCGGAGCTTAAGGATGCGTTAGAAACAACGCAAGTGAGTTCTGCTGCTCTCCTTGGCCGGAATGGTGAGTAGAACGCTAATCAGACGAAGAAACGCGAGCTCGCATGGCTCGTTGGCGAGCTGGGGGAACAGCTCCAATCCCTGAAGCTGAGCCTCGACGACTGCTACAAATTGCTCGGCCCCGATGGCCGTGGAAACACGCTCGTCTTGAGCACACGCCAGGACGAGACGGTCAAAGGATACGTTACGCGCCTCGGCACGCAGATTGTGAAGGGGGTGCGTTTGCGATGGATGGCGTTGCTGCGAAAGGCCCGCTGCTGCTCGACAACCTAACTGATGACTGACCTACCCCATACAGACCGTCCATCTGCGCCTACGAACACTCCCGGCCCAGACGATTGTCATCAACCCCGAGAACCCCATCAGCATTGAACCGCTCGATACGCTCAACCTTCTCCTTGTCCGATCCATCGACCTCCTTGATCTGACCCTGTCCCACGCATACCCTAATATCCCGGGCGCGGGCCCGACGCCCGAAAGCACCGACCCGTCTCGCGTGCGTGGGAATGCCGCGGCCTTTCTCGCCGCACAGCTCCGGGTCCTTGCCCAGGCCCTTCATGATGCCTCTGCCCTGCTTGAGGGCCCGCTGCAGTCGACGTCCGACCCGACCTGGCTGACGCGGTCGGCCTCGCTGGCGCACTTTTCCCCGCCCTTGTCGCCAGCCCTGAGCTTCTACGTCGGTCTCCAGGACAGCCAGCTCGTGGTGTGGCTGCGGGCACTGGAACCGGCGACGGCCCCGGTCAATCTCGGTATGAAGTTTGCGCTGGCCATCGGAACCGCGCGGCGCCTGGAACACGAGGAGGCCGACCAGGTGTTCACCTACTGCCGCGACGATGGCCTGGCCAAGGGACTGCACACCGACAAAGACGCCCCAGGCGCGACGGAGGGACCAGCCGACGTCTACGTCCGCGAGAAGATTCGCGTCGAAACCGGTGACCCCAGCCTGCTCAGTCTGAGCTCGAAGCTCCACGCCCTGAGCCACACACTCACGGCTGCTCGGAAAAACCTTGCCGCGGTGATGAACGAGGACTTTGAAGATTAACGTGCTGGGGCGTTTTCTAAAGTATGAAGTCATGTTGACAGACAACCTTGAGCAGTTCTCGTGAATTGTGTTGGAACGTTTGAACGTACAAAAAGGCAAAAGACTGAACAACAACCCCATGCCCCCAACATTATGCCACAGGCGACCACGGCAACGGCACGAGAATGCGCGATTTCATCGACTGGATCAGCGGCACCGTCTTGTGGACGGTGTCGCTCCAGCCCTGGACACTCCAGCTCTTCTCGCGCTGGAGCCGACGCTCCTCCAGGTTGGCAAACTGCCAGAGGAAGTGCACGGTGTTGAGGTCCCCTATCTGCACAAACCATGCACCCACCCCCTCCATCACCTCTCGCCGTGCCGCCAGGCCCCGCCGCCAGTGGGTTTCCCACTCGAGGAGGTTGCCCGGGTGCAGGACGTAGGAGCGCAGTTCGAAAATGCCGCCGAGCTGACGCGGCGGCGTCGTGGGCCAGAACGAGAACTCCTGCATCAGCGACACCCGTTTGGAGTTGATCAGCGAGCGCAGCTTGCGGTCAAAGTCCGGGAAGGCGGGGTGCTGCGATACGGTGTGGCGAGACGTGTGGTAGCCTTCGTAGCGCTGGTACTCCCAGATGTGGACTGAGGGGTTAGAACCACGATCGTTGCGACAGCCAAAAGGGAAACCTACCTACCGAATGTGTCACAGTCGCCGACCTCTGTCCGCCAACTGCCCACCAGGTGGACGCCGTTCTCGGGCCGCTCCGCCACCTTGGGGTACCAATCGCCGACAAGCCTGACGTACTCGTCTACCTTGTCGGGCTTCACCTCGTGTATGGCGATGGAATGGACGTATTTGCCCCGGGCCAGGATCTGGCTGAAGCTGGCCTCGATCTGGGCGTCGAGCTCACGTCCTTCTTTGGTGCCATAGATCAGGTTCTTGATCGTGCCGGACGTGCGGCCGGTGCTTTCGTTTGCCTTTTCAGCCACGTCTTCCCCAGCGGTACTGAGTGAGCCCAAGCCCTGCAACGTGCGCGATGATGTAGACGGTGTCGAGAGCGACGCCGAGACAGGAGAAGACGAAGAAGAAGAAGAAGAAGTTTCAAACGCACTCAATTCCTGCGCCTTGCGCAGCCGCTCACGGAACTGCTTCTGCTTGCTACTGAAGTCGGCCTGGTTGCCCGGCTCAATGTCGGACAGGGCAGGGACGCGCAGTGCCGCAGCCGTGCTGCTCAGTGCCCGTACCGAGGATGGGCGTGCCAGGCGGGCCGACGAGGCCGCGGCAACGGCCACGGCAGAAGCTGTGAGTCGTCCTGCAAACATGGTGCAGAGTGCAGCCACCGTCGGGCAGCAAGGAAGGGATCTTGTCTCGTGTAAGCGTAAGCGTAGTCAGCGGCGAGCAAAGGTGATCGATCGGCCGGATTCGAGGCAGGTGCAAATCTTTTCTGTTCGTCAAATTGTGTCGATGGCAGAAACGCAATCCGCGTCGCACCTCGGCGGAAAAACAAAAGACGGCAATACGAGTAGGCAGCGGGGAGAGGGGGCGGCGAGCTGTCACAAAGGGGCCCTCCCTGCCCCAGTTCTTTGCTGGGCCAGGCACATCCACAGCGCTCCGCCAGATGGGCCTACTCCGCAATCCGCATTGACGTATCCTACCAAATATCTTACGGTTCCCCACACACAAGGCCCAATTTCTCGCGTGATTTTTCACGTGACCGTTATTTCTGCCTGAGGCACGAGTGGGAAGCTCGGGCTGGGACGGGTCGAGGGAAAAGCCGAAGCTGCGCCAGAAAAAAGCACACCCGCTCCCTCCAACTTGCCAACCAAACAACCTCACCCGCCCCAAGACGCGACACTCAACACCCACCTGCCCGTCCCACCGCACAAGTCTCCGTCATCAACATGTCTTGGTTCGGTGTTGCCCCGCTGAAGAAGTTTCCGGCGCCTGTCCGTACGTTTTGCTCTTGTTGATCGCTTTTCCCCTGAGCGGTTTCCCCCCCCCCCCCCCCAGCTTGCTTGTCTGGCATCGCGCATCGCCCGTCCGGTGGACTAACCTTGCCCAGTGAAACCCATGGCGCCCTTCTTCATTGCCGGTATGTTCAGCAACCGATGATTTATCCCGGTCGCCCCGTTGCCGCGTCCCCAGCGAAACCCGGCCGACCTGGCTGGCATTCCTCACCCACCCCCCGGGCTGCCGCGGCTGCCACGGCCACCTCCGCTTCTCGTGCGCGTGGATGCTGATGGGAGATTCTTTCGTTTAGGTATCGTCATTGCCTACGGCGTCAACTCGGCGCAGAACGCCCTGTCGCAGTGTATGTCCCAGTCGCCCAGGTATCCGCGCTGCTTGCGCGGTTTCACATTGTCCATGCTAACCGCCCACGCACAGCTGCCGAGTGGAAGAACGACCCGAGAAACGTCCTGGCAAAGGCTGAGAAGCACTGAGGGGTACGAGCATCCTGTTTGAGGCTGCGCTGCGCGTCTGTGTCTGTTTTAAACCACCGAGACGGATCTCGATTTTCGATAACACCTGTACCATAAAAGAAAGTCGATACATTACTCAAAAGCAATCTGTTGTGTGCCTCCGACATTCTGCTTGGCCTTGCGTGTCAACAAATGCAAATGGAGCATGTGCCCATGTGAAAGACGCTGTTTGCAGCAAGATGGAAAAGACACGACAGGTCATGTTACCCCGATGTTCGGGGATGTGTCGGGCTGCATGCTGTAGGGCCGGCCCTGCTTAAAACCCGTAAACCAGTCACCGGCGAGTTACATCAACGGCTAGCTCCCGGTGAGTAATATGGGCACGGCGAAGGCGAAAAAAAAGCCCACCGTCTTCCGTGCGGCCGGAAAAGATCTTGACGCTAAAATGCGTTTCGCCGCACATACGGCCGCGGTTCCACCACTTTCGGATCTTGCCTCGTTCACCTACAAAGCAGGCGTACAGCCTCATGTACTGATGTGCGCACTTCTTCGCTCCTTTGCTGCCTGTCCTGTGCGTGTTTTATCTACTGATCTTGGCCATCACCGCCGTTCAGCATATCTGACCCCCCCCCCCCCCCCACCCCCAGATAACGATTGTCAGGCCTCTTCTGTCTCGGCTCAGCGGATCTCTTTATTTTCCTGCAACGCGCGCCCTTTCCGCAACTATGACGGACGCCGCTGCCAAATCTGCCGGCCAAGATGGCCAAGCGGCTGCGAAAAAGAAGGGAAAATCTGCCGGCCCAGCGGTTCCGAAGAAGGAGGTCAAAATCATGATGCTGCACGGTAAGCGAGCGACCCCGGCGTTGTCGTCCAGCCAAAACAAATGCGTACGGCGGCTGATGATCCTGTCCAGGTTACACACAGTCTGGCCCTTCGTTCCAAAAAAAAACGCGCGCGCTGGAGAAGTTGGTTGTCAAAACGCTGGCGCCGTTTAACCTGGTGCCCATCATGGTGTTTCCCACCGCACCCACCCGTCTGCGGCCCAGTGAAATCCCGGGCTACATACCCAAGGAGGAAGACACTGCCGAGGGCGCCGGCGCAGGCGCAGCCGCAGCAGAGGACGGCGATTTGGATGCCTGGGCATGGTGGCGCCTGGAAAGCGAATCGGGTACCTACCACCGGTTCAACGAGGGCATGCTGTCGCTGGCCACGTGCATACAGGAAACCGGCGGCATTGACGGCGTGGTCGGGTTCAGCCAGGGCGCCGCCGCCGCCGCGCTGCTGACCGCCGCGCTGGAGCAGCCTGCACGGCCGGTGCCGGAGCCCAGGGCCAGCTGGGCCTGGGTAGACGCCGTGCGGGCCGCCAACGACAACCGGGGCCTCCGGTTTGCCGTCATCTACAGCGGCTTCGTCCCGCAGCAAGACGCCCTCAAGTGGCTCTTCGAGCCGCGCATGACAACGCCGACCCTGCACTACATCGGCGGGCTCGACACGGTTGTCGACGAGAGCCGGTCGCGGGCGCTGGCCGAGTGCACGACAGACCCAGACATCCTCGTCCACCCGGGCAGCCATTTCGTGCCCAGCAAGAAGGAATGGATCATGCCTCTGATCGGGTTCATCAAGAAACACGCAGAGGACGCTGCGGGGGATGCGTTGGACGCGCAGGCGCCGGAGGTTACGGAGGCTGCGGAGGATGCGGAAACGAAGCCATGACCACGCCACGCTTTTATAGAGATGCACTGAATAGAATCGTTCCGTCAACGCTGTCCTCTTTGCATGTTACATACACACGGCCGCGGGCCGTTATTTCACTGTCGCCGTCTTCCCCTTCTCGCCTGTCTGGATGCGCGCCATCATCTCTTCCTTGGTGATGAGATGGTCAATCCGCTCAAGAAGACCCAGCAGGCTCTTCATGTCGTAGCTCCAGTCGTTCAGGATGTCGTCCGCGTCCCGCGGCTTCGCAAAATTCACAATCCGCGCCGGCCGGTCGATCTTGGCGTAGATCGTCTTCGACGTCACCAGCTCGCTGATGTACTTCTCCGTCTCGTCTTCCGTCAGATCCAGCAGCTGCGTCAGCCGGCCCATCCGGATCCGTGTGTAGTACTTGGACACGACCCGGACGTTGTGCTCAATCACCCGCTTGCGGAGATCCTGCCACCGTTTGAACGCCTTCTCGTCGTCCGAGTCGCCCTCCTCCGCATCGAACACGTCGAATTCGCAGAGACGGGGACCAAAGTGCTTGGCCACCTCGGGCCAGCGCATCAACTCCTGCACCGTGAAAAGTTTGAGGAGCTCAGCATCCTTCGGCACTTGGCTGTTCCGGGCGTCGCGGGAAATCCGTTCCAGGAGGTCGTGTTGCTCGTTGTCGTAGGGCGCCAGAATGACAAAGTAAATGATGCGTTGGAGGATCTGATAGAACAGTTGTTATTCGGGAACAGTTCCGTGGCAAGCCGTCTTGGGGGGTCTCTGGTCACTTACCGGGTGCAGCTTGGCCGGATCGTTCTCGACCGCCTCCGTGTCGAGAACCTGCCGGAAATGCTTGCAGACTTCCAAGTATTTGTCCTCGTGCTTGGCGAGTGTCACCTGCTGCTCGTAGTAGCGCAGCTTGAGGTCCGTGACGTCGTCTTCTTTCTCCTCCGCAACCTCTTCGCCCTGCTCGGCCTTCTTCTCCCGCTCCTTCTTCTCCTTCTCCAGCTGCTCGGGCGTCTTCTTCGGCTTCCGCGCAAGGTACTTGGTGCTGATCTTCCGGCTCAGGATGTTGGCTTGCGTCCAGTCGCCGCTCTCAATGCACAGTGCCACCTGGGCCAGAATGAACTCGGTCTTCTCGCGCCGGCTCATGGATCCAAATGTCTCCACCTGCAGCTCGCACAGAATGTCTGTCGCGGCCTTCAGGTCGCCTTGCTTCTTCTTGATGTCGGACAGAATGCGCGTCACACGCGCACGCTCCACCTCCACAAAAATCTTGCCCTCCGTAACCGTGCGGAGGGCTTCAATGACGGATAGCTTCGTTTCCAGGCTCGGAGTGTCGTCGAGGAAGCCCATGATGGTCTGGACCATCCGCGTGATGGCCTGCTTGAGCTGGCCATGCTTCTTGGACAGCACGAGCACCTGGTCGTTGAGCAGGCTCCAGTCGCCAGCATTCTTGCATATTGTCACAATCGCGACCAGGATCTTGGATGTCGAGGCGAGGTCCGAGGCCTGTCGTGAGAGTTAGCAACCCAGCTCGCGTTGGCGGGGTCGACGGCTCACTTGCCTGGCGAGTTTGCTTTTCCAGCAGCGTGAGCTTCTCAATGGCTGCACGAATGTCCGTCTGTTGTCCTCAGTTAGTCGACGCAATGCAAACAACAGGAGCAGAGTCCCCGTCTCTACCTTTGCAAGCTCCTCCGACTCAGTAATCAGCTCGGTTGCTTCCTTGGAGAAGTCCTTCTCCGGCTTCAACGCGGCTTCCGCCATTTTCAGCGAGGGGGTCGAACTTGGGAAAAAGATATAGATTGCTGGGTAGGGAGAGCAAGCAGCCCCGAGATACAACAAGGTGTTGGTTGTCGCAAAGGTTGCTGTCGGGGTCGGGCTGTTGGCGGGTTGGCGTTGCAATTCGTGGTCGGTTGGCGCGCCCACGCAAGAGCCTCTGCCTGCTTGCACCTGAGGCTAACGCAAACATGGACTAGCGTGTACCGGGTAAACATTGGTGCGTCTCTTTTTGCGGTCACGTGTTTCCTGTTTGCATCATCTTCACGTCTCTCACAGCATTGCTTCGCTCCCGCCTTCATCATTCCTCCCATATCTTCTTTTTTTTAGGATCCGACGCGACGCTCTGCCATTTCCTGGACATCCTCGAATCACAGAACCATAAAATGGACGAAGATGGCTTGGACTTTACAAGTAGACCGCGGTCCCCTACCCGGTCCCGGTCTGCGGCGTCCCCATCCGACCGGCAAAGCTATCGTTCCCATTCTCGGTCGCGCACCCGGACGCGCTCCCCTGGGTACTCGCGTTCTCGGTCCCGCTCTGCATCACTGTCCCGTCGCTCTTCTCCACGCAGCAGGAACGCGCCGCGTGACGCGTCGCATTCTCCGCCCCGCCACAGAACCAGCCGTCGTCGGAGCCGGAGCTCGAGCAATGCAAGGAGTCGAAGCAGGAGTCCGAACAGGAATACCCATCGGGCCATTGGGAGAGCACCGTCTCCTTTGCCTGGTACCAAGGTTGGTTACTCATTTCCTTTTCGCGGTTGGGGTTCGTAACGCTAACGGTACAGGTCGTTGTTGAGCGGCTCACGAAGAACGTGACAGAGGATCATTTATACGAAATCTTTGGGCAGTACGGGAACATACGAGACCTGGACCTGCCAATCAGCCATGTTTGTCAGTGCCGTCTGTCGGCTTCTTCGTCTCTTGTTCTTTTCTCGGTGTGCTTGACTAACTCTTGTTGCAGCTGGAACAAATCGAGGAACGGCGTACATTCTGTTCGCTGATGATATCGACGCCGAACGCGCGATTGCCCACATGCACGAAGGCCGAATTGACGGCAACACCGTTGGCGTGTCTGTCGTCTTTCCGCACCGCAAGTTTGTCAAGGCGCCGCCACCGGCCAGGCGTGGCCCAGGCCCAAGACGAGGCGGTCTCGCCAGCGGTATCAAAGCTGGTGGCAGAGGACATCGCTCCCCTGGTGGTTTCCGCAGCGGTCGCACGGCAGACAACTGGCGGCCTCGCTCGGTGTCGAGTGGCCGCTCTCAGTCGCCTCCGGGTGAGCAGCTGGGACGACGGCACGGCAGTCGGTCTTTGCGTCGGGACAAGTCTCCGTCTCCGCGTCGGTCACTGTCGCGGCCGGCATCGCGGCTGCCGTCACGCTCATTGTCTCGCTCGCGGTCATGTTCACACTCCCCTCGTCGCTGACACCGTGGTGACAGGGACGCCGGCCCCAGGATTGGGCCCAGAGTAATGGGGTGTGGATGATCCGCTGACCTTTGGAGAAACAACAAACAGGTGCTTTCATGAGCAGGTTCGGAGCTGCAAAGTGGCAGTCGGCCTAGCCCGTTGGTCTGACAGGGGAACGGTCTACTGTTCGGAAAATGAGAACGAGAAGGGCTTCTCTTGTCAGGCTGTGGGTTTACGGGAGCTGTCGATTTGTCATGATCTGATGATATTGTTTTATTCGATTTTTTGTCTACCTTTTCAAGAGCAGGTTTTCACCACCCGACGCAAGACCATGGTCCCACCAAGGCTGCCAGGCTGCAGAGTCTTACGGGTCATCTTCCCTTGGTGCCATGACGCTCTCCAGGAATACGGGGACCTTTTGTCTACGAGTACAGGGGGGAATCGCACAAAGCTTAAAACATCCGGAATGGATCCGTCAATGTGGGCCAACGATCCCGGATTCGGGAGGTGTTGTATTTATAGCACTGTGTGAGGATGTCTGTAATAGGGTGGAATTACAATTAAAGACGCTCTTGTTGACAGACAGCCGTTTTCATGTACACAAGATGCCCGATTGGCGGTGCAAAGGAAAACAAACAAGATGTAGGTCTTGGATACGGTGACAGCTCTGGGGGCATTTGGGAAAGAAAATGCCGTGGAACAAAGCACTTTGCCTGATCATTGGATTGTTGCGTTTTTTTTTCAAATTTGGTTTTCTTTTCGGCTTTTTTTTATTTTATTTAATTTCGGGTACTAAATCGGGTTTGTTTTTTTTGGTCTTTCTTTTTGTTCCTTTCATCTCATTTATAAGTTTTCTTTTCCTTTTCTTTTTACTTGCCCCGTCAGATCCCCTTGAAAAGTCTTATAGGCCGCCTTAGGAAGACGTTTGAAGTGGTATAAGAAGGTTGTATTACATACACGTCACATAGACTACTCCGGAATGCCCCCACTTGTTAATAAGCTCAATCAGACCGAATGGAAGAAATTCTACGCGTCGTATCTTCCCTTCCGCAGGCCGAATATAAAAATGGAACTGTAAGGTAAGATACGGAGTAGGATCTGTCGACCCCTGCTTGGTGCGCTGGCATCAGCTCGCTTGGCGCATGCATACCCTGGTCTGCTTGGGGGCTGGAGTTATTCGCAGTGCTGCTCCGACCGCGCCCTGTGCGTGGGGGGATCTTAATTTGCGCACTGAGCAACGGAGCGGAAGCAGCACCTTATCCCGTCAGCTTGTAAGATACGCCACGCAAATTCAAGCCCTGGACGTATCTTGACAAAAATAGCGCCCGGTTGCGCACACGCCAAGCCCCCACTCCGGGTGATGGCTAATACGTGTAAGTACCAATACTTGTTCGGAGTGCGCACCCATGCACGCCACGCAGATACGAAGTGGCTTCGTATGGGCCATGCAGGCCCTTGCAGGAGCATGCATGCATGCACCCAGGCAGCTGGCCTCGTCGGGGTTATCTTTCTGTTCCGAAAGTGCAATTCCGACGCGTACAGGGTAGAGGACTCTGGTCTCGAAGGATCTGTCAAGTCTTTGCTCGGACGGATATAGGACGGTCCCCGATACGAACCAGCTCCTTATTAGCCTGCCAATAAATTCGCCAAGTAGCTGCTTAAGGTTCTCCATGCGGAAACGATGAAAAAAGTTGAAAGTCAGGAAAAAGCACCCGAGCTCCGTTTCCCCTGGCGTCGTGCAGCAGCCTCCGTTATCGTAAGGTACACCGTATCCGCTCCGTTTGCGAACAGAGCCAACGCAACTTACACGCCACGGCCCTCCCGAGGCCCGCCCCCCCCGACCTTTTATAACTGTGTTCCCCCTCAAGTTCGGCCATTTCTCGCCCTGTCCCCGCCCATGTCCCTCGACTCGTTCCTGTCTCGTTCCTGCTAGCACGACGCGTCTAGTCTAGCTGACCATGAATTCGAGCAGCCAGCTGCCCCATGGTTCGGGGGAGAACCGTGCCGGTCAAGGTGCAGCAGCAGCAGCAGCAGCCATGCCCGCACAAGCCGACTTCGACTCGCTGCACGGCACCGACGATATGGCCGAGTCGTCCACGGGCTCAGCAACGCCGGCCGGCCTGCATACCAATCCCTTTACCAGCCCGCTCACATCGCGCCCCGAGTCTGTAGCCGGCAGCGACGTCCTGCTGCCGGCCAGCGATCCGTTCCGGTACTTCCACAGTCGGCGGGTGCAAAAGGGCAGCGTCGAGAAGCCGTGGCTGAAGGAGCAGGATCCCAGGGAGAAATGGGTGACCATCCTGCCGGTGGTGGGCATCCTGATCGGCCTGGCCGTCTCGGGCGTGCTGGTCTGGGACGGGCTGCGCAGCGTGGTGAAGCACAACTACTGTCTGGTGCTGGACGACGACTTCTCCAACGGCATTGACCCCAAGACCTGGACACAGGAGGTGCAGCTGGGGGGCTTTGGGTGCGTGTTTCACTGTTTCCACCTCCTCTGCGTTTCTTCTGTCTGATTGTTTTAGGAACGGCGAGTTTGAGCAGACAACGGCCAACGGCGAGAACGTGTTTGTCAAGGACGGCCACCTGTGGATCATGCCGACGCTGCAGGACGCCAGCCTGATGGAGAAGGACAGCCTGATCGACCTGCGGGCCGACGGGTCGTGCACGTCGACCGTCTACACCGACTGCGTGGCGGCCACGAACACGACGGTGGGCAACAGCAGCATTGTTCCGCCGACGCTGTCCGGACGCATCAACACGAAGAAGGGCGCGACCATCAAGTACGGGCGCGTGGAGGTGACGGCGCGGCTGCCGGTGGGCGACTGGCTGTGGCCGGCGATCTGGCTGCTGCCGGTCGAGGACACGTACGGGCCGTGGCCGGCGTCGGGCGAGATCGACATCATGGAGGCGCGCGGCAACAACCGGTCGTACTCGCTGGGCGGCAACAACATCATCGCGTCGACGCTGCACTGGGGCCCGTCGACGGCGCAGGACGCGTGGTGGCGCACCAACACGAAGCACAAGGCGCTGCACGCGACGTACGCGGACAAGTTCAACACGTTTGGGCTCGAGTGGTCGCAGAAGTACCTGTTTGTGTACATGAACTCGCGGCTGCTGCAGGTGCTGTACACCAACTTCAACGAGCCCCTGTGGAAGCGCGGGCACTTCCCGTCGTACTCGGCCCAGGCCAACTACACCGACGTCAACACGGTGTGGGCAGAGACGGGGCGGGCCAACACGCCCTTTGACCAGCCGTTTTACCTGATCCTGAACGTGGCCGTCGGCGGCACCAACGGCTGGTTCCAGGACAACACGGACAGCAAGCCGTGGCTGGACGCCAGCGTCAACGCGAAGAAGGATTTCTGGAACGCGCGCAACACCTGGTATCCGACGTGGACACAGCCGCAGATGGAGGTGAGCAAGGTGCAGATGTGGCAGCAGTGTGACGGGGACGAGGAGTTGTAGGGGTGGGCACAGGCAGGCGTGTGAGGTATCTTACATAATGATGTTGGCTCAATTGAATTTTTTGCTTTCCCACGCGCACGTGGTCCGTATTGTCTTTTTTCGGCACCGTCTTTCCACAGGCGACTAGGGCCCCAAAACGGCGGGTTCAAGGGAGCTCCCTTCTGGGCCCGACGGGCGCTAGCGAAAACGAAAATCCCTTGGCTTAAAACAATAAAAAATTCCAATAGTTCGGAGCTGCAAAGGACTTGCAACCAACAAAGAAAAGCAATATCGACGATACGACTCAATGGTAGGAGAGGCTTCTTGCCTGCCGCCACCTCCGTTTTGACGTCCGAAAGGCCTTTTTTTCTTTTGCCCGTATCTTCCCGGATATCGCCCCGCCTGCACAATTTTTACGCCAGGGAAGAGACTGGCGGACCGTCGTACTCGTACTGCTCGCAAACGGGGCTGCTGGTGCCTCTGGCTGCATTGCTTCTCGTCGGTAAGTACGCCTAAGAATCCCGCGACAAGGATAAGAGGGAAACAGCTGGTGGAGCGCAGCAACTCTCAGTTCGCCCAGCCGCACGGGAAGTGGACCAGCATCGTAAGAGTAGAGGTACTTGCAAATACGAGGTAGGACGAAAGGTCGGAAGAAAGAGAGAAAAGATGACTCTTGTTCCACCCGCCCACGTCAATTCAGACGGACCGGTGTAAGTGATTTGGGGGGGGGGGTGTGGATGAGTACGGAGTCCGAGTACGGAGTAGGGGGGGAGCAAGGGACCGACCCCCCAAAAAAAACCACATCCTTGCCACGCACGGTCAATATATGCTTCAGCTGGGACCAAGCAAATAACGGTAGGTCGCTCGTCCGGTACCTCTCGCGGGCCAAGCGTGTGCTCCGTTTGATTTCCCTGGCGTACTCGTAGTAACAGGCGTTTTTGCTTTAAAGGGAAGAGAGCCTCCGCAGCCAGACTCCGTCTGCGCCCTGCAGGATCGGTACTGTGTTTATTTACTAGGCTTCGCTCCTTGCGATAGTTTGTTTTGTTTGCTCTCGTTGTCCTCTCCGGGGCAGATACCAAGGAAGTTGGCTCCTGTTGACTGTTGGTTTCCTCAATGTCCCTGTTTTTGTCTTTGTTCTTATTTTTGTTCTTATTTAGCTTGTTTTGATTTTCACAGCTTCCCCCAGACACGGACAGCCAGCATCATGGATGAAAAAGTTGTCCCCGGCGAGGGACCTGCACCCGCCCACGCTACCACGCCCGAGCCCGCCGCCATGCAACCCGCGCCCCTGAGCGACTACCAGGCCCTGGGCGGCGGCATGTCCTCTGCCTCGCTGGCGGTGCCGCGCACCGGCTACAGCTCGCGGCCCATGTCGGTGTCGGCCCGGTCGATGCGGTCGGGCCACTCGAGCACCAACAACTCGGGCTTCCTGGAAGACATCAAGCACGAGGTCATGGTCAACTACCTGTACCAGCAGCAGTGTGCCCGGCTGTGGGTGTCGGACGGCAGCGGCCAGTCCGAGGGCGTGGTCCTGCGCAAGTCCAAGGGGCTGTACATGGCCTGTCCGCCGCAGCTGGTCGAGTCGCATTTTGCCCATTCCTGCGTTCTGCTGAATGTTCCGGTAAGAAGCGTTCCCTTCACGCCACATCCCCCTTCGATGCTCTCGTCTGACAAGCTCGACAAAGTGTGCCATGACGGTCAACTCCCGCGTCATCAAGACCTTCCTCCTGTGGGCACCCGATGCCGTCGACGTCCCCCTACTCAACGGGTTGCGCATCCAGGTCCTACCGACCATGGAAGACCTGGCCCGCGCCCGCAAGCACCAGTTTGCCGCCTTTGTGGCGTCCGAGGGCCTGCTGGTTGTCTGGGACGACGAGGCCACGCACCTGGTCAAGCGGGCCAGCGACATCGAGGCCGAGCTGATGGGCCTCGTGTGGCGCGCCGGCAACGCGGACCCGGCCGACAACGAAAAGGCCGGCGGCGGCATGTACGCCGTAGACTACGAGATCGACGAGGAGACGGGCGACCCCAAGGTCGAGCACCGCGCCGTGCACCTGCAGAACACGTTCCTGGTCACGCTGACGCTGATCCTGGTGTGCATCTCGCTCGGTGCCGGGTGGCGCACGCTGGCGATCGAGGTGTCCATCGACCACAGCTACACGCGGCTGGCGCTGCTGGCGCTGTTCCCGATCCAGATCTTCTTCACGCTCTTCTTTGCCCAGGTCATCATTGGCTGCCTGGCCCAGATCTTCGGCCCCATCCGCCAGCTGACGGTCAACTCCAAGTTCTACTCGGCCCAGCGCCCGCGGCGGCTGCAGCGGGCGGCGCTGCCGCACGTGACCGTGCAGTGTCCCGTGTACAAGGAGGGCCTGGCGGGCGTGATCGAGCCGACGGTCAAGTCGATCAAGCAGGCCATCTCGACGTACGAGCTGCAGGGCGGCTCGGCCAACATGCTCGTCAACGACGACGGGCTGCAGCTGGTCAGCGACGAGGAGCGCCAGGCGCGCATCGACTTCTACGCCGACCACAACATCGGCTGGGTCGCGCGGCCCAAGCACGGCGACCAGGGCTTTGAGCGCCGCGGCAAGTTCAAGAAGGCCTCAAACATGAACTTTGCCCTCATGGTCTCATGCAAGGTCGAGGAGAAGCTGGCCGCGTACGCGCGCGGGCCCGGCTGGACGCAGGAGCACGAGGCGGCCGCGTACACGGAGGCGCTGCACGCCGCGCTCGACGACAACGGGCGGGCCTGGGCCGACGGCAACATCCGCATCGGCGACTACATCCTGCTGATCGACTCGGACACGCGCGTGCCGGCCGACTGCCTGTTCGACGCGGTGTCGGAGATGGAGCAGTCGCCCGAGGTCGGCATCCTGCAGTTCTCGTCGGGCGTCATGCAGGTGGTGCACAACTACTTTGAGAACGGCATCACCTTCTTCACCAACCTGATCTACACGGCCATCCGCTACACCGTCAGCAACGGCGACGTCGCTCCCTTTGTCGGCCACAACGCCATGCTGCGCTGGAGCGCCATCCAGCAGGTCGCGTACACGGACGACGACGGCTACGACAAGTTCTGGTCCGAGAGCCACGTGTCCGAGGACTTTGACATGTCGCTGCGCCTCCAGTGCGAGGGCTACATCATCCGCCTGGCCGCCTGGGCCGGCGACGGCTTCAAGGAGGGCGTGTCGCTGACCGTGTACGACGAGCTGGCGCGCTGGGAAAAGTACGCGTACGGCTGCAACGAGCTGCTCTTCCACCCGCTCTACCAGTGGCTCTGGCGCGGGCCCTTCACTCCGCTCTTCCGCGCCTTCCTCTTCGCCAACATCCGCTTCACCTCCAAGATCACCATCATCGCCTACATCGGCACGTACTACGCCATCGGCGCCGCCTGGATCATGACCACCGCCAACTACTTCCTCATGGGCTGGCTCAACGGCGCCCTCGACCAGTACTACCTCGACTCCTGGAAGGTCTGGTTCTCCATCATCATCGTCTTCAACGGCCTCGGCAACATCTCCCTCGCCATCATGCGCTACCGCATCGGCGAGCGCACCCTGCTGCACTCCGTCTACGAGAATTTCAAGTGGACCTTTCTGCTCGCCATCTTCCTCGGCGGCCTGTCCCTGCACGTCTCCCAGGCCCTGCTGTCCCACATGTTCTCCGTCAACATGACCTGGGGGTCCACGTCCAAGGAGGTCGAGTTTTCCAACTTCTTCATCGAGGTCCCGCGCGTGCTGAGGAGGGTACGTCCTGCGTCCTGCGTCCTGCGTCTTGCCTCCCCCCTGGTCATCGGTCTTGTGGCTTATCCTTGCTAACCATCAGTTCAAATTCTCCATCATCTTCTCGCTCGTCGCCATTGCCGGCATGATCATCCTCGCCGTTGCTCCGTTCGTCCCCGACTACTGGCGCATCACCGACTTTGTCGCCATCCTGCCCATGGCCACCGTGGCGGCGTCCCACCTTCTGCTTCCGCTGGCGCTCAACCCGGCTCTAATGACATTCTCGTGGTAACGTTGGTAATCTGGGGCTGTTCTTTTCGTCTTCCGTCTTCGGTTTTTCTTTTTCGGATCAACACTGGTAATTGTGGCGAAGCTGTGGCGCAGGCGTTTGGGCAGTGTGATACTGGATTCTTTATCGTACTTACTTTTTTTGGTGGGGAGAGAAAGACAAAGTTCGTCCAATAGATAAGTCACGTTTCAAAGCAGTGGGGGGTAATACAAACAACGTCTGCACAACAACCAACAGCAGGTATTAGGGACAAATATGAGTGCTTAAAAAAATTCTATCCGATGACTCGAATGTGACGTCGACACAAAAAGGATGATGTCTCGATTCGGATGGTACCCGTCGTCCGTAAGACGGAAAATACGAAGATACCTGGCCAAGGAAAGTGGGGCCGATAAGATAAGAACCGGCAGAAAATGGAGGGGCGATAAAAACTTTTCTTCCTGCCTTTTTTGCCGCTTTCGTGCGTTGCTGCCACCCCGCTGCAAGCAAAAAAAAAAAAAAAAAAAAGAAAACCGCTGCGCATCACCCTCGCGAGTTTCTCTTTGCTCGCCTGGAGCGCTTTGGGGGTTTTTCTTTTCATCTTTCCTGTCATGCCGTACCCGCTCTCGGCAACCCCCATGGACCACCAAGCTCTTCCCATCCTGACCAAGGATGGCGCCACGGCCCCAGCGCCGTCCGACGTGGCAGCCATCCTGGATTCCGTCTTTGCAGCCAAGACGTCCAGCGCCTCCATCAACGCCGCCTACAAGCTGTGCGATCTCTTCCTGGACAACCCGGCCGTCGGCTTTCGCGGCCTGGCGGCGTACGGCGTTCTAGCCGAGATCAAGAAGGCTGCTGCCGACAAGAAGAGCGGTCTCCGCCGCGAAAGTGCCCAGAACCTGCTCGGTGCCATCTTCGAGCGCTTCCCTGCACGGCAGCCCATCAGCGAGGTGAACCTGCTGCTGCTGGATGGCGGCGTCATTCCCTGCGCGCTCGATGCGCTGTCCGACAAGGGCGCGGTTGTGCGTGAGGCGGCTCAGTACGGCCTGGACGCCCTGTTCACGCACCTGCGCGCCGAGTCGCTCGTCAACGGCCTGCTCGTCGCCCTGACGGCCTACCTGTCGAAGAAGACGGGCAAGTGGCAGGGCACGGTTGGCGCCATGAAGCTGATGCAGCGCATGGCCGACAAGGCCAAGCTCGAGCTGGGCACGACCAAGGAGCAGGCGACCGAGAAGGACGTGCTGCGCGAGATGATGGGCGCCAAGTTGGGCGATCTCATCCCCATCGTCGAGGCCGGCATGCACGACCTCAAGACCGAGGTCGAGACGCAGGCCGTCATCACCATGACGTCGCTGACCACGCTGCTGTCCAACGACGACGTTGCCCCGCGCATTTCGCTGCTCATCGACACCATGCAGCACCCCTCGGCGCAGACGCTGCAAAAGGCCATCCACGCGCTGGCGCACACGACCTTTGTGGCCATTGTCACGTCGCCCGTGCTGGCCCTGCTGACGCCCTTCCTAGAGCGCTCGCTCAACACGCCGACGACGAACCAGGAGGTGCTGCGGCAGACCGTCGTCATCACCGAGAACCTGACCAAGCTGGTGCACGACCCCATCGAGGCCCGCACCTTCCTGCCCAAGCTGCAGCCGGGCATCAAGAACGTCAAGGAGCGCGCGTCGCTGCCCGAGGTCCGCGAGCTGGCCACGCGGGCGCTGAACGTCATGGACCACGCCATGGCTACGGACAACAAGGACACCGTCATCGAGCGGACCAAGGCCGACGACGTGGCCAAGATCCTGGACGGCGCCATCCGGAAACACAATGGCGTCCTGCCCGGCGATCGGGACACCTTTGCGGCGCTGCGCACCTACATCTGCACCTTGGTGGCCGAGGACGTCAACTACCGCTACGTGACGCGCATCGGCGACTCGCTGGCGCCCTACCTGGCCGCCGTCATGAAGGGCGGCAAGGCCGCGGCCGACGCCACGGCCGCGGCCGTGCAGACGCACTACGTGGACGAGGACCACCGCAAGTTCGGCGTGCCCGAGAAGGACGACGACGGCGAGGTGGAGATTGTCAACGCCGACTTCTCGCTCGGCTACGGCGGCATGCTGCTGCTGTCGCACACCAACATGCGGCTGCTCAAGGGCCACCGCTACGGCCTGGTCGGCCGCAACGGCGCCGGCAAGTCGACGCTGATGAAGAGCATTGCCGGCGGCAAGCTCGAGGGCTTCCCGCCGCAGGACGTGCTGCGCACGTGCTACGTGGAGCACAACCAGGGCGAGGACGCCGACATCAGCATCCTGGAGTTCGTTTCCAAGGACCCCACGATTGCCAAGGAGGGCCAGCAGCGCATCTCGGACGTGCTGGCCGAGTTCGGCTTCACGGCCGGGCCCGAGGGCCGGCAGGCGCAGAAGGTCGGCTCGCTGTCGGGCGGCTGGAAGATGAAGCTGGCGCTGGCGCGCGCGATGCTGCAAAAGGCCGACGTGCTGCTGCTGGACGAGCCGACGAACCATCTGGACGTGGAGAACATTGCCTGGCTGCAGAGCTACCTCAAGTCCAACACGGAGATCACCAGCCTGATCGTGTCGCACGACTCGGCGTTCCTGGACGAGGTCACGACAGACATCTACCACTACGAGCCGGGCAAGAAGCTGGCGTCCTACAAGGGCAACCTGGCGGCCTTTGTCAAGATCCACCCCGAGGCCAAGAGCTACTACACGCTGTCGGCCAGCATGGTGCAGTTCAAGTTCCCGCCGCCGGGCATCCTGGCGGGCGTCAAGTCGCAGACACGCGCCATCATCCGCATGTCCAACGTGTCGTACGCGTACCCGGGCGCCACCAAGAACCAGCTGTCGGACGTGAGCTGCCAGCTGACGCTGTCGTCGCGCGTGGCCATCATCGGCCCCAACGGCGCGGGCAAGTCGACGCTGATCAAGCTGCTGACGGGCGAGGTGGTGCCGAGCTCGGGCAAGGTGGAGAAGCACCCGAACTTGCGGATCGGGTACATCAAGCAGCATGCGCTGGAGCACGTCGAGATGCACCTGGAGAAGACGCCCAACCAGTATCTGCAGTGGCGGTATGCGCACGGCGACGACCGCGAGGTGCACATGAAGCAGACGCGCATGCTCTCCGACAAGGACCAGGAGCAGATGGCCAAGTTTCTCGAGCTGGGCGAGGGCATGGGCAAGCGCCAGATCGAAGCGCTTGTCGGCCGGCAGAAGTACAAGAAGACGTTTCAATACGAGGTGTAAGTCGGATTTGAGTCGGATTTTGCCTGTCCTCTCCCTTGAGAGAGAGAAATACTGACACCCCCCCCCCCCCCCCCAGGAAATGGAAAAACATGCTGCCCAAGAACAACACCATGGTCACGCGCGAGACGCTGCTGGACCTCGGCTTCGACAAGCTGATCCAGGAGTTTGACGACCACGAGGCGTCGCGCGAGGGCCTGAGCTTCCGCGAGCTGCAGCCGTCGGTGATTTCGAAGCACTTTGAGGATCTGGGCCTGGACCCGGAGATTGCCAACCACAACGAGATCGGCTCGCTGTCGGGCGGCCAAAAGGTCAAGGTGGTGATTGCGGGCGCCATGTGGAACAACCCGCACCTGCTGGTGCTGGACGAGCCGACGAATTTCCTGGACCGCGACTCGCTCGGCGGCCTGGCGGTGGCGATCCGCGACTTCAAGGGCGGCGTCGTCATGATCTCGCACAACGAGGAGTTTGTGGGCGCCCTCTCGTCGGAGCAGTGGCACGTCGTCGACGGGCGGGTGACGCACCGCGGCCACGCGGCCGTCTCCTCGGACCGGTTCGAGGACAGCCGGCCGGGCAGCGGCGTCACGACGCCGGGCGTGGCCACGCCGGCGCTGTCAAGCGTGCAGTCGAGCGCGGTCAACAGCGGGGTCGAGGACAACGCGACCGGCGATCTCAAGTTCCGGGCCAAGAAGAAGCGCAAGAAGACCAAGAAGGAGATCAAGGAGCAGGAGGTGCGGCGCCGGCAGCGGGAGATTGTCTGGCTCAACTCGCCCAAGGGCACGCCCAAGCCGCCGGACACGGACGACGAGGGGGAGTAAAGTGGGAATTCTGGGGGGCTTTGCCTTTTTTTTTTTTCTTCTTTTCTTCTTCTTCTTTTTCTTACGTGATTCTGCGTCGTTTTCGTTCTTTTTGCTTGTTTTTCTACTCTTTGGTTGATTTTTGGGGTGTTTTACCACTTCTATAGACCGGGCACAGGCGGCTCAATCCTCTGACAGGGAGCAGATTTAGGTTTCTTTTCCCATAGACGAACCTTCGAAATAGAATCTTCCTTGCGAGTTACAGAATACGAAGGGATCGGCATTCTGCCGAGGGTTGGCCCGAATTGTCCGCGGTAGAAGCCGCTGTCAACCGTTTGGTGAGAATGGCGCATCAGGCACCGTCTTTTGTTTCCGTTTCCAATACAAAGAGAAGAAAGCAAACACAGCCGCTCAACATATACTCCGTAGCCAACGTCGTCAAATGTCTTTTGTCTTGGAGAGGCATTCTTCCACATGGACCAAGGTTAAAACAAGCGTTCGGCCCCGCTTAAACCCCACTGTAGTCAATCCAGCCAATCAATTGTAGAAAATTACCCCCTTTTTGGTCGAGCCCCTGTAACAGTCGATTTGGTGAGACTCGAAGGATTTGTCGCGTGCAGATAGGGTACCTAGAACCATGTCCAGGTACCTTTTCCTCCGCCACAACAGCTCTGGTAAGGATGTACCAGTACATTGTACCTTACACCCTCGCGTATCTTCAGGATCACGCTACACAGCACCCCCTTCTCCTTCCCATCCAGGCACAAGACTCTTTCCTCGTCTTCTCTTCTCTTTTCCTTTTTTCTCCTTTGTCCGTCGTGTTCACCCGAGTCAATCGTTCGACAGCCAGCCTTGCTGTCTACTCTGTCGCAGACACCGTCTGCCACGCATCCTGTTTCTGGATATTCGCTCCTTTTTGTTTGTTGACTTTCGTTTGTGTTTGACGCCACTTCGACGCCACGCCTCGGCGCACCATTGCCCATCCGTTCTTTTCGTTCAACACCCTCGATCTCTACACCACACTACAATGGCAGGGCATCTCGTCCTTGCCGCGACGGCGTTGCTGTCGCTCTGGGCCAGCTCCGTGTCTGCCCAGGTGACGACGTCTTGCCAGCCGCTGAACACAACCAACTGCCCGGCCGACCCGGCCTTCGGCACGGACTACCTGTTTAACTTCAACTCCACGCCGTCGACCGCTGCCTGGACCACGACGGCGGGCACGGTGCCGTACAACTCTGCCGATGGCGCCACGTTCACGATCAACAAGCAGGGCGACTCGCCGACGATCCAGTCGACGTTCTTCATCTTCTTTGGGCGGACGGAGGTCAACATGAAGGTGGCCAGCGGCACGGGCATCATCTCGTCCGTCATGTTTCTGAGCGATGACCTGGACGAGATCGACTGGGAGTTTATGGGCGGCAACACGTCGTATGCTGAGACCAACTACTTTGGCAAGGGCCGGCAGGACTTCAACAACGCGTTCTACTACCCGGTGACGGGCGGCGCCGAGAACGACTACCACAACTACACGACGGTCTGGACGAACACATCGCTGGACTACTATGTCGACGGCGACAAGGTGCGCACGCTGCTGCCCGCGGACGCCAACAGCACCAACAACTACCCGCAGACGCCGATGCGCATCTCGATCGGCATCTGGGCTGGCGGCGACCCGACACTGCCCGAGGGCACGCGTCAATGGGCCGGCGGCGACACGGACTACACCAAGGGGCCCTTCTCGATGTACGTGCGCAGCGTGCGCGTGACGGACTACAGCGAGGGCAAGGAGTACTCGTACGGGGACATGACGGGGTCGTGGGAGAGCATCAAGGTTACGAGGTGCGTTTTTTTTTTTTTTTTGTCTTCTTCTTTCCTTCTTTCTCCTTTGAACTGCCCTGACGTTGCTCCAGCGGCAACTCTACCGTCCTCAATGCCCTCAACACCAAGGCCAAGGTGTCGCTTTCGCTCTCGCAGAAGTGGAACAACCTCTCAACGGGTGCGCACATTGCCGTGTTCGCGTCGGTCAGCGCCGTCGGGGCCATCATACTGGCGGTGCTGCTGTTCTACTGCATCCGCCAGCGCCGGATCGGTGCAGCGGAGAACCGCCAGTATGAGGCGCATATGGTCAGCGAGCGCATGGAGCTGGACCAGCTGAAGAAGGACGGCATCGACCCGGACAGCTTTGCGGCGTCGCAGTTCAACGCCCGCGACATTGGCAAGGACACGGCCCAGGACAGCGTCTATGGCCGGCCGCACTCGGCCACGTCGTCGACGGCCGAGCTGGTTAACGAGAAGGCGTGGGGTGGTGCAGCTGCGGGTGCGGGTGCGGGTGCGGCTGCCGGCAACATGCGCAGCCAGACGCCGCTGCTCGCAAACGGCCCGCGCAGCCCGACCAGTCCGCAGGAGAGCATGTTCCACGACAACGGCCGCACGCAGTCGCCGGTGCAGACGCGCAGCCCCAGCATGCCGCCCAGCTACGCGCTGCCGCCCAGCCCGGGCTACAGCGGCAACGCCGGCGCACGCAGCATGTCGGGCTCGGCCGCGGCCATGTCGCCGCACGGGTCGCCCGCACCCATGCGCAGCTACACGGCATCGCCGCAGTACGGCAGCGGCGGCGGCGGTGCCCCTGGGGGCAGCCGGCCCAACTACAGCGGCGCCAACTACGACGGAGGGTTCGGCGGCGGGTTCGACAACAACTACTGGCGCTAGACGGTCAAGTCCGGTGGAAGCCGAACGACAGCCGACGTCGCGGCCCCTTGCATGCTGGACTTGCAGTAGCGGCCGCCGTCGCTGTTTCACTCTTTTGATATCTATTTGTTTTCCTTTATTTCCTGCTACCTTCCTTGCCGTCAATTTGTTTCTCATACTCGGGCGCAATACAGTCAGACAGTCACTTGGGATAGTCGATTCATTGGAATCATGCAATTTCTCTCCTATTACACAAGAACAAAAACTGCTTTTTCGCCCTTTTTTTTTGCCTTCCGTTTCCCCCCTTCTTTACTTCTCAATCAGCTCCAGCAGACCCTTGAGGTCGATGCTCTTGGGCCGCTCGATCGGCAGACCCAGGATGCGGTCCCAGACCAGCTGGGCCAGCGGGCCCAGACCACGCGACACGCCAAAGGTGGCGGTGTAGTAGAGGGTCTCGTGGAAGCCGTAGTGGTGGAACAGCACGCCGGAGGCGGAGTCGACGTTGGGGTAGGGGTTCTTGGTCTTGCCATGCTCCTTGAGCACCTGGGGCGCGGTCTCGCTGTTGGCCTTGACGATGCGGAAGACGGGGTCGTTGGCAATTGCCGGGCGGGCGGCGGCGTAGTCCATCAGGGCCTCGAAGCGCGGGTCGGGCTTGCGCAGGACGCCGTGGCCGTAGCCGGGCACGACGCGGCCGCTCTTGAGGGTGGACCAGAGGTAGTCGCGCACGTCCTGGGGTGTGTAGTTGTCGGGGATGGCGTCCTTCATCTGCAGGATCCAGCGCAGCACCTCCTGGGCGGCCAGGCCGTGCAGGGGGCCGGCCAGGCCCTGCAGGCCGGCGCTGTAGCTCAGGAAGGGGTCGCTGAGGGCGCTGCCGACCAGGTGGGTGGCGTGGGCCGAGACGTTGCCGCCCTCGTGGTCGCCGTGCAGGGCAAGGTACAGGCGCAGCAGGTCCTGGAAGTCCTCGTGCTGCTTGCCGCCCTTGCCGAGCATGGCGGCGAAGTTGTAGGACCAGTCCTGGGCCGGGTCGATGGCGGCGGGCAGGGCGCCGCCGCCGTGGTACGCGTTCTGGTAGATCTTGGCGGCGATGACGGGCAGCTTGGCCAGCAGGCTGATGCAGTCGTCAAAGGTGGGCTCCCAGTAGTCGGCCTTGCTGATGCCGTTGGCGTAGCCCTCGGCAAAAGCCGACGTGTGGCTGAGCGCGCTGACGGCAATGGAGAACTGCGTCATGGGGTGCACGTCGGCCGGCAGGCCGTCGAGCAGCTGGTTGACGAACGCGGGCAGCTCGGCCTTGTCGGCCAGCTCGCGCGAGAAGGCGCGCACCTGGTTCGTCGACGGCACCTGGCCCGTCAGCAGCAGCCAGAACATGGCCTCGGGCAGCATCTCGGTGCCGGACGTGCCCTTGGGCAGCTCGCGCTGGCAGTCCTTGATGGTGCGGCCGTGGAAGCGGATGCCCTCCTCGGGGTCGACCACGCTGGCCTCCCACAGCATGGCCTTGAGCGAACGCATGCCGCCGAGTGTCTGCTCGACCTTGAGGTCGCCAATGACCTTGGAGCCGTTGGCCTTGACCTTCTTGAACAGCTCGCGCTTGGCCGGGATGACCTCGCGCAGCGTGGTCTTCAGGTCCGGCTCGGCCACGGCCGAGTAGTGGCGCGGGCGGCAGACGAGCGTCGTGGTGCGGCGGACGGCGAGAGGCTGATCTTAGCGACGAAGGGAGGAGAGTAAAAAAAAAAAAAAAAAAAAAAAAAAACTCACCCGCAGGGCACCAAAGGCCCGGGTCGTTGTGCGTGCACTCATGGTGATGGTCGGGTGAGTGTGTGTAGAGAGAGAAAGACTGAAGACAAGGGAAATGAAAAGAAAGAAAAAAAAGAAGTCGAAAGTGCAGCAAAAGGGAAACCAAAAATACTCGTAGCAACCGTCGGCTGCTCAGCAGACCGGTCCTCACGATGCTAGAATGAACCGAGGAAAGCCGTCTTAGCCCTTTAGGCGGTCTCAACCGGCTCGGGCGGTGTCTGGGGCGAGGGGCCGATCTGACCAATGGACGAGCGACGGCCGAGCCATGTGGGCCAGCTGCCCCGCACCCACCCTCCGCGCTCTTGCCACGCCCCGTGTGGAGGGGCAATGGGGGGGGAAAGCCCGAGTCCCCCCCCTGGACGTGTGAAGACGTCTTTGACCCTCGGCAAACGATTGCCCCATCCACAATCCACAGCCGCCGCGCGCCGCCGTGCCGGCACCAAGGCCGAGCTCGCACGAGTCGGAGATTCGAGTCGACTTTGGGAGTCGAATGGGATGCAGTGGCTGTTGGTGGCTGTCTTGGCTTTTTGGTTCTGTTTTTTTTCCTTTTTTTCCTTATTTTTCTCTTTTCTTTGGTTCTTTTTTTTCTTTCTCACCATCATCGCGTCACGAAATTACACCGTTTTACGACCTCCTGACAACCCTTCGGCCAGGTTCCGAGCCTCTTGCGCCACCCGCACAAAAAAAAAAGAGCATAAAAACACCTCTCGCCGACCACGTCCCATCACGACCCCTCTCTTCAGCTCCTTCAGCCCCTTCAGCCCTCTTCAATCCCCTCGAATCATGTTGCGGCGAGCCATTCCCAAACCATCTGTCCTCCGACAATCCAGCCTGGCTTCTGCCCCCGCTGCTCTCTTCCGCCGTGCCCGCCCGGCCCGTCCGGCCGTCCGCTGTCTGTCGACGACCGCGCCACGATCCATGGCCTCCTCCCTGCCCACCGTCGAGCAGCCGCTGTCGCGGACCCTGCCTAGCGACGCCTTCCAGCTGCTGCCCGAGTCGCAAAAGGCCGGTGCCGCGGAGGATGCGCTGTACGATGCCCAGATCAAGGAGGTCGAGGCCTGGTGGGCGTCCCCGCGCTACGAGGGCATCAAGCGGCCGTACTCGGCAGCCGACGTCGTCTCCAAGCGCGGTTCGCAGCTGCAGTCGTACCCGAGCTCGGTCATGGCCCGCAAGCTGTGGGAGCTGATCCGCGAGCGCGAGGCCAAGGGCGAGCCCATCCATACACGTGAGTCGGATATTCCGGCCCCTGCCACAGGCCACCGCGTACTGACGTTCCAGTCGGCGCCATCGACCCCGTCCAGATGACCCAGCAGGCCCCCTACCAAGAAGTCCTCTACATTTCCGGCTGGGCCTGCTCGTCCGTCCTGACGACGACCAACGAGGTCTCGCCCGACTTCGGCGACTACCCCTACAACACCGTCCCCAACCAGGTGCAGCGCATGGCCAAGGCCCAGAGCATGCACGACCGCAAGCAGTGGGACCTGCGCCGCAAGTTGAGCGCCGAGGAGCGCGCCAAGACGCCCTACGTCGACTACATGCGGCCCATCGTGGCCGACGGCGACACCGGCCACGGCGGGCTGTCTGCCGTCCTCAAGCTGGCCAAGCTGTTTGCCGAGAACGGCGCGGCGGCGGTGCATTTTGAGGACCAGCTGCACGGCGGCAAGAAGTGCGGCCATCTTGCCGGCAAGGTGCTCGTGCCCACGGGCGACCACATCAACCGCCTCGTGGCCGCCCGCTTCCAGTGGGACGTCATGGGCACCGAGACCCTGGTGCTGGCCCGCACCGACTCGGAGTCGGGCAAGCTGATCAGCTCCGCCATCGACGTGCGCGACCACGAGTTCATCCTGGGCGTGGCCGACCCCAGCATCGCCCCGCTGGCCGAGACGCTGCAGGAGATGGAGAGCAAGGGCGCGTCCGGCGCCGAGATCGACGCCTTTGAGGCCGCCTGGGTCAAGAACACCAAGCTGGTGTCGTTTGACGAGGCCGCCGTCGCCCACCTGCGCGCCGAGGGCGCGGCCGCGGCCGACATTGCCGCCTACGAGGCCGCCGTCGCGGCCAACCGCGACATGGGCATCACCCAGCGCCGCGCCCTGGCCGACGGCTACCTGCCGGCCGGCAGCCGCGCGGTGTTCTTCAGCTGGGACGTGCCGCGCACGCGCGAGGGCTTCTACCACTTCCGCAACGGCATGCCCGCCGCCACCAAGCGCGCGCTCGCCTTTGCCCCCTACGCCGACCTGCTGTGGGTCGAGACGGGCGACCCGAACGTGGCGGTCGCGCGCGCGTTGGGCCGTGCCGTGCGCGCCCAGCACCCGCACAAGGGCCTGGTGTACAACCTGTCGCCGTCCTTCAACTGGATGGCGCACGGCTTCTCCGAGGCCACGCTGCGGTCGTTCATCTGGGACATTGCCCGGGAGGGCTTTGTGTTGCAGCTGGTGTCGCTGGCCGGCCTGCACACGACGGCCACGGCCACGCTCAAGCTCGCGCGCGGCTTCCGCGACGACGGCATGCTGGCCTATGTCAACGAGGTCCAGCGCCCGGAGAAGGAGATTGGCTGCGACGTGCTGACGCACCAGAAGTGGAGCGGCGCCAGCTACATTGACGGCATCCTGGGCGCCATCCAGAGCGGCAGTTCCGGCAGCAAGAGCATGGGCGACGGCAACACGGAGGACCAGTTCAAGTGAATAAATCCAGCGGTAGCGTTTGCAATTCAAGTGTTTGTGAAGACGTGTATTTTTCTACTGAGCAAACCCGAGACAATACTGTATTCTAAGAGAAAAAAGAATAGAAAAAAAACCCAAAAAACCCAAAAACCAGACACAATGGGTTGAGCTACGCCAAACTCGTCTTGTCCGCATTGTTCGTGGGCGCTGGGGCGCTCGGGCCCTCGGGCGTCACGTACGCCTTGGTCATGCCACCGTCGACGACCATGTCGTGGCCGTTGACAAAGCTGGCCTCGTCAGAGGCCAGGAACAGCACGGCCTGCGCCTGCTCGACGGCCTCGCCGAAGCGGCCGGAGGGGAAGTGGATCTCGCGGCGGGCGCGCTTCGGCTGGTCGTCGCCCAGCCAGTCCTGCAGCAGCGGCGTGTTGAGGGGCGCCGGGCACAGGGCGTTGAAGCGGAAGCCCTCGCGGGCGTGCACAATGGCCAGCTCGCGCGTCATGGCCAGCACGGCGCCCTTGCTGGCCGTGTAGGCGAGCTGGGGCGTGGCGGAGCCGACGAGGGCGACGACGGAGGCCGTGTTGATGACGGCGCCCTTGGTCTTGTGGTGGCGGCGCAGCGCCAGCACGGCGTGCTTGCAGCCGAACCAGACGCCCTTGACGTTGATGTTGTGCGTCAGGTCCCAGATGGCCTCGGGCGTCGCGACGGCGTCGTCGTCGTGGGCGTGCATGATGCCGGCGTTGTTGAAGAGCACGTCCAGCCCGCCCCAGCCGTCGACGCGCTCGACCATGGCCTGCACCTGCGCCTCCTGGGACACGTCGCACTGGACCGTCTCGACGCGGCCGGCCCCGGGCACCAGCTGCCGGACCTTGGCCAGGGCCTTTTCCAGCGCCGGCGCCGAGATGTCGGCCATCAGCACGTTGGCGCCCTCGCGCGCAAACAGGATCGACGTCTCCAGGCCGATGCCGCTGGTGGGGGGTGGTTGATGGTCAGTTTACGATTTGAGCGAGTGACTTGTTTTTATTTTTTTCTTCTTTTCTTGTTTTCTTCGTTTTTTTCTTCTTTTTTCTTCTTTTTTCTTCTTTTTTCTTCTTTTTTCTTCTTTTTTCTTCTTTTTTCTTCTATTTTTCTTTTCTTCCTCTTTATTTTTTATTTTTTTCTTCCGTTCTTTTTTTCTTCTTTCTTTTTGGTGCTTTGCGTCGCATGGCGGGGGAGGGGTTGGGGTTGCCGGTCCGCTTACCCTGCAGCGCCGGTGATAACGGCGTTCTTGCCTTGGAGGCGGCCAGGCTTGCTTGCACTCATGATTTGCGGGTGTAATGGAAAGAAAGGGTGAAACGAGGAGAGAGACGGAAGAAGGAGAAACGGCTCGTATGGCAGAGCCCAACCAAGAAACCAGAAACCAAACCAGAAAGCCAAAAGCCAAAAAACCAAAAAGCCAAAAAACCAAAAAACCAAAAAGAACCAAAAAGAACCAAAAAAGGAGGGGTCCGATGTGCGGATGCTGGCGATAAGAGAGATAAGGCCACTTGCCGCGGAGCAAATAGGGATGGGGCTGGGCAGAAGAGGAAGGTGCAGACGGGCGCCAAGGCGCCGCGATGCCCCGCGTGCGGTGTCGGACGGGGCGCACAGGTTCTTTCCCGGAAGGAAGCAGAGAGAGAGGGAGAAGGGGCGAAGGCAATCAGAGGCGGCACTGTGAGGCCCAATCAGGCTTGACCGGACGACGTTCTGCGCAGCATGTTGGCTGCCATCCATCCATCCATCCATCCATCCATCCATCATCCATCATCCATCATCCATCATCCAGCCATCATCCATCATCCATCCTCCATCATCCATCACCCATCCATCATCCATCCATCATCCATCGCGTGGTAACAACGGCCACGACAGGGGTGTGCATGGCGTACGTCATGGACTTCGCTCTGACTCTCGGACTCTCTGACTCTCGGACTCTCTGACTCCTGTCTTTCTGCAAATACGACTGCTACGGCTGTCGCTCTCCTTCCTGTCCAAGGCCTGCCAACCACGGCTCCGCCACGCTTCCCTGCATGAGCGCCGGCGCGATGCAGCATCATGCCGCACGATGACGTCGAGCCCGCTGCAGACCCGTCGGCGGCCGGCAGTCTGCAGCGGCCACCGCGGCTGCAGCGGCCACGACGGCTGCAGCGGCCACGACGGCCGCCCGCTGTTCCTGCCAAGCTTCTCCTAGCGCCGACGACAGACAGGCCATCTCTGCAACGCCCCAGCGCCCAAACTTGGTCGGGGAGAGAGAAAAGAGAGGGGCAAAGCTGCTGCCCCCATGCGTCGTCTGGCTTCTGCCTCGCGCCTTTTTCGTCTTTTTCCGTTTTTCCATCTCCACGCCGTTTCGTCGGTCGTGCGAGCCTGTTCTGCCCAGCAGCCCCCCTGTAGCCATTGTAGCCATTGTAGCCACTGTAGCCACTGTAGCCACTATAGCCACTGTAGCCACTATAGCACCTGTAGCCCCTGTAGCCCCTGTAGCAGCAGTTTACGAGCCACGCCCCAATCAGCAAAAGCACCTGCCTCGTCGGTGCCCACCAGCCAGCCCAGCCGGCTCCATAAAATCCACGGCCGTGCAGCCGCCGCAATTTTTCGCCATCCTCTCCCTCGCTACCTCTGCCGACGACATCGTTCCGTGCCCGTACGATCCGCTGCTCGCCTCGCCGCTTCAACAGGAACTGCCATCGGCCGCTCTCTCTGCCCTTCCCAGCCACGCACAGCACGCCAAACGCCGGCCTGCCGTCCGAGCTGCCCGACCTTCCTCTGCCTCGCCGGCCCGTGTCGCTCGGCCATCGACCATCCGGCGTCTTTTGTCGGTGCCCGAAGCTGCTCCAAAAGCAATTAATTGCTCCTGTTGAGGACAGACAGACAAGACACATCGCCACCGTCCGATCGCCACGTCTGCGCTTCCCCCGTCGATTTCCCGCTCCTCCTTCACTGCCCACGCCAAGACCCAACTACCTGCATGCAACCCCCCATAACACCCGCCTCATCCATCGCCTCTTCTCCTTCTTTCCCCTCCTCCCCTTCCTCCGCCTCCTCCGCCTCCTCCGCCTCCTCCGCCTCCTCCGCCAACTCCGCCTCCTCCGCCTCCTCCCTTCTCGTCCGCCGATCCGGTTTGTCGACCGTCAGACCTTGACCTGGTCTGCCGGCCGTCGATCTTGGTCGTCGAGATGGCAGATCCGTGCCAAGAGACCGCCATTTCCGACCGCGGCCCGATCGTGGCAAACGAGCCACCGTCGCCAGCCCCTTCTGACGCCGACGCTGACGCCGACACCGACGCCGACGCCGACACCGACACTGACGCCGACGCCGCGCCCGGCACGCCGCTCGGCGAAGGCCCCCTAAAACGGCACATCTCTTCGCCCGCTCCACCGCACAACCCAGCCGCGCTCCCGCCGCGACGGGCCACCTCCCTCCGCGCGGCGTCCGACCTGCAGCCCGCCTCCACCGCCAACATGAACGCGTCGTCGACCGTGTCCGGCGTTCTCGACAATGCCCGCCGCCCCGTCCCGTCTGCGGGAAACCTGCCGCTCGACATCATGGCCAAAGCCCGTGCCCTCCAGCAGCAGCGCATGGGCATGTCGTCCAACCACCCCGGCCGGGGCGGGCCGGTCGGAGGCCCTCTGTCCGGCAACGCGCCTCCCAGCATGAACCGGAATCTGTCCCGGCCCTCGGCACAGGGCTTTTTCCAGTCCGCCCCTGCCGTGCCGAGTCTCTCTGGCCGACGCAACGGCGCGCCGCCCAGCCTCAGCGAGCGGAGGGCGATGAAGCTGGGCCCCCTTCCCGGCGGCGCCTCGCCCGTCGGGGCGACGCCGAAACTGTCGGACATGGGTGGCGGAAACAACCGTGCCGCCAGCAGCTTGAGCCGGCCACGCATGCATGAGGCCCACAGCACGTCGCAGATCGATGACTTCAAGCACTACATCGATGCCGAGAAGGGCTGGATCACCTTTGAGGGCGCCGCCACCATCACGCGGACCGGCGTCAATTTCGCCGGCGGCCACGCCTTCAAGATCTCGCTGGACGAGATCCAGGTCCTCGACGAGCTGGGCAAGGGCAACTACGGCACCGTCTACAAGGTCCGGCACGCCAAGCCGCCCGTGCCGCGCTTTGGGCAGGGTCTCAGCGGCTACAAGTCCAAGCCCTCACACGGCCCGCCGGCATCCGCCGCCGCATTGTCCGTCTCCCCGGGCCGGCCGACGTCGCCCATCTCGCGGGGCGCGTCCCGTGCGGCGTCCCTTGCCCTTGTCCCGCAAAGCACCACGGCCGAGACGCCGGCGCCGGCGCCGCCGTCGTCGTCGGGTGCCGCAGAGGGGGATTCCGCGCCCGCCAGCAAGGAGCGACCCCTCCTGTACCAGACGACGGGCAAGGTCATGGCCATGAAGGAAATCCGGCTGGAGCTGGACGAGGCCAAGTTTGGGACCATTCTCAAAGAGCTGGTGATCCTGCACGAGTGCGTCTCGCCCTACATCATCGACTTCTACGGCGCCTTCTTCCAGGAAGGCGCCGTGTACATGTGCATCGAGTACATGGACGGCGGCTCCATCGACAAGCTCTATGCGGGCGGCATCCCCGAGCCGGTGCTGCGCAAAATCACCCATCGGACCATCCTGGGCCTCAAGTCGCTCAAGGACGACCACAACATCATCCACCGCGACGTCAAGCCGACCAATATCCTGGCCAGCACCAACGGCCAGATCAAGATCTGCGACTTTGGCGTCAGCGGCAACCTGGTCGCGTCCATTGCCCGGACAAACATTGGCTGCCAGAGCTACATGGCGCCCGAGCGCATTGCCGGCGGCGGCGTGGCCCAGGGCGGCGCGAACGCCGAGGGCACCTACAGCGTCCAGAGCGACATCTGGAGCCTTGGCCTGACCATTATCGAGTGCGCCATGGGCCGCTACCCGTACCCGCCGGAAGTCTCGTCTACCATTTTCAGCCAGCTCAGCGTATGTGTTTCCTGTCGCGTGTCGCGTCCTTTTTTGTCTTCTTTTGTTCTGTCTTCCTCCTCTTCCCTCGCTGACTTGGTAGGCCATTGTCAACGGCGAACCCCCAGACATGCCGGAGGGCTACTCGGCCATCGCGCGGGACTTTGTGCGGTCGTGCCTGAACAAGAACCCCAAGAAACGATACACGTACGCCAAGCTGTTGGACCATCCCTGGATCAAGGCCGTTGCCAAGTCCGAGACGACCATCCAAGAGGTCGAGGAGCCCGGCGAGTCCGACTCGGGCGACGACGCCGATGCAGCCGCTGGCACGGACCGCGCATGCGACCTGGCCAAGGGCATCAGCGGCCTGGATCTGGACGGCCAGCCGACCGAGGCGGCTGCCGGCGCCGGCGGCGACGACGCCGAAATCGCCGCCTGGGTCGTCTCAGCCCTGGAGCGGAAGAAGACCGGCCGCGCCCCGGCGGGCACCACAAAGCCCGCGCTGCATGCGGCGCCGCTGGCGCCGTGATCCCGGAAGCGCCTTCTGCGCCGTGGCCTTGGCCTTGTTCTGTTTTGCATTTTTGTGGCATTCTTTTTTCTGTTGGTTGGCTGCCGTAGAATCTTTGGCTCCAGGGCATTTACGTACACGACAAAAGACAGAAGAAAAAAAAAAAAAAAGGAAAAACATGTTCCATACCCGTACAACGCAACGCAGACAAAAAAGACAAAAAGACAAAAAACCAAATTTTGCGGCATACGACCATAGGCAATAACCATTACGTGCCATCCAGCTCCTCTGGCGGCTTCGTATCGCTTCCTTGTTTCGCCTCTGTTGGGTTCAGCGCGGCTTCCGGTCTCTCCTCGGCCGTTTCAACCGGCTGTGGCTCTGGGGATGGATCTGCGCTGGCGTCGCGCTCAGGCTCGGCTTGCTCCTGGTCCTCTGCATCCCCGAGCCGCAGCACGGCCTCGATCTTGGCAGCGATCATGCCCACTTCGGCTTCTGTTGAAGACGTCGGGTGGCCAGGGCTGGCCTTGTCGCTGTCTTTGCCGGTCGTCTCGGCCTTGGGCTCGGCATGGTCGTCGTCGTTCTGGTCTTTCTGGTCGCCTTTCTGGTCGTCTTTCTGGTCGGCATCGTCGTCGCTGTCCTCGCTGTCGGAAGCGCTCGGGCTGATGGGCCGCGCCGAAATGGGGCCCTCGCGGATCTGCCGGTCGGCCTCTTTGTCGCCCACGATGCCACGCCAGAACGTCTCGAGCTCCTCGCGCCAGCCGAGGGCGTCGGCCAGGGCGCGCACACCGACGTCGCAGCTGCCGAGGGCGAGCACGTCGTCGGGGCGGGTGCCGAGGTCGCCGACGGCCTCGCGGTTGAAGAGCACGCGCGGCACGCCGGCGGGCGGCATGGCGGCCAGGGCGGCAAAGGGGTAGACCGACAGGGAGGTGCCGAGCACGAGCACGAGGTCGGCACCGGTGGCGGGCAGCTCGCACAGGGCGTGGAAGCGCGGCGGCAGGCTCTCGCCGAAAAAGACAATGTCCGGCTTGACGAGCCCGCCG
>PCDN01000012.1:52234-71998 GCA_002778105.1 Ceratocystiopsis brevicomis
CCGCCGCAGCAGCTGCGTGATCGGGCCCACCAGCGCCGCCCGCGGCAGCTGCACCGTCGACGGCTGCGTCCGCATCTGGCCCGCCACCGTCAGCCCGTGCAGCCGCGGCGTCGGTCGCGCCTCGGCCGCAAACACGGCGTCTTCCATCTCTTCCATCTCCTCTTCGCTCCCGTCTTCCATCTCCTCTGCCTCCGCCGCCTCCGCCTCCGCCTCCGCCTCCGCCGCCTCCGCCTCCGCCGCCTCCGCCTCCGCCGCCTCCGCCTCCGCCGCCGCCCGCTGCGCCACCTCAAAATCCTGCTGCAGCCGTGCCAGCGCGTCAAACTCCCGCCGGTTGCGCGCCACCGCCTCAATGTAGCCCGTCTGCTCGTCCGTCAGCACGGGGAGTCCATCGGGGCCGACCGCAGCCTCTGCTGCCGCTGCTGCGGCCTCGGCCTCGGCCTCGGCCTCGGCCTCGGCCGCCGCCTCTGCCCTTCCTTCCGCCTCCACAAGCACCTCTGCCTCAACCACCTCCTCTTCTGCCGCCGCATGCTCCGTCTGCTCCGCCTGCTCCGTCGCATAGTCCACCACCTCGTAGAACCCGCCGCCCGCCTCGCGCAGAAGCGTCGTGCCGGGCCGGCCGCCGTTGCCGCTGTCGTCTGGGGCCGCGCCCCCCGCGCCCCCCGCGCCCCCCGTGCCCCTCGCGGCCTGCCCCGCAAACAAAAAGCCGACGTCCTCCGGCGCCGTCGTCCGCAGCGGCGCCCCGAACAGCCGCTCGTACAGCCGGTACTCGTCCTCCCGCAGGTAGCCCGCCGGCAGCGTGTCGCCAAACAGCGCCTTGGCCTGCCGCACCATCGTCTCCATGTCCTCGGCCGCGGGCCGCGGGCAGGGCTCTGCTGTGCTGCTGCTGCCGCTCTTGTTCGGCCGAGGCGCGGCCGTCGAGAAGGCGCGCGGCCTCGCTGCGCGCACGTCTGTGCCAGCTGTCCGCCGTCGTCGTGTTGTTGCCGCTGTTGTCGCTGTCGCCGTCTGGGAAAACGCCCGGCTGCCGTCCCCCGGCCGCAGCCATGTCTGGCACCGCCGGCACGCCCGCTGAATCTCCCTCGGGCGAACCATGGTCGTCTCGGAGCAAGGTCGAGCAGCTGTGCGAACAGCGTTGGACCCCAACGTTCCAGACCTCTTACCAAAGTATCTTACAGAAGCTTTTAGCGACAAAATTTTAGGGACAAATCCCTATGCAGAGATTGCAAACGCCGCTATCAAACAAGAATATGGTCACGTGTTATTACATAATCAGTGAAGGTGCGCAATCCGCATCCGATCGCCAAACGCAAAACGCAGGACGCAGACATCACAGGTCCGCGAGCGTCGCAAACTTCTTCGGGGCCGGCGGACGCGCGGCCGATGCTGGCTTGGCCGCCGGACGGCCCGCTGTCGCCGCCGCCGCCACGTTGATCGGCACCGACGGCGTCTGCACGTTGAAGCGCGAGTTCTGCGCGGCCATGTAGGGATCGAACTGGGGTCGTTAAGAGGAGGACGACAAAGAAAAAGAAAAAGAAAAAGAAAAAAACCCCCCAAACCCACCGAAAAGAGCGACACGAAATACAGCCCAACAAACGTCACGAGCGCGTTGAGCAGCCGGTTGAGGTCCAACGCGCCCGCCTGGCCCTGCACGGGCGTGCCGGGCGCCGACCCGAGCGTGCGTCCCGGCGTGTTGAACGCGGCGCCCGGCGCGGCCGTCATCGCCATCCGGACGGCCTTGTCGACCGCGGCCGTGAGCGCGGCCGGGTCCGCGCCCTGCAGCGTCTCGACGACGCTGCCGCTGCGTAGCACCAGGAACGTCGGCATCGCGCGCACGCCGTACTGCTGGGCCACGGCCTTCTGGCTGTCGACGTCGATCTTGGCAAAGGCCACGCGGCCGGGCTTGGCAAACTTGGTGGCCAGCGACGCAAAGGTCGGCGCAATCATCTTGCAGGGGCCGCACCAGACGGCATGGACTGGCGGGTGGGAAGGGCGTTGGTCAGTTGGGGGGGAGGGAAGACGAAGACGAAGACGATCAACGAGACGAACAGAACGCACAGTCAGCCACGACAACGGTGGTGGAGCTCAGCAGCCTGCGCCACTGGGCCTCGGACTCGATGTGAACAGCCATGATGAGCGTGGTGATGATGTTTTGCGTAGAGGGGGGGGGCGATGCTGTCCAAGAAGACGAGAAGACGACAGGTCCGTCGGCGGCTCCGTCCACAAGGTGGCAAGTCGAGACGCCCGAAACAGAAGGCGGTGTGCTGGCGCGGCAGTTCGATCCGATTCTGCCGGCTTTTCACGACACCGACAAAAAAAATGAAAATCGGCTTTGCGCTTCCAGGAACGAACCACCACGCGATCCGCCGGTTCTGTTTTGCAGTGTACCACTCACTGCCCAGTCCGCCCAGCTATGTCCTACGGGGACGGGTTCAAGGTATGTTCTTTTGCGTGGACGGGCTGGCCGCGGGTTTGGTCTTGGCTGCGCTCGAAGCCTCGACCGCAAAAACCGCAGGCGTGACGTGACGATCGAGCGGCCTCGACGTCGTTTTTTTTTTTCCTTTTTTTTCCTTTTTTTTTTCTGACGGCCTACGGTGCAGCGCCGCAAGGTCGACGAGGCCAATGTCTTTAAGCCCTCCAACCGCTACAGGCCAACCGGCGGCCGGGACTGGACCGTCGCGGTTGCCATCCCGACAAGTCTTCTCTCCGAGTGCGTCTCCTCTCCTCGCCTTCGTGCCTTGTTGCCTGTTGTCCTAACCCGGGAACCCGCTGCTCAGCTGCGCCACGGCCGAGCAGCGCATCAATGCCCCCTCGCGCATCGCCCGCGCCCTGGCCATGTTTTCCGTCGACGAGGTCATCCTCTTCGACGACAGCCCCCCCGACACGCGCCCCCCCGCCGTCGACCACGACGCCTACACCGGCGACGTCGACCCGGGCCACTACCTCGAGCACCTGCTGTCCTACATGGAGACGCCGCCGTTTATGCGCCGCACCCTCTTCCCGCTGCACCCCAACCTGCGCCTGCAGGGCCTGCTGCCGCTGCTCGAGATGCCGCACCACCCCCACCCGGACGAGCACCTGCCGTACATGGAGGGTCTGACGCTGCCCGACAAGCCCGACGTGCCCGGCATGAAGACGCTCGTCGACATCGGCCTGCGCCGGCCCGTTGCCGTGCGCGACGCCATCCCGCCCAAGACCCGCGTCACGCTGCACTTCCCCCGGGCGCAGGCGCTGTTCGACGCCGGCACCGGCACCGGCACCGGGCCGCGGCAGCAGGCGGCGGCCACGGCGGCCACGGCGGCCACGGCGGCCACGGCGGCCTTTTCCGAGGCCACGCCCGTCGACCCGGCGCGGCCGCGCACCGACCCGGCCACGGGCGGCTTCTACTGGGGCTTCCAGATCCGCCGGTGCGCGTCACTGGCCGCCGTCTTCAGCGAGGCCCCGCACGCCGACGGCTACGACGTCAGCATCGGCACGTCCGAGCGCGGCCGCCCGGCATCCCAGGTGTTTCCGCGGCGCGCCACCGCCGACGCCAGCATGGACTTCCGCCACCTCGTCGTCGTCCTCGGCGGGCCGCGCGGGCTCGAGTACGCCGCGCTCAACGACCCGGCCCTGCACGCCCTCGGCATCGGCACCGCCAACGTGCGCGAGCTCTTCGACCACTGGGTCGACGTGCTGCCGGGCCAGGGCGTCCGCAGCATCCGCACGGACGAGGCCGTCTTCGTGGCCTTGGCCGAGCTGCGGCGGCTGTGGTCGGAGCTGTAGTTTTTTTTTTCTTTTTTCTTTTTTCGGGTTTTGCTTTTGGTGTGGTGCTGCATTTGCTGCGTTTGTTCACAAATAAAAAAAGGTCTATGCCCCCCCTCCCTCACAAGCCGCTGTCTATCTGGTCCGGAATGTGCGTCCCCGTCCACGCGGCCCAGTCCCGGCACGTCTGCGCCACGACGCCCGGGATCGCATAGTCGCGCACCAGCCGCGCCGCCTGCACCACAAACTGCGCAAATAAGCCGCCCGACGCGTGCCACGCCACGTGGCAGTGGAACGGCCACACCCCCGGGTTCGTCGCGTCAAACTGCAGCACCACATGCCCAAACGGCCGCACCACCGCCACGTCGCGCCGCATCGGGTTCGCCGCCCGCACCACCGTCGCCCCGTCCCAGTCGCCCGCGCCCTCGTGCACCACGTACACGTTGCTGCCGTGCAGGTGCATCGGGTGCGGCGCCGGGCTCGCGTTGCGCACCACCAGCCGCACCGACGTGTTGCCCGCGCCCACGTCGCGCCCGTTCCACTGCGCCGGCCAGCCCGCCGTCGTGTTGCCCAGCCCGGCCAGCAGCAGCGTCGGCGCGTTGTAGTCGCCCCGGAAGCTGGCCCCGTCAAACTCCCACAGCGTCACGTTGGATGCGTTGGTCTCCAGACGCACGTCCATCGTGTACGTCCAGCTGGCCGCCGGCAGCCCGATCGGAAACAGCGGCTCCGCCTGCGCCAGGTCGTCGTTGCTGGCGCACGCGCCCGCGTCCCGCGGCCACGGCCGCGTCGTCGGCACCAACCACGTCGGCGGCCGCAGCAGCACCGTCGTCGGCGCAGGCCACGCCGGCGAGCTGCTGCCCACGATGAAGCGCCCGGAGGACCCTTCGCTGCACGCGCTAAACGGCTGGCCGCCATCCTCCGTGCCCGGCGGCCGGCCTGCGCCGTACCCGGCAGGGCCCAGGCCCACAGCCCGTTTCGCCGGCACGCCGGTCGGGGCAGGCCACGATGCAGCCGCATCCGCCGACTCGTAGTACACGACCGCGAGAGCCTCCATCATCTGCCGGTCCGACGCGCAGGCGGCCGTCGAGCTGCGCATCCAGAACGCAGGGACGTCCCTGCCTCCATCGGCCACGGCGGCGTTCGCAGTCACCAGCACATCGGCGCGCTGGCCGACGCCGAGAACGACGGAAGTCGTCGCATAGGGCACAATAGGAACAAAGTCGTAGGCCATGACGGTCATGGTGTGGTTGTCGATGGAGAAGTACTGGGTGGCCTCGGAGCCGGTGTTGACAAGGCGCAGCCGGTGCGTCTTTCCAGGCTCAAAACGGAAGATGGCACGGCTAGCATCCCCGGCGCAAGTGGTGCTGGCATCCGCATTGCAGGAATACGTATTCTTACCCTGGATCAGGTTGTTGTCGGGCACTACCACGGGCGAGCCGCCGGGCGCGAGCATGCGCTCGACGAGGGTCAGGTAGTCGGTGTGGTACCAGTCTGGGGAGGGGGAGTGAGAACAAGGCCATCAACAGGCGACGAAAAAAAAGAAAAAAAGAAAAAAAGAAAAAGAAACCCACCGCTCAACAGGATCGGCCCTACGTCCACATCGTACAGCTCCTGGTTCGGCCCGTGCACCACGATGGGCCCGACAGCGCCGTCGCCGTACTGCGCCGAGTAGTGCGTGTGGTACCACGTCGTGCCGAACAGCGTCGCCTGGAACCGGTACGTGAACACGCCGCCCGGCGCAATCGGGCACTGCGCCACCGCCGGCACCCCGTCCATCCACGGCGTCCCGTGCTGCAGAAACCCGTGCCAGTGCATCGACGTGCCCTCCTCGGGCGCGCTGATGTCGTTGCGCACCGTCACCTCGATCGTGTCACCCCAATTCGCCTCGATCAGCGGGCCGGGGAACTGCCCGTTGACCAGGATCATCGACTTGGCCACGCCATCGGGCGCCAGCGTGCCGCGGCTGATGGTGAAGTCGTACGTGCGCACCACGCCCGTCGTCGGGTGCGTCGTGTACGCGTTCGTGCCGTTGGCCGTGAGGCCACCCCAGGGGAAGCCCTGGCGGAGCGGGTTGTTGGTGAGAAACGCCGGCAGCCGGGGGGCTGCCGGCGTGCCGAACACGGAGTTTCTCTGATGTCAGCGTGAGGGGGAGTGGAGAGGAAAACAGCGGAGCATGCACACACCCATTGGTTTCGTTCTGGGACAGGCCGGCTGAGACCAGCTGCGGCAGCAGGGCGAGGAGTGCCAGATGCCAGCCCATGGTCGAGGGAAGTGAGATTAAAATGGAAGCCGTAGGAAGTTGAAGAAAGATGCGAGGAAAGGAGCGGATGTCGATGCCAACCGCCCAAACCCAAACACGGTAAGTCGTCGTCGCCTTTTATAGATCTTGGCACGCTCATGGAGGCTGTCATTGTGCCCGGTACCTCGTCCTTCGGAGGTGTATAAACGAGAACAATAAATAGAGAACGGAAAGACGCAAGCCAGGATCGGAGTCGGCTGGGGAAAAAAGAAAAGAAAAGCAGGGCAGTTGCCAAAGAAAGCCACAGTAAGGTGCACGACCAGGGGTATCCCATCCTAGCAAGCTCGCGTACAGGCCTAATACACGACGCCACACCAGGGTCACGGACACAGCATGTAGGTCCGTGTAGCACGAGATCAGCTGCCGGAGCGGGTTAAGGATGACAAGTTGGGCCGGATGCGCTCGCAGAAAACGTTGCGTAGGTGGCGGCCAGACAGATAATCAAAGGATGGGCAGCCAGCCACGCTGGACACAAACACACCCCAAAAAACAAGGGAGACACTGGGAAAAGAGAGACAAAGCCACTAACTATGCCCGGAGATGACGGGGCAATCGCTGATGCGGACAGCGCGCACAAAGCGGCGCCATGTATCTGGTCAGGGCATGGTCTCGGGAGGCCGAACAGAGGCGAGAACAGAATGCACCGGTGGCGTCGGCTCCCGGAACACTTGTCCGGAACAGCGCTTTGCATGGGGCCTCGTGCCAGATGGCCAGGATGTTGTCGTCGCTGCGTGGGATCAAGACGGAAACACAACATGAAGAAAAAGGGAAAAAAAGAACAGGTTAAACAAAAATAGATCCAATATATACACGGACGAATGCCCAGACCAACGGGGTCGAGCATCGCCACAAGGGCGCCATCCGGCATTCTTAACAGAGAAGAGAGTTTCCCTCTGACGTGGTCCGTTGCCACGACAGCATTGTGAGATGCACGGCTTTTGCTTTTCTTTCCTCTCGGTTTGGTGGTCCAGCTGTCATTCCAATGGCCACGCAACAGTCGCTCAGTCGCTGCGCCGTGCCTGCGGCCGGTACGCCTGCTGGGCAGCCAGCAGCCACGGCCGCTGTTGTGCGTGCAGAACCAGAGGGGAGACAGCACCGGCACCGGCACCAGCACCGGCATCGCTGCGGATAACGCTGCCGATGGACATGAAGAAGCCAAACGTTGCGCCCGACGCCGCCATGTACTGGCCGAGGGTGCGCGTGATGCCGTTGACGCCGGCGCCATAGCGAAAGATGTTGACGGTGCCTGGGGGGGAGGGGGGGTCAGAGGAGAGCGAATACAACCGGGGAGCGGCCAGACAAACCGTAGATAAAGCCGATGATGACGCCCACCGCTGTGAACAAGGTCAGCAAAAGAAGGACAGCGCCGCCGTGGTCGGCGGAGTTGGGACCCGGTTGGCCGCGGTGGCCCAGGCGGGAAGAAACTCAAAAGAAGCTAGCACGTACTGCCGCCCATCATGGCACCCATTTTGACTGCCCGTATGTTAGCCTCTGTCCGGTGTTTCATTCCATCTGCTCCGCTGCCCGATGGGCTGTCCTGTCCTATCCCGCTTTCTTCCCCTCACGCACGCTTGTCAAAGTTTGACGGCCCAACAAGGCCGGTGTTCACGGGAGCCGGCATCTTCGCTCGTCTTGCGTGCTGTGCGGTCAACGGTTCGACTCGTCCGCGGGGGCCGGTTTTTCGAGGCCGGGAATACTGGTTTCGAAGTTCTTGTCGATTTTCTTTCGTTTTTACATCTTCTTCTAGAAAGCCCGTTCAAAAGCTCGCCGTGCACGGACCACGGCCACCACGAAGCTCGGGCCAATCAGCGACCAGCACAAATGTGCTCACGTGCCGTCTCCGCGCCTGCAGCGCCCCGACGCATTCCCGCAGCGTTTCGCCGCGTCTTCCCTGGACGGCCCTGGGCGGGCACCCTGGCCGGAGAGATGCACCAGCGGGGAAACGCGCGGGAGGAGAAATGGAGGTCCAACGAGTATTTATGACAGAGAGGAGAAGAGAAAGGGAAAAAGGAATACGGGAAATCATCAGGCCGCACCGTGCGACGGATTGCTGCCATGCATGTCTGACCAATAAAATCCACCTCAATAGCGGGGTTCTCATATTAATACCGCAGCCCGGCACAGTGCTCTCGCACGCGCTCCTGGGGCGGTGGACTGTTTGGGGACCGGGCCTCCTTCTCTATTCGTGGCCTATACGCCCAGGGAGAGAGGAGGAGACGCCAAACAACGGAGCAAAAAAAAAGGGTTGCAAAAGCATCACCTTTTCCCTCTCGTCCCCCCCGTGTTAACCCCCCCCATCCCAAGCACGCCGTACTGCGCGGCCGCATCGAGACCTGACGCCCGATTTTCGACGGATCGCATCTTTTCTTCTCCACGGCCGTCCGCTTTTTCCGTCGCGGCATCGCCGCTGCACGTCCAGAACGCCCTGTCTCTCCCCTTTTTCCCGCGGCCGCGGACCCCGTGCGCCGGCGACGTACTTTTTTGTTAGGCGTCATCTCGTGTCGATCTTTCCTTGCTCGTTGTCCATCCGGCGCTGGCCATCGCATTCCCCGTTTCCTTATCATTGGCTGTCAAAACCCTATTGTCAACCGTCGTACACAGCCGTCGTCCTCTGATCTGACGATCTTTGGCGACGACAACGACGACGACAACGACGACGACAACGACGACAACAACGACGACGACAACGACGACGACGACGACGACCCCATAAGGACACAATCACGACGAGCGAGAACGAACGACAGCAAAGGGCAACAGAGGCATCTACAAGACAGCATCCCCATCCATTATCTCATCTCGCATCAGCAGACAACAACTCGGTGACCACGTACACCAGAAGCAGCAATAACGCGACAAAATACACAAACGACGACGACAACGAAAGACTGCAGTGAGCGCTGTTAGCTTGCGTCACTGTCGCCGTCCGCCATCTCGCCTCCCCCCCCCCTCCCCTTGAGACGGCGCCCATGACTGCTGTTGCAAACCTCCCCAGCTTCGGAACCATCAACCGGACGGCATGGGGTGACAGCAGCCAGACGCTCAACGGCTCCAACTATCGCGAAGACGGCCGAAGCAGCATCAACATGTTTGCCCACGCCCCCCGCAAAACCCTTTCTCGTTCTAGCTCGTCCTCGTCCATCGCCTCCAACGCGTCGGCCTCCTCCATCAACACGGTCATCGCATCCGACGCGTCCGCCGCCACGAATGGTGGCCCCGTCGGCGGCGGCATCAGCGGCGGCAACCCCGGACGGCCGGCGCTTTCTGCAAATGCCCCCAACGGCCCCATGGTCCGCAAACGCCCACTACGCGTGCCGGCCTCGAACAAGCAGGGCGGTGGCGGTGGCAGCGGCCACGAAGGACCTGCGGACTTTCAACGCGGTGTGTCGGTCGGCCGCCAGCATCAGATGGGGTCCACACAACCCGGCGGCCTGACCTCTCTCCACCAGCTGCCGCCCTTTGTGCCGGGCCAAATGGTCGCCAACGGCATCAACGGCAATATCAACGGCATCAACGGCAACAGTATGCCTCGCCAGGACGGCGGCGATACGGCCGCGGCAGCGGCTGCGGCGGCCGCGCTCCAGCAGGGACAGCCGGTTCTCTACCTGCTGTCGCTCAACGGCACCTTTGACCGCAAGACCATCAGCGTGCCGTTTGTGCCGGACACGCTGCGCATCGGGCGGCAGACCAACCGCAACACAACGCCCACGACAGTGAACGGCTATTTTGACAGCAAGGTGCTCTCGCGGCAGCACGCGGAGATTTGGGCCGACGCCCAAGGCAAAATCTGGATCCGGGACATTAAGTCGTCCAACGGCACGTTTGTCAACGGGACGCGTCTGTCGGCCGAAAACCGCGAGTCGGAGCCGCACGAGCTGCAGACCAACGACCGCCTGGAGCTGGGCATCGACATTGTCAGCGAAGACCAGAAGCAGGTCGTGCACCACAAGGTGTCGGCCAAGGTCGAGCACGCCGGCTTCATCAACCCGTCCAACAACCTGCTGGACATCGGCTTCGGCGACCTGGACCCGTCTGCCAACGGCGGTATGCTGCTGGGCGGCCCGCTCAATGGCCTGCCCTTCCGTGGACGTCCGGGCACTGCAGCAGGCGGTGCCGCGGCAGGCGCCAACATGGGCCCGGCGGGCCGCGCTGCGCCAACATCGAACCTGGCGGCGGCACAGAGCAACGGGATGGCTCTCCAGCGCGGCCTCTGGCTTACAGGGCCATCTACGGAGGCGATTGTCAAAAAGATCAACGTACGTTTGCTTACCACGTCTGTCTTTTTTGGGTTGTCCTAACAAAGCCTTAGCAAGAAATGCGGATGGCGAAACAACAGTCGCAGGATCTTCTACGTACACGGGAATTCCTCACGGCCCTCCTCTCCAAAGACGACCTGCGGTTGGAAAAAAACAACCATGTAAACAACATCAGGGCCAAAGCCGACAACGCGTCAGAAGCCGGACGGCCACACATGGTGAACGGACATGGCATCTCATTCCGTACCGACCCCAAGACACGCTTCTCTGACCCGCCCGCACCACCCCCCCAGCAGCCGTTGCCAGAAAAGCCAGATGTCCAATCTCTCAAACGCGGCGGCCTGGACCGTCCGAAGCTCGGCAGCATGTCCCCGGTGCGGCCCGACGTGATTGGGCAGGTGCTGCAGTTGACCGACGCGCTCAACACAGCCAAGCGGGAAATGGACACCCAACACTCACGGTTGCGCGAGCTGGAAGACCGCCTGTTGCAGGAGCAGGAGGCGCGGCGGTCAGCCGAGGAGCTGGCGCGGCGACTGGAGGAAGCGGCGACAGCGACAGCGGTCATTGCGACAACGCAGAAGGGGATCAACGGTGTGGTGGTGAACGGCGTCCGGGGAAGTGCACCACACGACAGTGACAACGACGACGAGGAGTCTGTGTTGGGAGCAGGGGTAGCCGTCGCAGGCGCCGGTGGTGCGGGCACGACCGGCGCCGATGCGAAGCTGCGTGCACGGGCGGCCATGGTGGAAGATGAAGATGACAGCAAGGCGACGACGGCACCGGCACCGGCCACTGCAGGAGACGCGGACCTTGCCAATGCCGTTGTGTTCCGGACCCGTATCGACACGATGACGGTGGAGATGGAAGGCATGAGGCGGCAGCTGCAGGCGTTCCGGGAGCGGGCCGAGAAGGCCGAGGCGGAGCGGGATGCCGACCGCGAGACGCTGGCCGAGATGGTGGTGCGGATCCGGCAACGGGACGCGGAAAACGCACGGCTCACCCGAGAAGCAGCCGACGTGGCTGCCGCTGCCACTGCGGCTACTGCTGCCGCTGCTGCCGCTGCTGCTGCCACCGCCCTCGCAGCGCGCAAGGCCTCATCATCGCGCGGCCGCAGCCGCGCAGCGTCCGCATCCCTGCAGAGGGACGGAGTGCGGAAGACGCACAAGGCCGTGCCGGCCACCGACGCTGCCGACGCGGAGGCAGAGGACGACGGCAGCTCGATGGGGCCGCCGTCGCGGGTGAACACGATCACGCCGGCGTCGGTGGCACAGTCTTCGTCCGCAAAAGCCGCACCCTCGCCGTCATCGGCTGCCCTGGTTAAGGCGCCACGCGAGCGGTCGGCTGTCTTGCAGCACGGGGTCCCGTATGCATCCATGATGGGCGTGATGCTGCTCGGGATGGGCCTGATGGCCTACCTGAACGGGTGGCGGACGCAGCCTCGCCTGGACCGGTGAAGAGGGACGGAGGGTTTTACAGGGGGTATTACAGTGGAATACAGGAGAATACAGGGGAGTGGTGGTTTGGAGCGATGCATTTGGCGATGGGTGTGTTTTTTCTTTTTTTTCTTCTCTCTTTTCTCTTTTCTCTTTTCTCTTTTCTCTTTTCTCTTTTCTCTTTTCTTTTCACGCTTTTCTTTTGTCTTTTTTCTTTGTCTTCTTCGTCTTCTTTTTCCTTCTCTTTTTTTGCGGTTTTCTTCTTCGGTTCGGATCGCGGCATTGTACACATTTTTGGGACGTGGTTCTTTTCTTGTTTCTGCTGTCTACTCATTCTTCTCGTCATGATTCCATTATTTCTTGAACACGCTCACACGCGTCACCTTGGTGACCCACACTCGCCACATGCGCCACAAACATCTCGATACATGCCTTAGCCCTCCCTGCCCCTCCTGCCGTCTTTACCGCCTCTTTCCCGCCTCTTTCCCGTCCTGGCCAAGAAGCACACGTGTTGTCTTTTCCGCTCCCATCCCGCGATATTGCCTCATCCTTGTCTACCCCCCCTCCCCCCAATTGGATTGGATTTTGTATCGCCACCCCTACCGTTTCTTTTGCATTTCCCCTTGGACATCTGCTCTCGTCAGTTTCTCGTGCCGCTAATGGTGTCTGCGCTCGCCTAAAAATACCCCCCCCCCCCCCCCCCCTGGACGTTGCAGTCGCCACATTTCAACACCTCCAACACCTCCAACAACAGCTTCGTCGCAACCAAAAACCAAAGGTCCGGTCTAACGGGAACGCATCTCACCGGGCCAACCGCCTCTCCGAGAGAGTGCACCGTCTCCTTGATCTGTCCATCGACCCCAACGCAGCCATGTCCGAAGCCGGCGACAGCAAGTAGGCTTTCCCCCCTTCCTCTTCTTCTGCCCTCGGTCTATTCTCCCTCGCTAACCGCAAAGCCACAAACGATCCAAGAGCGCGGGCCTCTCCAAATTCCGCCGCAAAGATCGCTCCGCTGCGGCCTCGTCCGTGGCCGCCGACGACGATGTCGCCTCCGAAAACGGCTCCCTCACGCACCTCCCGCCCGTGCCCATCCCCTCCTCGTCCTCGGCAGCCCCGGCGGCCTCGGGCCCTGCCGTGCCCGCCCTGGCCTACCAGCAGCAGCCCGTACCACCGCCCGTGACCATCCGCGGCCATATCTCGCGCCGCTCCGGCACCGGCTCGTCGGTGACCGGCCGCAGCCCACAGCCGGGCATGGGCGTCTCGCCGCTGTCGTCTTCCGCCGCTATGCTGAGCTACGGGACCTCGCCGCGCCGGACCCCTGCGTTGGCGGCCGCGGCTGCATCCGCTGCTGCCGCTGTCGCCACGGCGGCCGTATCGTCCAGCAACACGATGCCGGCACCGCACACGTCGCTCGAGCAGTCGGTCCGGAAATTCCGCATTGTCGAGGCGCTGCGCAGCGGCGACACGGCCTCCATCTCCAAATTCCTGCGCGATTCGACGCCCGCGTTGGGCGCCCCGGATGCACACCCACACCCGCGTGCCAGCATCTCGTCCGTGGCCACGTCTGCTGCGGGCGGTGGCAGCGGCGGACTGGACGACACTTCGATCCTGCACCTCGCGATCCAGTGCGCCGAGCTGCCCGTCGTCGAGTATGTCCTGTCGGACGGTGCCGGCCAACTGGACGTCAACTGCCGCGACAAGGACGGCAACACGCCGCTGCACCTGGCGGCCGCCCAGGGCCGCACCCAGGTCGTGCGGCTGCTGCTGGAGCAGACGGACATCCACGAGTCGCTGCCCAACCTGCAGGGCCGCCTGCCGATCGATGTGGCGCGCAACCCCGAGATCTTCCAGCTGCTGAACCTGTCGCGCTCGTTGTATTCCGAGGACAAGATCCGCGAGATCCAGGACCTGATTGCGCGCGGCGACTACGCCACGCTGGCCAACGTGCTCGAGGAGCCGCGTCTCAAGACGGTGCTCGACATCAACAGCACCGACTTTGTGTCCGACCCCGTCACCCTGCAGGCGGGCGGCACTCTGCTGCACGAGGCCTCCCGCAAGAAGAACACCCAGCTGATCCAGGCCCTCTTGCTGCACGGCGCCGACCCCTTCCGCCGCGACCGCAAGGGCAAGCTGCCCCAGGACGTGACCAAAGACGACGTGACGCGCGCCATGCTGAAAAAGTCCCCGGCCGCTGTGGCGGCCCAGCGCGGCATCCAGGAAAAGGCCGTTCTCGGTGCTGCGGCGCAGGGCGGCCTGGCGTACTACCACCACCCGGCCGGGAGCACGGCATCTGGGCTGGGTGCATCGGGTAGCGGTGCGTCCGGTGGCAGCGTTGGCGGCGGTGGCGGCGGCGGTGTTGGCCCTGGTGGTGGAGGAGAAGGGTCCGTGTCGTCTGCTGCCGTGGGCGGCGGCGGCAGCCTCAGCGCTGGCAATGCTGCGTTCCTGGCCGACCCCCTGGCCGGGCGCGAGGCGCGTGAGATGAAGGGCTACCTGAAGAAGTGGACGAACTACCGCAAGGGGTACCAGCTGCGGTGGTTCGTGCTGGAGGACGGCGTGCTCAGCTACTACAAGCACCAGGACGACGCCGGGTCGGCGTGCCGCGGGGCAATCAACATGCGCATTGCGCGGCTCAACATGAGTCCGGACGAGAAGACCAAGTTTGAGATTATCGGCAAGTCGTCGGTCAAGTACACGCTCAAGGCCAACCATGAGGTCGAGGCCAAGCGCTGGTTCTGGGCCCTCAACAACTCGATCCAGTGGAGCAAGGACCAGGCCAAGGAGGAGGAGCGCCAGCGCGGCCGCAGCGCCGAGCTGCTGCAGCAGGCCAAGGCCGATCACACGCTGCAGCCGCACCCGTCGCACCAGTCGCACCAGCCGCAGCAGCACGGCCGGACGCACTCCCAGGCGGCGTCCTTTAACTATGCCAGCGCCAGCGCTGCCGCTACCGCCACCGCCACCGTCACCGCCACCGCCACTGCTGCAGCCGGTGGTGGTCCTGGAAGCGACAGCACGGGCGGCGACGTCGGCGCGTATGCAGCCGCGGGCGGCACGAGCGGCCAGCTGACGCGCATCCAGTCGGCGGCCGCGCGGTCCGCGACGAGCCGGGTGCTGGCGACGACGGGCGGCGTGGGGGCCAGCACGACCGGCAGTGTGGACGAGGATGCCACGGGCGTCGGTGCGGAGTACCTGGGCGGTACGGGCAGCGTGCGGCCGGACATGTACGACGACGAGGACGACGAGGACGACGGGTCGAGCGTGGGTGGCGAGGACGACGGCGAGCGCCGGGCTGTGCGTCGCGGCGGCAAGCGGGCTGGGCGCGACGCGCCGACAGCGACGCGGGACGCGCTGACGATCACGGCGCAGTCGGCGCGGCTGCAGCTGGAGACGATGGCGCAGGTGACGCAGGCGCTGATGGGCGAGGCGGCGCGCAACCCAGGGCAGACGCTGGCGGACGGGACGACGACGGCGGCGCTGGCGACGTACGACGCGGCGATCCGGTCGCTGACGGGGCTGGTGGGCGACCTGATGCGGATCTCGCGCGACCGCGACGCGTTCTGGCAGTACCGGCTGGACCGCGAGATCGAGATGCGACGGATGTGGGAGGAGAGCATGGCGCAGGTGGCGCGTGAGCAGGAGGCGCTCGAGGCGCGCGTGGGCGCGGCCGAGGAAAAGAAGAAGTCGGCCAAGCGGATCCTGCGCGGCGTGCTCGACAGCGGTATGCTGGACGAGCAGCCGGCGTCGTCGTCGGCGGGCGGCAGTCCGGCCCCGGCCCCGGCGACAGCGACGGCAGCGGCGGGGGCTGGCAGTGCAGAAGGCGCGGAGCCCGACTGGTCCAGCGTGCGGTCGCCGTCGCTGTACACGACGCGGCGGCAGACGGTGATTGAGCAGGTGGCGGCGGCCGGGCTCTCGGACTCGGAGTCGGACGACGAGGAGTTTTTCGACGCCGTGGACGCGGGCGCGGTCGAGGTCAAGACGGCCCTGCCGGTGCCGCGGGGGTCTGCGGACGCAGCGGCCAGTGAGGATGACGGCACGAAAGCCGGAGACGCCCAATTGCCGACGGAGGAGACGAGCACAAGCACGGGCACGAGCACGGCCGTGGCAGTGAAGACGAAGACGGCAGGCGGCAGCGGCAGCGGCAGCGGCAGCGGCAGCGGCAGCGGCAGTGGCTTCGTGGACATCAGCCAGTCGTACCGGGGCTACGAGAACGGGATCCGCAAGCGGCTGAAGCTGGACGCGGACAACCGGCCGAAGCTGTCGCTGTGGAGCATTCTGAAGTCGATGGTGGGCAAGGACATGACGAAGATGACGCTGCCGGTCACGTTCAACGAGCCGACGTCGCTGCTGTACCGGTGCGGCGAGGACATGGAGTACGCGGAGCTGCTGGAGGAGGCGGCGGACCGGACGGACTCGATCGAGCGGCTGATCTACGTGGCGGCGTTTGCGGCCAGCGAGTACGCATCGACGATTGGGCGGGTGGCCAAGCCGTTCAACCCGCTGCTGGGCGAGACGTTTGAGTACGTGCGGCCGGACAAGGGCTACCGCTTCTTCATCGAGCAGGTCAGCCACCACCCGCCGGTGGGCGCGGCATGGGCGGAGGCGGCGCGCTGGACGTACTACGGCGAGTCGGCGGTGCGGTCCAAGTTCTACGGCAAGTCGTTTGACATCAACCCGCTGGGCACGTGGTTCCTGCGCATGGCGGCGGCGGCGCCGGGCGGCCGCGACGACTTCTTCACGTGGAAGAAGGTGACGTCGTCGGTGGTGGGCATCATCACGGGCAACCCGACGGTGGACAACTACGGGCCCATGGAGATCAAGAACTGGACGACGGGCGAGGTCGCACACGTCGAGTTCAAGCCGCGCGGCTGGACGGCCGCGTCGGCATACGTCGTCGCCGGCAAGGTCGTCGACGCCGCGGGGCAGGTGCGCGTGTCGCTGGGCGGCCGCTGGAACTCGCGCCTGTACGCGCGGCTGACGCCGGGCTACCAGGCCACGGTGTCGGGCAAGGAGCAGGAGGCGGCCGACGACCAGCAGCAGAGCGGGCGCGTCCCGGGCGGCAGCGGCAGCGGCCCCGGCCCCGGCCTCGGCACCGACCAGGACCGCGCGTACCTGATCTGGCAGGCCAACGAGCGGCCGACCGGCATCCCCTTCAACCTGACGCCGTTTGTGCTCACGTTCAACCACGTGGACGAGCAGCTGCGGCCGTGGCTGGCGCCGACCGACTCGCGCTTCCGGCCCGACCAGCGCGCCATGGAGGACGGCGAGTACGACCGCGCCGCCGACGAGAAGACGCGCCTCGAGAACGAGCAGCGGCTGCGGCGCCGCGCGCGCGAGGAGGCCGGCGAGGAGTTCGTGCCCGCCTGGTTTGCCCGCGCCCGCTGCCCCATCACGGGCGAGACGTACTGGCAGTTCAACGGCAAGTACTGGGACGCCCGCGACCGCGCCGGCCGCGGCGACCGCAGCGTGTGGCAGGCGCTGGAGCCGCTGTTTGTCAAGGAGGCCGAGACGCCGGTGGCCTGAGCGGCCGGTACAGGCCTAGCCAGGTCTTCTAGGCGTTTGACGCTGTATCTTACAGGCGCTGTACAGCATACAGGCGCATACAGGCGCTGCATCCGTGGTCACGTGATTATCATTCGTAGGATTCTTCATCTGGGTATCAGAAAATGCTTCATGCCTCCTCCTCCTTTCACCCGCTCCTTCACCCGCCTCTCAGCCGGCTCGTCCGCCTCCTCGCCCTTCCGCTTCGCCGCCGTCTTGTCGCCCTGCCACAGCGACCGGTCAGAGTCGATCCGCATCACCCGCTGCGCCCGAGGCGCACCGGGCGTCGTTGTCGCGCAGGCCCAGCCTGCACAACTCCTTGTGCGTGCGGTCCATGGCGCCCTCCACGTCGTCCGGGGTGTCGTCGGTCGGCCTGCGCGACGCCGTGCCCGCCGTCTCGTCGGCTTGGTCCCGCTGCCACAGGACCGGCGACACCGTTGCGCCCGCATACGACAGCAGCAGCATGCACGGCAGCGCCAGATACGGCGACTGCAGCACGTACGGCGCCCGCAGCACCAGCAGCCCCAGGTGCACTGGCACCAGGCGCCCCTGCTGCGCCTGCAACCGCTCTTACATGGCGGCCTCGTGCGCCAGGCGGCGCTGCCGACGCGCCTCCACACCCTTGGCCACCAGGGTGTCTTGAACAGGTGCCCGATGGCGCCGTAGTGGCCGCGCCCGTCCAGGTTCTCGCAATGGTCTTCAAGCCCGTCGAAAAGCTGTGTGCGCACGAGCTCCTGGAGCTGGGGTCAGAGGCAGCGAGCTGTCCATTGTCGTTGCGTGCTTGTGCAGACGGTAGTTGGGGCATGCACGGTCGAGCGGGCCGCTGCGCACGAGCCCAAGCAAGCATGCCTGTGTGCAGTACGGCAGATGTGGCCGAACGACGACATGCTGTGTGGCGGGGGCGCGTGCCGAGCGCAGAGTCTGGCCGATCCCCGGAAACGCCCCAGACGACACTGGACGGGGCGTTGACGGCGAGACAGCAGATGCCACGTGCTGCAATGGCAAGGGGCCGCCATCACTACGACGATCGTCACCATCGTCATCGTGGGCTCGTCCTCGGGAATGCGAAGCAAGATGAGCGTCTCGCCGGTGGCAACGTAGCCATACTCCAGGCCCGAGAGGAGCATGCAATGGTACATTTGCGTGAGTGTGTAGGCGAAGTACAACTTTGCCTAGGAGCGGCTCGTCTGCCGCGACTACTGCCAGAGGTGTCTGCCGGGTCTGCCTGGTCTGCCGGAACCGATGGGTCGTCCTGCGCGGCATTGTCCGCTGGGGCGTGCCGCCGTTGTCTTTGACGAGCTGGGCATTAGCCGCCCCTGTGTATCACGGGCCACCTGGCGTGCCCGGTCGTGCTGGATCGACTACCGTGCATTGTACGAACAAAGGCAGCGGCGTTTGCGCGAACCCGGGCAGATCATACAGCAGCGCGAGCGTGATGTGCTAGAGGAGAAACGGTCGATGTTGTCGGCCATTGTGGGGATGCGAAATCGAACAGGAAGGAGACGGAGAAAACAGGAGATGACAATGGAAAGCAACCGCGGGTCGGCCGGCGAAGGGCCTTGATGCCACAAGTTGGATGTGCACCTGGTCCGGGAACAAAAGACACGATGAAGGACGCGATGCAAAGCAGAGAACGCATGTTGATTAGGAAGAGAAATGGCAGCATCTTACTCGTAGATCGGAAAGGCAAGAACGGGCTTTCGTTCTTCCGGGGAAAGGGAGCAGGAGACGTCGGAGCGATCGCGTGGATCCACCGGCAATACACACGGCCATGATTGGCTAGTTCCGCTCACCGCCCGCGGCAAGGCTGCGACACGTCCCCGATCGAAGCCGAGGTCGATCGACTGCTGTTGAACGGCGCGCCCGTTCGGGCCCCTTTTCTCCTCCTCCCGTCTTCATCGCCGTCCTTTGCTAGCAAACGCCATCATGACGCGCCCGCGCCCACGCCCACGCCCGCACCCGCGCCCGACCCTGCTCCCGCCGCCGCCGCCCGACCCGGCGTGTGCACAGCTGGAGAACGACCTGCACGTGACTGCCCTTGGCGTGCTCGGCGAGGTACGTCGTCGTTGTCGTCGTCGTCGTCCTCCTCCTCCTCCTCCTCCCCCTTTTTCTTCTTTTTTCATGGCTGACCGCTGTCCAGGACATCTTCACCAACGCCCGCCCGACGTGGCACCCGGCCGGGGCGCGCGGCATCTTTGGCGGCTCGGTGGTCGCGCTCAGCGTCGCGGCCGCGCAGCGCACCGTCGGCACGGGCGCCGACCAGGCCGACGGCGCCCCCGGGGCCGACGACGGCTGGGCCCTGCACAGCGCGCACTGCTACTTTCTGCTGGCGGGCAACGGCGACCTGCCGATTCTGTTCCACGTCGAGCGCATCCAGGACGGCCGCTCGTACGCGGCGCGCACAGTGCAGGCGCGGCAGCGCGGCCGCGTCATCTTCACGGTGACGCTGTCGTTTGTGCGCAAGCCGGCGGCGGCGGCGGCGGCGAGCCCGCTGCTGCTGGCG
>PCDN01000012.1:75031-92945 GCA_002778105.1 Ceratocystiopsis brevicomis
CGGCAGCGGCGGCGGCGGGCCCCGGTCGAGCAGCTTGTTGCGCTGCCGAGCAGAGGGAGCCCACGGCACGACGCACACCGGCCGCATGCAGGCCGGGTGGTTGAGCATGCAGCCGACGCGGCGCTGGGGCCACTCGGCCAGGGCGGGCTGCAGCACAATGTGCGGGTCGTTCTGGAAAAGGACGCTCAGCGGCACGAGCTCGGGCATCCAGTGGCGCGTAAACACCAGGCTGGCGTCGTAGGAAAGGGCCTGCTGCACCGGGTGCAGCAGACGGCTGCCCGTCGCCTGGGCAGAGTCGACGTCCATGGCGTACTGCCAGTTGGCGTGGCACAGCAGCGCGTCGTTGTCGCGCTGCAGCGAGCCCATCAGCGCGGCGCCAATGCGCCAGTCGATGCCGCAGTGCTGGCCCCAGTACATGGCCACGGTGCGGCGGTGCTGCTGCGCCAGGTAGCCCGTCACCAGCAGCTGCCGCAGAGCCGCGTCCACGTAGCTCATGCCGGTCGTGCCGGACATGAACTGCCGCACCCACCCGTGCACGACCGCCGGCGGCGGCTGCTGGTCCTTGCGTGCCAGCTCGGCGCTTGGCGAAAGAAACCGGAGCAGCTTTCTGCCGTTGCGTCCCACAAAGGGCTCGCCCTCGCTGTTGCTTCCGCTGCTGTTGCCGCTGCCGCTGCCGCTGCCGCTGCCGCTGCCCGCCGGTGCCCGCACTCCCGCGGGCTGGGGCCGCCCCGGTGCGTCCCGCGGGTGCTCCACGTGCGGCTTCTGCGAGCCGTACAGCGCAAACATGGACCGGCCCTGCACAAGGTAGCGGTAGTGGTAGTAGTCGTTCCACGCCAGCCACCTGCGCAGCTCGTTGCTGCCCTTGGCCGTCACGCCCTGGCCGAATCCCTCCGCCTGGCCCAGGGCCCCCTCCCACTCGCCGTCTTCGTACTGCCGCAGCACGTCCGCCACCTGCCGCTTCGAGATGCAGCCGTGCGTGAGGTACGGCCCCAGCAGCGTCCCGTAGCCGGTGCTGCGCGCGTTGCCAAAATTGGCAATCAGCTGCCGCCGCTCGTGGCTGAACAGGCTCTTCAACCAGTCCCAGCCCTCCTTCTCACCACCCACCTGGCCGCCTCTGGTCCAGCTCTCCCGCTCTGCCCGCACAGCCGCCGCTGCCTCCGGCCACCGGACATCCTCCTCGAGCTGGCGTGCCACGCTCTCAATGGCGCCGTCCATGTCACCGATCGCCTGCGCCTCGAACTCCGCCACCGGGTCCACGAGTGCCTGCACCAGCGCCTCCGGGTCGTCCGGCACCGCATACGGCGCCGTCTGCGGCGGCGCCTCCACAAACGGCGGCAGTGTGCCACGCTTTGGTGCCGGCACCGGGGCACGCGGCACGTCGCGCAGCGGGCCCAGCTTGTCGATGAAAACGCGCGGCGGCTCCTCCGACACGACCTTCCAGAGGCTGTCCTGCTTCTGGAACGCTGTGCTGTCCACAAACGTGTTCTCGTTCTCCCAGAGCAGAAACGGGACGTCCTGCTCCTTGCACAGTTGCTGCACCTCAGCCTCGTCCTCGCTCTCGTCCAGCCCGGCCCGCCGCGCCATCCACACGCCCGCCACCTGCGACCCGTCACCACGCGCCTGGGCCGCTGCAATCGCACCCGCCGTGACACCCGACAAGGACCCTGCGCGGATCGAGAGTCCGCTGCCGATGCGCTCCATCGATTTCTTCATGGAGAGCACCGCCTCGGCAAGAAACCGGATCTGGTGCGACCCCACCTTGGGGAAGCCACCAAACTCGGTCCGTGGGGGGTCGTACGGCACCTCCGACGAGGCAGGTGCGATCAGCTGGCTCAGATCCACCTGCCGCTCATTGAACACGAACACGCACTGCAGATGACTGTACTCCCCGCACTCAGCAGCCTCTACCAGCAAGTGCAGGATGGCGTTGTCGTTCACGCGCAGGTCCCATCGCAAGAGGTAGAGGAGGATGCGGGCCGGGGGAGGCGGGGGGTCTGGTTTCGTCAAGGACAGTGTGTCTTCGTGGTTCGGGTTCAAGGTGGAAGTTGGGACCTACATGAATGTTAGCACGTGAGCACAAACCCAAAAAAAAAAAAAAAACACTAAGACAAAACAAGACAAAAAGACAGCCAAACAACATAGGGGACATTGCATGATACAGAATAAAAAGACAAAAAAAAAAAAAAAAAAAAAAAAAAAAAAAAAAAAAAAAAAGAAAAAAGCCATGTGAGCGCTGCTTACTGTGCACTGTATACTTAAGTAAAGTATACAGTGAAAACAGTAAGGGGAAAACAGTGTACCAGAACAAAGTACACACAAAAACAAAAACGCACAAAATTGGAAAACAGAGACAAAACGGTACAAAGCTCAAAACGCACAAAACCAAGACCATAACGTACCTCTGCTTTAGGCGCAGTAGCCTGGTGTTCGCAGGCCGAATCTGGTGCCGGAGTCGAAGAAACAACCATTGCCATATTTTTGGTGTTTGTTGTAGACATTTTTGTTTTTGTTTTTTTTGTTTTGGGGTTTTTTTTTTTTTTTTTAGGGGGGGGGAGGACGAAAAAGAAACAAAGAAAGCAAAACAGTGGCCAAGAAGACCAAGACAGAAGAAAACAAAGAGAAGCAAGAGGCGATGTGTCCTCGGGGAAAACAAAAAACAAAACAAGAAAGAAGAAAGAAGAGCTCAGAGATTGCCTCTGAGGGTTGAGATCTGGAAAGAGCTGGCTCAGGAAGCGGAAAGCTGGCAATTGGCTTTGAGAGCTGAACGCTAAAAGATTGATCTGGAAGCCGGGACTGGGAAAGGCTGTACTGGAAAGCAGATAGTTGGACAAGTTGAGTAGTTAATCGTGGTGGTACGGAAGCGGGCAAAGAGCAGGAAAGAAAAAAAAAAGAAGAGACAAGACCGACTCTTGGGGGGAGGGAGCTTGTCTTTTTATACTCGAATCGGGAAGAGGCATGACGACACAAAGCCACAAAAGTTGAGGAAATATTTTCCAGCATCATGGCGATGACCTCGTCTTCAGCCCCAAGGATATGAATCATATCCAGACGCTGGAATTTGTGGTGTTGGTGGCAAAGCAGACGTCTTGTGGCGATCGGCCAATTCATTTCTACAGCACCTGATTCAGAGCTGCTTGCCGTTCACCAGAGTTGTAGGCGTCGATGCTCGCTATTGCCTTCCGTGCACGGTCCCGTCGTGGGTGCTCACGTCACACTCTACCTCTTTCCCATTTATTGAAGTCGACCAGTCAGGGAAGGCTGCAACAGCCGGTTCTAGAACCACCCGGTCGCTACTTTCCAAAAAGGGCAGCTCCCGAGGCTCGTGCCATATTCTTTTCTTTCTTTTTTTCTTTTTTCTTTTTGTCTGTTCCCCAATGGTTATTTTCCATGTTCTTCCGTCATCCACACAGACATTACCTTTGTCGTCCGTCTTGGGAGCCATGCTCTATTTCCCATCTCGTCACCAGCAGCGTCCACTGGAATCCTCTATACCCCATAAGGATAAAATAACTCGCATCCTAGTGGGAAGTTGGTAGCTGACGTAGTTTTCTGTTTCCGTAAAATTTCGCGTTTTCTCTAGGAAATGCCTCCCTCGGGAAGGCAGGTGCTATTGTCTTTTTGCTACCGTGTTGCTTCCATCCGGTTACCGCCATCTTGTTACTGTTACTTGTTGCTACTATTTGTTACTGCTGTCTTGTTACGGCTATCTTGTTACTGCTACTGGTTTCCCGCTACCGTCTTGCGTCCTGCATTACTGTATTCTTTTATTTTTCTTCTCGCCACCTCCAGCAGTGTTAATGAAGATCTTTCAGCCTCACAGTGCAAGTCCTAAGTACCTCTACAATCAAAATAGCACCTTTTCCCCGGTGAGGGACATCTTGATAGTATGCGCATACTGGAGGGGGGTTGGCCCTTGACTGGGTGGCCTATTTGTCAATTGGAGCCTTCTGGCCCAGGGGAGTTTTTCTGAGCCAAAAAAAAAAGTGCGCACTGTCTTACCGCAAACAAATAATAGAACAATCGTACCAGATGCCGGTGCTTGATTGAGTCTTCTTGCCGTGCTGATGGCTGTTGGGATCGAGAAACGGTTGACGTTGGCTTCTTTCTGAATTGCTTTGCACTACAGTGCCACGGCACGGCCCGGTCCATTGGGACCTTCACCCTTTATTCGCACTGTACGGCAGTTTCCTGCAAAAAAAAGGACAACCTCACTGTTTTTCAGTCCGTTTTTATCACCAAAATTCAATCAGCGATTCAGTCGCATCAAATCGCACCCATTGATGACTTGTTTTGCACCGCACCGGTCTTATTGCTTCTGTTTTGCTTCCCGCTCGGACTGGTAAACAACCCCCTTTCAACGGGCTTTTGATAATTTAGTTGGCATGTTTGATTTCTCTGCAGTCGACCAAATAAAAGTGGACCCAGTGAGAATTGTGCGCACGGCGTCATAGTGGGAGCTTCCCCGACCGATGCGGGATCCTGCAGAACGCAAGTCACAGACAACTTTTCGCCTATTCCGTTGGCTCTTCTACAATTTTGTGTTTCGGGAATTTCCTATCCCACATGTGTTACAATTTCCTCGTTGTTGTTCTCCTTTCGGGTTTACCTTTCGTCCTTTCTTCCACGCTTTTTTTCTTCCCTCGGGTTTTTTTTTTTTTTTGCCACCAACAACATCAAACGGCGAAGAGCAATTCCTAGACCAAAACAAGTTAGCAAAGCATTACATAGAATCCGAAGGTAGGGGTTTCAGTGTACTGTGGAGGCGAATTTCCGTGTATTATTCTTCTCCTCCTGTCAAAAAAGAAATAGCAAACATTAAAACAAAAGTAGAGAAGAAAAGCCCAGGCAGTTGCATCCTATATTTGTCCATGTATCAAACGGCAACATGTAACGAAAATACAAGACAGGTTTTCCTACACCACTTCCAATCTTCCAAAATCCATGCCAATCAAATCCTTTGACTCTCCGGATCAAGGCTCTTTCCATCCATCCTGTTTGATTGTGTGCAAGTAAGCAAATGGTGCCAATCTGTATCCTCCACCTCTCATGCTGTCTGTCACACGCCCAAAAAAACCAAAAGCATCTGTGTCGTTAGATGCTGTGTTCTTCCAAGCGGACTTCATTCCACCCCGCAAACAATGCTGTACTTAACGTTGCTCACTGCCCTAGACGTCTCAGTCCATGGCAGGCCAGTCCTCCGACGAAACAACACTCGCTTCATAGTCCTCCACAGTCGCGATACGAGCGTCAACTTTCATGTCAACGCCGTTGCCCGTCTTCATCGACTCCTCCTCTCTTTTTCCACCGTTGACATCCATTTCAGCGAAGGCACTTCTGCCCGCGTTTCCGTCAGCCTCGATGAACGCATCGTTGCCAGCGTTGCCATCAACCCCAGCGAGGGCACCTTTGCCAGTGTTGACATGATTTTCAGCAAAGGCCTGGCGCATGTTGACCGGCCGAGGAGCAACTGCCTGAGCGACAGCAGCTGGCCGAGGAGTCGTAGACTTTGCAGGGACAGAATTTTCCAACTGTCCTGCCGGCTGATGCGGGCGGAGTGTCACAACCCGTCCTTCTTCCATGCCGCTCAGGTTGCTCTTGCAAGCATGGTAAAGCTTCTGCAAGTACTTGGTGTCTCGGAAAGAACGGCTGTTCGGCATGGACGGATGCATGAGATGCCACTCGCCCTGCCGGGCTCGTGTCAAGCCAACATTGAATCGATACATGCCGTCCATGAACTCCGTGCAATGGTTGCGGACGTAATCAATTCCTACAATATCGGCCTCATGCCCCTGGGAACTGTCCCAAGTGCGCGCCTCAACACGGTGGGCAACGCGGAGGTGCGGGTGATTTTTGGCCAGCATCTCAATGGCCTCCTGGTACTTTTTCACGGCAGCCTTGTATGGCGCCAAAAGCAGGATAGTGCCCTCATTGGCCGTATTTTCTGCATTGCGGAAATGCTTGTTCTTGAGCAGATCCAAAACTCGCCCCATTGTCCAGGCCATGTGCTCAGCATGGTACCAGCTGGTGCCCACTTTCGTTGGCATGCCAACTTTGGCAAGATGAACAACAAGCCGTGGAACATGGCATGTCATGCCGCTCAAGCTCTCAAAGTAAGTCTTGACAAACTGGACATGGTGAGGGAACCGATCATTGGCAGGGATGCCAGAGACCATCTTTCCGTCGTAAATGAGTTTAGATGGTAGACGCTCAAGCCGTCCATAGGCTCGGTGATTGATGAGGAGCTGATGCTTTAGCACACCGGCAAGGTGTGCGCGCTCCATGGTCGAAGTTGCCAACTGGCGCCCATGCGGGTTGGTTTTGTTGCTCTTGACTGTCGGCTGGGTCTGCCTGTGGTCGCCAATGAAAACCCAGCCCAACGTTGGGCAAAAATTTGCAATAGCTATCAGCGTCGAGAGCTCACGCGCATGTGCTGCTTCGTCAAACACGATCAAGTCAGGCTTGAACATTCTATTGAAGGCAGATGCTGCAACGCAGGGTGTTGTGGCAATGAAGTCTGCTTCTTGAAGCACCCACTCGTACAGTTTGTAGATGAGTCGGCGCATGGCGCGACTCTCTGTGGGCGAGATGTTGGATTCGAGCAATTCAGTCAGTTCTGTCATGTCTGCCTTGACGCTCTCGTAGTAATCCCAAGCCGCTTCGTCGAGAGTTGGAAGAATGGAAAAGTGACGCGTCTTTGCCGGCTCAATGGGCATGCCAGAGGCATGTTTCGTATAAAGGGCAATGAAATTTTTCGTAAAGTCAACGTCTGGCTCATCCTCCATCTCCTTCTGAGTGGCCAACGAGCCACTTACTCGCGCTGCGCGTTGCGCCTGTTTCTGAACGGCAACAACTCTCGAGCTTTTCTTCAGCTCCGTGCCAAAATTGCGCATCCGAATAGCCTTCTTTGGGAGCCCGGCATGCTTCATCATGCTGATGTACTTTGCTGTTGCATCATCAAGCGGGTCGTTGATGTCAAGCATGTATAACACTTTTGCAGACGACTTGCTTTGCATGAGGCCAATGACTGTCATGGCCCAATCGGTCTTCCCACCACCCGGTCCACCTGGAAGAAAAGCCATGCCACATGGCATGTCGATCAGAAGCCCGTGGTACGCGCGCAGCTGATGCTCGTTCAAGCGTTTGTATTTTGCAAGGATCGAAGAGGGGATCCCTGTCTCCGCCATGGGGGCAATCATGTGTGGAAATTTGGCAAAAATGTTGACAGAGAAGCGCGGATCGTGAAAGTCAATCAGGTACTGAAATGCAGCAACCTGCTTTGGCTGGACGGCCTCAGGGTTTGGAACCGAAAGATCGGCTTGGCTCATGGGCGCCCGGGGGCGGCGAAACTGGGATGGGATTTCCAACCAACGTTCAATCATCGTGAGTTTCTGCGTGGCCTCGTTCAGCTCATGCTTGTTTGCAAGCGGTGATCCAACCGCTTTGACCAGCTTCGCAAGTGCCGCCATCTCGGCTGTGAAAGTAGCGTCCGAAATGGTGAAAGAAATGCCGACGCTGATGGCATTCTCATTGGACAGGACAAGCTGATCGAGCTGTTCCTGTACTCTGCAGTTGTTTGAGATGAGAGCTTTCAAGGCAGATTTTGCTGACAATTCATCTTTTTTCGACAAGTGAAGATCAAACGCCAACAGCTTGGCCCAGGAGGCTTTCGAGTTCCCAGCAGCGGCAAAGTTGTTGACAATCCGCCGAGCTGTCCAGAAACAAGACGTGTCACGCCCAGTTTCAGGGTCAACCGTGCGCACCTGGCACGATTCTCCAACGTTGGGAACGCGGGATTCAATGCATTGCTTGGGCTCAACCAGAAAAACCCAAGTTGTGACCTCCTCGCTCGCGGGTGTCGCGATAATAGGCCAAGCATTGAAGGAAATCTTTTCCTTATTGAGCGCAGTAATCTCTTCACGCTCAACTCGATCCTCGAACTCGGAAGCTGCCTTGTGGACGTCTTTGAAGTGCTCCACGGACTTGAATTGCACAATGACCGGCGGTTCTTCTGGCTTGCGGAATCGCTCCGGGATTGGTGCCAAGTTGTAGTTAAGGCCATTATCTGCGAACTACCGGAACAGTCAGAATTGAGACAGGATAGAAATAAAACGAATCGGACAAAAATGGCATACTTTCAGATAACCATTCACAGAGTTCTTGGCCATGAACACCTTCATCGCGGCGATGATGCGATCCGCGTTCTGCGGATCATCAATATCGTAACGAGGCGTTTTAGACATACTATACAGCGTGTGTTAGTATTCAGGTTGGGACAAGTGAGTGAATGATCTGAGACGAAAAGAACAGTTTGTCTTGTTTGTCAAGCCAGCGCTGTGTGTGCAGAGTATGAGGAAAATAACAAGACGAGGGGGAGAAGATAGTGCTTGGCGATGCCGGGGTGCGATGGAAGGAGCAATGGAAAATAGAGGGTGCAGGGCTAAGAAAAAGAAGAAGAGTAGAAAACAAAGAGAGCAAGAGGAGAAATACGGCTGCACAAAGTGAAGTCGACCAGAGGCGACCAACCAAGGGTAAGGCAGGCAAGGTATCGACCAAGGCGAAAACAGAAAAACAGGCGCTGACAGAGAGAAGAAAGTACTCACTGATCACTGACGTGCCGTCGAGATGGTGATGAGGGGAAGAAAAGAAAAGGACCAAATACGTCGGATTGAAGCTGGTAGTTCACAAGACTTGGGGGGCGTTGATTTTGCTGAAGAAAGATGGCAATGTGCAGTCCACGATGTGCTTGGTGGTTGCAAGTGGCGAAAAGCTGCAAGAAGTGCGTTGGGCAGCAGGGTGTTTTCTGAAGATTTTTTCGGTCTCGTCGATTTTAGAGGAGATAAAACAACAAAAACAGACAGTTAAACACAAATATTGTGACAAGATGTCGGTGACAGTCAACAAAGTGAGAAGACAAGGTTGATGTCCCGGGATGTCACAAAATCAGGAAGTCAAAGAACACAAGGTGTGCAAAGCAAAGAACGAGACACCAACAGGCCAGAAAACCACTCTCGCGAACTTCAGAACAAAAGTTGATCAGAGCGAGGCGGCTGATCCACGGTGCAGACGACGACAACTAGGGAAAGCGCAGGGTAGAGGGACACGATAGTAGCGCAGTGAAAAGAAAGTAGCAAGAGGCAGAAAAGCAGGAGCCAGAAGAAACAGATGAGAAGGAAGGTGGATTAAGAAGAGCCCGAAAAGAAAAAAAGGCGAGGGCGAAAGGTGGTAGGAAGAAGGAGAGAAAGATGAGAGAAAGATCGAACCCGGCAAATTTTATAGACAGAAGCCCCACGAGCAAAAAGAAGGCGGCCGCGGTGAATGCTCAGGCGGCCTGGTCCAAATGTGCACAGAAATGGAAGGAGCCCTCGAGCACCGGCGGGCAGAACAGGCAGAAAATGAGACGCAGAGGAGGAAAACACAGCAAACAAGAGACCCGTCGAAACCGGCTAGGTGATTGGCCCGGGAACGCGAAAAGGGGAGCCAGTCGTGACGAGGTACTACTCTACGGTGCTGCTGGGAAGACGCAGTGATTGTGAAGTAATGGTGTCAGCGGTAGAGGACCATGGCGGCATGGGGATCGATGAAGGCACTGGAGCTATCGGTGCTGCCTCGGTGTAAAAGAAGAGCGAAAGCCAAAGGAGCGAGAAAAAAAAAAGAGCTGATTTTATTTTGTCTGTTCCACGCCTTCTGTCCATTGTTTGTCGTGATTATTTCCTGCCCCAACTCGGGAAATTGTGGCATCGACGTTGTCGAGAAGAAAGAAAGAAAAAAAAAAAACACCAAAACAGCCTGAAGCCTTTATAGGGGCGCCTCAAGCTGTCTCGGGAGCCGTGTCTGTCTGACAGCAACGGGACTATCGAGCGGGCCGTGATGACTCGAAAATGGGATTTGCAGGCAAGCCAAAGAGAGACACGGGTGCACAACAAGCGTCAAGACACAGAGATGTGATTTGCTAACAAATGCAGCCAAAACACAGCATGCAGTTCACAACCGAGAACCGCAGGCACGAGAACAGCGCGCAAGGAAGTAGTAGCAATGCAAAAAAGAGAAGATGGAATCGACGAAACAAAAAAAAAAAAAAGAAAAAGCCTGCATCTACGGCCAAAATCGTGCAATACGACCACGGTCGCTCAGTCCTCATCGAAGATTTGGTACGTGTTCTGGAGGATCGTATCGATCACCCGCACATGCCACCGGCCCTTCTCCATGTCACCTGTGCCGGCTCCCATCAGCGTCGGGCCAAACACGATCGCCAAGTTCTGCGTGGTCATCCGCGTCACCGCCGCGTGTTCCACAACACGGTTCAGGTGCAGGACGAGTGCCCGCAGAGTCGCGTAGTTGGTATCGGGAAGGTCGTTGATAACTGCGTGCAGAGAGTCGCGACGGACCGTGTCGTCGTTGTGTTCTGCGCATCGATTTATCAGCACGGCAAAAGACGCAAAAGGGCAGGATAGATACTCACGTGCTGCTTCAATAAATCGGTCGTAGTGCTCGCGCGTCAGCAGCGGATCGGGCAGGTCCCGGAAGAACTGCTTGAGCAACCCGGCAACACTGTTCACGTCGTGGAAAAAATTCTCCGGGTTCCGGAAGTCCAGGTTGGGCGACGCTGAGTCCGTGTCGAACATTGCCTTGAGCCTGTTCACGTGCGGCAGCGACCCCGACAACCGGTAGATGCCCTCAACAGTAAGACCAAAGAGATCCACCGCCTGGATGCACTGGTACACCACCATCGGCACCGCGAGACTATCGCGCTCGTACAGGGCTTCCAGCGGCACACCAAAGACAGGCCGCGATGGCCGGCCCATGCCTACACCAGCCAATGCAACCCCTCCAGGTGCACCACCGCCCATCGAGGGAGGCGGGTGCTGCATCAGCGGGTTTGACTGTCCACTTGGCGCGCCCTGCTGAGGATAATACTGCTGCTTCTGCTGCGGCTGCGGCTGTGGCTGCGACTGAGCCTGCAATGGGGCGGTCGCTGTAAAGGAGGGTGGCGTATCGGAACTTGACAAAGGAGTGGTGGTAGACTGGAAGGGCAGAGCACCCAGCTGCGGGGGACCGTGGTTCGCAGAATTGGCGGAAGCACCGTACGACGGGCCAGGTGAAGGAGGGTAGCGTGATGCTGCGGGAGCGGCGCCGGACGTGGCAGGGTACGATGAAGCACCTTCCCCTGACCCCGAAAGCCCACCACCTGCCGTGCGGACCGGCATCTGTTGTGACGGAAGCTGGTGGTGGTGCTGCTGCTGGTATTGTTGCTGTGCCGGTGCGGGCGCCTGCTGGGGATGTCCTTGCTGCTGCGGCGTCTGGCTGTAGGCACTGCCGTAACTAAAATGGCGGTCTTGGCTGCCAGCAGCTGCCGCTGCAGGAACCACACTGCCGCGGTACTGGCTCGATGGACCAGACGTCCCCGAGGGACCCGTTGTACTTGCTGCTCCCCCAAAGGCAGAACCAGCTGCGGATTCTGGACGGGCGTTCTGCGTCGACTGGAAAGCATCTCTGTATCCAGCGGGCGTCGCCTGGGACGCAGATTGTGTCGCTGTGTGCGATTTCGATGTTGCGGACGGCTGACTTGGGGGCGAGGGCCCACCACCCAGGACCTAACAATGTCAGTATGGCCTAATGAACTTGAATAAACCAACCAAACCTCCCAGTTACGTACAGCGTGGCGTTCGTATTTGGGCTCGCCCGTCTTCGGCGGCACCTTGCTGTAAAACGTGCCAATATAGCTGTTGAGGTCGCGCTCCGAATCGATGGCCATGACAATCTCGCGCAGACTGCGCGCGTCGGGCTTCTGGGCAGACTTGATAGGGCTGATACTAAGCCCGTTACTGAGGAGGAGCTTCTCGCTGAAGGAGGCTAGAGAACAGTTAGGATGGAAGGGTCAGGATAAGGGGCGCATGCGATCTTACCGTATTTCTGCACCTGCAACACCATGCCGCCGTCCGACTCGCGCACCAGATCCTGCAGCGTCTTGACAATCTCCGGGCGGCCGGTAGCGAGCAGCTCGGCACGCTCGCGCGCTAAGGTGTCAACGCGGCCGTGGTAGTCCTCGTCGGAGGTCTGCAGCTTGCGCAGCAGGTCTTCTTCGAGCTGGGCTGCCGATTTGGGCCCCTTGAAGCCGAAGCCGCCACGGCGGCCCGGGTCGCCGGTGCGTGCACGGTCGTACTCCTCGGCGAGGGAGTCGTACTTGGCCTTGGACTTGCGAGTGGCGGTCTCGAGGTCGGCAACGCGCTGCTCGGCAGCCAGGCCGGTCTGCTTCCAGCCCTTGCGGTTTTTCTCGGCAACGGCGGCCAGCTCGAGCAGATCCTCGTGCATCTGGTGCAGCGACATGGAGAACTGCGTGCCGTTGTCAGCCATGCGAGCGTGGATGTCCATCATCTCGCCAACCGAGTGGCTGAAGCTGCTGCCGCCGGTGGCATGTGCAGTCTGGTCACTGCGGGCGATGGCGTCCTGTGTGCTGCGTGCGAGCTTGCGCATGCCGGAAGAATAGTCCTCCTCGAGCTGAGCCCGCTTTTTGAGGAAAAGAGCGAATTCCTGGGTTGTCAGCAAGTGGTCTACTCCCAAGGACAAAGGTGATTTGCGCCACCGGCCGGCTTACCTTTGCTGTGGCAATGCTCTGCTTGAGGCGATTCAGCATGGTAACAATACCAATCTCCGACTCGAGCACCTCCTTCACTTGTTTTGGCACCTCGTGGCTGGTTGGCGCAGGCGCTGTCGCGGCCGCGGGAACGGCAGCGGCAGCCGCGTCACCGTCTCCTGCACCTGTGCCGGCACCGGCGCCTACGCCCGATCCAAAGACATCCTGCACCGGAAAGGAGCCCTCCACCTCAGCAAGTGTGGCGTTTCCTTGGGAGTCGATAGGCGAGCCGGTATTGGCGCCTCCTGGGTAATCGGCAGCGGCCGCCATGGGGGCGTTGTTGCGGATGCGTGTACGCCGGGCAGGCTGTCAAACGATGAAACGGATTGTGGTCGGTCGGGGAGTCGGAGAAGCCAACGCGGTCGGGGGTGTCGGGCGAGGGCGAAAAATGATAGAAATATAGAAACCGACCAAGACGGGATAGAGGGACCAAGGAATGCGTTGCGAGAGTCGAGCGTGGAGCGTGGCTAGCCCGTTCGCTGAGAGGGAAAAGGAAAGCAAGATGAAAGGTAAGAAATGAAGAGAATCGATTGTCGGATCAACGCAAGGAGAAAGACAGGTGAACCGTTGTGTCTCGTCTGTCGTATCGCGTGCGGTGCTTGTGTCTCCTGTGAGTCGTGGCTGTGTTCGCGGAGTGGCGGGGAGCGAGCGTGGTGTTACGCGAAACGCGACGGGCTTCTACTAAAAGTCTGCTGGCTAGCGATGCTTCCCGTGTGGTCTCTCGTGCTGATGGAGAACGGGTGGTGGTGGTGCAGGAGGCAGGGAGGCCGGGTCGAAGCTCGAAGCCGGGGAAGAGAAAACCGAAAATGCCAAGACCAAGGCCCGGCGTGCGCTTGGGGATGCAGGGGTGGGCGGCCAGGAGCGACTCCAACGGGTGGTCGCGTCGCAGTGGCGGAGGGGTAGCGCCTTCCTAAAGTGGCTCGCGGGTCGCGGTTGCCTTGTGCGTCGCGGTTGCGCTTTCCCACATCAGACGGCCCTGCACTCGTTTTTTTTCATGCACTGTGTAAATTGCTAGCTAGTCTTCCTTCTGTGCTGATTTCTTGTCCGCTTTGCCCTTCGCCTTCCTTCGCCTTCCGTCTCCTTTTTGCACCCCACTGACAGGTTCTAGCGTCCTCGTATGGGGATAGATTAGCCGGCCCGAGCATTGCGTCAGTGCCGTGGCTGTGCTAGCGACAGCGCGACAGCGCGACAGCGTGACAGCGCATCTGCTTCGTCTAGTCGACCATCCTACGCGTTTTCCACCACGTGTTCTGTTCGCCTGCGCGGCGGCTCGGGAGGTCTCGTCGCCGGCAGGGACCCGAAACAAGACACGCGTTTCAGACCTGGGACGGAAGACCGACAAAACGGACACTTTCACGTGGCCCTTGCCTCCTTCGCCTTCTTGACGGACCACAGCGTGTTCGCAATGTCCCTCGCCCAGCCGATCCAGCCACGCACCATGGTGACGCCGTTGATCAGGCGCACATAGCGCAAGATGAACACCTCGGCAGAGGCGACGTCGTCGGCATAGCACTCCCAGATCCCGCGTCCCGTCTCGGGCGGGCAGTCGGCAGACGGGATGCCGACGACACGGGGGGGTGCAGCATCGCCGTCGCCGTAGCCGTTGACCAGGTCGTGGGTGCCGCCCATCAGCGTCATGCGCGGCCCGATGACGAGTGCACGTCCAACGACCTGCTCGTCAGCCATGAAGCGCGTGGCGGCGTCGACGACGTCGGCAACGCTGGCCAGGCCGCCGCCGGCGACGAGCACCTGCGCGGGCACAGTCAGGATGCCCGTTTGCGCAAAGTAGGGGCACAGCATGTTGACGCGCAGGGAGCGGCCACCGTTTCCGAGCGTGTGGGCGGTTGAGCGCAGCGCGCGGAACAGGCCGGTGACGCCGTGCTTGGACGCCGAGTACAGCGCCTGGCCGGGCAGGGCTTGCAGGCCGGCGATGGAGCCGACCAGCAGCAGGTGGGCGTCGCCGGTGGAGGAGGACGCCACTGCGGGGGCCGCCGTTGGGCTGCGCCGCCCCAGCCAGTACAGTGCCAGGTGCACGCTGTAGAGCACAGCAGTCAGGTTGATGTTGATGACGTCGAGGCGGGGCGGCAGCGGGTCGGCGTCGGCGGCTGCATCGGGATCCGGCGCGCCGGCAGCGGTGCGCGGGTACTCGAAGCCGAGACGGGTCACGGCGGACTCGCGGCCGGCGATGCCGGCGTTGGGCACGACGGCGTCGATGGTGCCGGTGTGGCTGCGGGCAGCGGCGGCGCGGAAAAAGGCAACCTGGCTGTCCCAGCTGGTGACGTCGCAGTGCTGGTAGTGGTGGTGGTCGCCGCCAGGCGTGGTGGCGCGCAGCTCGGCGACAAGGGCCTCGCCGGCGGCATCGTCAACGTCGCCAACGGCAATGTGGGCGCCGTGGCTAGCCCACTCGCGCGCAAAGGCGGCGCCGAAGCCGGCAGCACCGCCGGTGATCAAGATGGTCTTGCCGGCGAGGCTGGCCTTGTCGTAGGGGGCGGTGGTGTCGACAGGGGGGGACTGGCGAATATTGTCCGCGATGGAGTTGGTCTCGCCGAAGGGCATTGTGATGATGGTATCAGTGGTGGTGATGGCGGTGATGCGCTGATGGTAGAGTCCTGGATGTGTAAGATACCTGGTGGGAGAAGCGAGGAGATATTTTTCCCGCAGTCTTGGCAAGGCGCGAGCGAACGAACGAATTCGTATACGGCGCGCGGACCTTCAGCCACCCTCAGCCAGGGATTCTGACTTGTCAGTTGCTGCCAGCTACATACTTCAGGCCAACCCAAACGACGCTCAGCTTATCCCCCCCAATCTGTGCAATCCCATGGCCAAGGAGGCAATGCCGGCGCCGATATAGTGGGAGCGTAGCTGGGCGCAGGCCGGGCAAAGAAACGCTTGGAAACGTTTGTGGGCGCCAAATCTTTACGAGTACGCTCGTATCGCATTCTCAACCCGAAGAAAAGGTACGCACAGACGTTGCGGTCTATCAAGGTCAGAACGGACGGGCCACTCTGCCCTATGGAGCCACTGCGCTACGAGTATCTTGCGAGTAACACGGAGCACTGGCGCCAGTGGGGCACCGATTGCGGGGGGCACCGTCCCGATTTGCTGGGGGCTCTTTTTTTTTCTTTTCTTTTCTAGCGGGCACCTGACTCACCACGACGACATCCAGCGACGACCACCTTTCTCGGCTCTCTGTTCTTCTCCGACTTGTCATGGCTCAATTCCCTACGAAGAAGTGCGGTGCGTGCGCCCATCTCTTCTCAGCTCCCCCCTTTTCCCCGCTGACCCTTCTTCCTCAGGCGTCCTCGGCGCCACTGGCTCCGTTGGCCAGCGCTTCATCCTGCTGCTGCAGGCGCACCCGCACTTTGTGCTGCATGCCGTGGGCGCGTCGGCGCGGTCGGCCGGCAAGCCGTACCGCGAGGCGGTGCGGTGGAAGCAGGCAACGCCGATGAGCGAGCGCATTGGCGCGCTGGTGGTGCGGCCGTGCACGGCTGAGGCATTTGCCGACTGCGATATTGTGTTCAGCGGCCTGGACGCAGACGTGGCCGGCGAGATTGGTGGGTTCTGCTTTGTGTCCTTTGTGTCCTTCGTGTCCTTCTCGCCTGCTCTAACGTGTGCCCCCCCCAGAGACCGAATTCTTCGCCGCCAACCTGGCCGTCTTCTCCAACGCAAAGAACCACCGCCGCGACCCCCTCGTGCCGCTCGTCGTGCCGACCGTCAACCTCGACCACCTGGACCTGATCCCGCACCAGCGCACGCACCACGCCACGGCCAAGGCAACGGCTGCCGGCCGCGTCGACCGCGGCTTCCTGGTGTGCAACAGCAACTGCGCCGTCATCGGGCTGGTCATCCCGTTTGCGGCGCTGGTGCGCGCGTTCGGCCCCATTGATGCCGTCTCTGTCGTCACGCTGCAGGCCGTGTCGGGCGCCGGCTACCCGGGCGTCAGCAGCATGGACATCCTCGACAACGTCGTGCCGTACATTGCCGGCGAGGAGGACAAGCTCGAGACCGAGGCGCGCAAGATCCTCGGCTCGCTCGATCCGGCCGCCCACGCCGTCACCGAGCGCACCGAGCTGCGCGTGTCCGCCACCTGCACGCGCGTGCCCGTTCTCGACGGCCACACCGCCTGCGTGTCGCTGCGCTTCGCACGCCGGCCCCCGCCCCCCGCGGCCGACGTCGCCGCCGCCCTGCGCGCCTACACCACCGAGGCCGCCGCCCTGGGCTGCCCCAGCGCCCCCAACCCGCCCATTGTCGTGCTGGACGAGCCTGACCGGCCACAGCCGCGGCTCGACCGCGACCGCGCCGGCGGCTACGCTGTGACCGTTGGGCGCGTGCGTGACGACGACTCCGGCCTGTTTGATATCAAGTATGTGGCGTTGAGCCACAACAGTACGTACCCCTCGCCACCCCCTCCAGATTGCCCCTTCATTCCCTCATGTAATAATTTTCTCACATTCTGCAGCCGTCATTGGCGCCGCCGGATCGTCGATTCTGAACGCAGAGGCTGCGGTGCTCAAGGGCTACGTCTAGATCTAAGAGGTTACGTAATTTTTTTTCTCTCGAAAATTGATAGATTCAGGTTGGTGCCGATCGCCGTCAGTTCAAAGCACGTGTTCGCCGTGTATTGTAGCAGCATGTTTGGTGGTGTCGTGACCAAGGAGGAGCACACAAAATCAATAATCACGAGTGTCCCCAACCCTCCTCGTGTTACGTGCACCGACCCCATATAAAGAAGCTCGGGTGGGTACTTACGTCGCACTGCTCCCAGTCCCAGCACGCAGAGCACGCTAGCAGCGAGCCAGCCCCTAATGGACCCGGTCCGCATCAGCGCCGCGCAAGAGCCCACCACGTGCCCGCGGCGTGTGATTGGTGCGCACAGCGGAGGCACTGTAGTAGCTGCATCAACGCGCTGCGACGGGGACGGGGACGGGGGAGCCGCGGGCGATCGACGGTGCTGAGGCCTTCTTTCGCTCCCGGGCCCCCGGGAGGAGATGCCGCAGCCGGTTCGATCGCGTAGCTTCTCTGCCCGTGGCTATGTAGTCTTTGCCAGTTGTAGCCCTACGTAGGCAGCCGCCAGCAACGACGACGTCACCTGACGCGCAAGTGGTCGAATCGCGAACTGCCTCTGCCCTCGCTCGCGGCTTCCGTTTCTTGCGCTGTCCTGCGCGCTCTTCGGCGCTAACGCTACCCTCCCTATCGCTCTTGCCCCCATGAGCTGGCCCCCATTTCTCCAGCGTGCGCACAACACCAATCCACTTTCGCGCGCACCACAACCGCCCACCCCCC
>PCDN01000012.1:92965-106407 GCA_002778105.1 Ceratocystiopsis brevicomis
CCCTCCCCTCCCCTTTGCCCCCAAGCCCCAAACGGCCCAACTGTGACGCTCATTTTCGGTTTTCTTTCCTTTCGATGATGTTGGCTCAATTAGCCTCTCTCTCTCTGTCGTCAGTCCCCCTTTCAACCTCCAGACGACCTGGCATATAAAGCCTCTCTGTCTCTTCCTTTCATTCTTTTCGTCTTTCTCTTTTGCTCCCCGCCACCTTTTGCGCCAACCCTCGCACCCCCAAGATTTGCGACTTAACGCGCCTCCCAGCGCACAACAAGCATTTCTATCATCAGAAATACACAACATCATCGGCAATACAAGTATTCACAACAGTCGGAAACCCATTCCTCGCCGACAAGGCCGTTTCTGTGCGTGGCGCACCCGCTCTGCGTGCTCCAACGCCCAGTTCACGCCTTGAACCGACCACACAAAACACAGCACAACCATGACAGAGTCTCAACCCGCGTCGAAAGACGCGGACAGCCAGAAGGCAGCGCCTGTGGACGCAAACGGCCAGATTCGGATGCCTGCTCCAGCGTACGGCCAGCAAGCGACGTCTACTCTGCGAGCAGACGGCCAGTTTTCGACATTTGCGCCGCAGGCCAACGGCCAGTTTTCGACGCTTGCGCCGCAGCCCACCGACCTGCATACGATGGCTGCGGTGCCGCAAGCCAACAACGGCCTGTATACGACAGCCACACTGCAAGGTCCCGGCCAGTATACGACAGCTGCACCACAAGCCACCGACCTGTATGCGCCGGCTGCACTTGAAGGTGCCAGCCAGTACACGACGGCTGCACCCCAAGCCAGCGGCCTGTATACGACAGCCGCACCGCAAGCCACTGGGCCGTACCCGACGCAACAATCTTACCCCGACCCGAATTCGTACACAAACAATCCACTGAACGGGTTTGGGTCCCATGTTCCCCCCACGGGGCCAATGCCGCCCATCGGCCCTGGCGCGTACTCTGAGCAACCGCATCGATATCTGCAGCAAATGCGTCCAAAACACCACCAGGAACAGCAGCCGGCGTTTGATAACGAGGCATTTTCCCTGTTCTTGCTGCAACAGCACATGGCTCAGCAGCACATGGTTCAGCATCAACAAATGCCATATCAGACACCATATCCGGCACAGCCGTTGGTTCCACAGCCGCCGCATTACCCGCCTGTATTCCCGCACCATCATCAGTACCACCAGCCGCATGGCCACCACTACAGAGAGCATCACCAACGGGATAGGATGCGCTACATTGCGGCCGTGGCTGCCGGATACATCGACGACCCGGCCCCCGAGCGGTCTCTACAGAGGGGCGAGCGAAGGCCCCCCCGCCCCCCCGCCGAAATCATTCAGGTCCAAGGTCCGGCCGGCTCGGCAATTTTTTACCGGGACAGCATGAAGCCCGAGGCCAATCCGAACGATAACAACAAAAAGTGTAACACGCTCTACGTTGGCAACCTGCCACTGGACGCCCATGAGGACGAGCTGAAGCTTCTCTTCTCGCGCCAGCGCGGCTACACCCGCATGTCGTTCCGCTGCCGCCGCAACAGCGTCCTCTGCTTCGTTGAGTTTGTCAACAAGGACTACGCCTCCATCGTCCTGTTCCATCTGTACGGAACTTATTTGCACAACAGCCAGCGCGGCGGCATCCGTCTCTCCTTTTCACGCAACCCACTCGGCCGCCGCTCGCCGGAGGAAGGGCCCCCGGCCAGCCTGCACAATCCAAATGACCAGCTGCAGGACGGCGTGCCGCGCCAAACGGGTCTGCAGAATTCCCAGATGGCTAAGTCGTTCCCTCCAGGTGTCAGGCTACCGCCCATGGCCGGTCCCGTCCACTCCGTTGATCCCAGTGCCATGGCCCCCGGTACCGGTACGTCCATTTGGCGTAGCAACCATCCGACCGCGACGACCAACGGCAACAGCAACGGCAACAGCAACGGCAACGGCAATGGCAACGGCAACGGCAACGGCAACGGCTACATCAACAGCTACACCAACGACTACAACACGGGCACGGACCCGACTCCCAGATCCAGCAACGACGCCTCGCCCACGGACCTTCCAGCTGCCAGCCCCAATGGCAATGGTCTCGGGCTGGCCATGAGCCAGATGAGAGGGTTCGCTGGTGCCAACGGCGGCAACAAAGACAACGGCCTTGTTTTGTCGGCTTTGCTCAACAACTCCACCGCTGACCATGGAACGACGTCCACGTGGGGCAACAATGGGGCCACGAATTGGGGTCTATCGTCCGGGGCCGGCAACGTCGGCCCCGCCAGCTCCGGCACGTTTCGGCCCGGGATGAGCAGCGCCGAGCAGAGCCACGCGCTCAAGGATGTTTTCGAAAGAACCAACGCCCAGAGCGCTCCCTACCAGATGGGCAGCCGTGCCATGACCGCTCGCGACTCATATTACAACGGCCCCTACGGTAGGTCGCCCGAGAATCTGGTCGAATTCTATCCCGCCCATGAGAGAACGAGCAACGGAGCTGCTGGCCGCAGCTCGATGCTTCCCGACGACGACGACCCCAGTCCTGGCCCGCTGCAATCCGATGGCCAAACTGGCGACCTGATGGGCGAACTCATCGGGGCCATCGGCTCCCGCCTGACGATCAGCGGTCAGGAGCCATCCGCCGCCAACGGTCCTGGGGTGATCGGCAGCCGCATGGGGAACTCGCAAAACACCACCGCCGCGGCGCCTGGCTCCAGCACCCAGCTCCCGCTGCCCGGTCTTCCCGGCATGTCCAACATCCGCAACATTTGGAAGAAACCAGACCAGTCTTCCGGGTCGAAGCAGTAACCACGGCGCGGCTCCTCTTGTCTTCAATTTTTTTTTTCTTTTTTGTTTGTTTATTTGTCCGCATTGTCGGCATCGTTTGTTGAGCGCATCGGGCGTTTATTTTCTGCTGCAAGTTTCTGCAGTCTTTTTTTTTTTTTGTATACCCAGATATCTCTTATCGCGTTTGGATCTGGCTTTTTGGACTTTTCTCGTTTGGTTTTTTTTTCATCTCGGGGAAGGATTTCCGGAGTATACTAGACCGGACGGACTCGTCACAAAACACGAAAAACAGGGAGGGAGACAGAGTTTTTTGTTTGGCGAGAGGCGTTTCCTTTTGTTTCTCTCTATTCCCGCGGGTTTGTCTTTTGGTTCTTACGTCTCCTTCTGTATCATGGGCTCATGGGCGTTGTTACGGGACGACACTTTACACAGCGGAAAGGGGCTTGCTTCGGCAGCAAATCCCTTGCTTGTCTTTTTTCTCTTTTCTTTTCCCCGCCTGTTTCAGGGGTTTGGGCGGCATGGATGCCACAAGGGACTGGATCCCAGCGTTGCTGCAGGTTCACAAAAGCGGTGCATCCAGCCTGGTTGTTTTGTTCTTTGTATACCTCTTACGGGTTGTGGTTATGGTTTGGGCTTTATTGCTTATGTTTCGAGTCTCTTTGCTCCTTTCACAAGGAGAGAGTTGACTGAGCGTTGTCATGTTTTCTTTCTTTTCTATGTTTTTTTATGTTGCCAATGTCGGCACGGGCTTTCATGCTCATAGATATCCTTTATAAACCAATCTTGACGATTGCCTGCGCTTGTGCACCCAGGTCGCGAGGCTTCCTGGCCCGCAGGACCTCGTGCCCCTTGTCTCGATGCAAGCGCATCGGCTCTGCTCGACGAGACGGGGTGGTTCTTAGAGCTCGGCAATCCGTCACGGGCGTGCCTAGCTATCGCGGTCGATCAGGGGGAGAAGGAGAACGGGCATGGCCCCCATGACGACATCTACGCGAACAGTGACAGCCAGCCAAGACCTCGCGGTCCGCCTGTGCCACTTTTGTTGCCACGGCCCGCACCGTGGGACGGACACTGATGTCACGTTGCAGCAGGCTTTCCGTTGACAGGTTCCGTCACTGGTTTCCGTCAGCCGGTCGTTGTTTTTCGCCTCGCTCGCCGTTCAAGCCTTTGGCGCGTTGTTGGCCAGCTGGCGCAGCGCCTCCTGGTACAGGGCCTGCTGCTCGTTGACAATCTCCAGCAGCTCCTCGTTCTGCTTGCGGAGGCGGTCCACGTCGGCGCCGTTGGCGGTGCCGGCAGCGGCGGTGGTGGTGCTCCCGTTGGCCGCACCGCCACGCGAGCCGCTGTCCGCCGCCTGCTGCTGCTGCAGCAGTTGCTGCTGGAACGCGGCAACGGCCTGGTCCAGCGCGGCCGGGGGGAAGCCCGGCTGGTGCAGCATCGCGGCGAAGGTATCGTCGTCGTCGTCGTTGTTGTTGTCGGGGTCGTCGTTGTCGTTCGTGCGCGCGCGGCTGCCGCGCACGGGCTCGTCAAAGCTGACCGTCACGGAGTACTCGCGGCCCGCCTGGGACGGCTTGACGACCGTGTGCGCGCTGGCCGTCGGCGCTGCCGCGTCCATATCGTCGTGCGTCGGCAGGGGCGGCACAAACACCAGGTTGGTCACGGCGTTGTTGAGCCGGGCCACCTCGGTCGGCAGCATGTTGGCGGTGCCGGCGGCCGGGTCGCCGAGGTTCCATTGCAGGATGCGGCCGCCAGGGTGGCCGGAGAGCAGCGTGGAGCCGTCGTAGCTGACGGCGAGGCAGGTGGCGGCGCCGCCCGCGTCGCCGGGCACGGCGGCAAACGGCGTGGCGACAGAGACGGCGGTGGATGCGGCCTCGCTGCGGGCGCCCAGCAGCGGCTTGTCGCCGAAGAGCTCGACGGCGTAGAGGTGGCCGGAGAGGGGGGACGGGGGCAATGGCGTGCCGTTGGGTGCGAGTGTGGCGGGGCGTTTGGTTGCCTCCGCTCGATCGTCGGTCGCGGCCACGTAGAGCGCGCGGGCGGCCGGGTCGAGCACGAGGCAGGGAAGCGACGCGGCGGCGGGGAAGAGCAGCGTGCGCAGGGCGGCGCCGGTCTGGTAGTTCCAGAGCACGACGGTCTTGTCGGTGCTGGCGGACGCGCACAGGTTGGTGTCGCGGCTGGTGCCGCCGCCGACGACCACGCTGGTGACGGCGGCACGGTGGCGGGCCAGCGTGCGCTCGGGCTCGAGCTCGTCGACAGCGGCGGCGTCGATGCCCCCGACGATGGCCAGCAGCTGCGGCAGCGACCAGACGTGCACGTTGGCGTCTTCGGACCCGGACAGGACGTGGTACGGCGTCGTGGCGAGGCACGACACGGCCTGCACGTGGCAAGGAGGGGTGGCCACGAGGCGGCCGGTGAGCGTCTGGGGGTGGTTAGCACTCTGACGAGAGCGAGCAACGGAGCAGAGCGAGAACACACCTCCCACAGAAACAACCGGCCCTCGGCCGTGCCGGCCACCAGCACGTCACCCGCCAGCGCCACGCACCGCACCTTCTCCGGCATCGGCACCACGGCCTCCTGGCCGCCGCGCCGCCGCGAATACACGTGCACGTATGCGCGGTCCTGCTGCGCGGCGAAGACGTGGGCGGCGCTGACGGCCACGGCGCCGGGCGGTGCAGCACTCTTCTTGAACGTCGCCCGTGTGCTGACGCTGGGGCTGAGCGTGTATTGGTAGAGGCCGACGTCCTTGGCGACGGCCGTGTTGCTGGCCAGCGGCGGGCCACTGACGGCCGCGAAAACGTCTTCGGAGAGCATGTCGGCGCAGAGGGAGGGGGGGCGGGAGGATGAGGGATCGCGGGGGTTCGAGGGGAAGAAACACCACGTGATTCTGGACCTCCTTTTTCTCGTGCGTGCCCTTTTCCCTGCGTTGCGCTCGTTTCACTCTTTCCCGGTAGAGTCTATTGCGTTTGATGCGGCAGCTTCCATTTTTTTTTTTCCCTACTGAATCCACATTTTGTTTGGCTCCCACGCCAAGTGGAGCCCGATCGTCACGCTTTGAGCGCGGTCGTGCCGGTCGTCTTGCGTTCTGTCGACCGTTGTTTTAGGAAGGTGCAATCCTTGCTTGTCCCTTGGGGAGAGTGGGATGTCTTCGTCGTGCTGAGACGGAAGGCGCGATGCCGTGTAGGACTTTGGCTGGTCCTCTTTCAAGCAAAGCCATTTCCCCCTCATGCATCGTCTTTTTCGCGGCCACAAGGTCGTTTTGTGGCTTCATTTCTTTCTTATCTCTGGCCTCGTCAGCATCCCCTCATGGCAACACACGCCCCTTGCTGCCGACGTCCGTGCAGAATTTCTCGCTTCTGTCTGCTGCATACGAAAATGCGCTTCGGGTTGAGACATGCATTCATTGCATGGTGGCTGTTCTCTGTTCATCGCTTTTCTTCTTGTGTCTCTCTTTCGTCTCTTGCTTACCGCCCTCCGGTGCAAGCCAAGCCATGCGAAGATCGCTCGAAAATAGAGTCTTGTTCGAGTGGCTGTCACACAATGCAGACAATGGCTAAGACAATGGCTACTTTGTTCGTTCCATAACGGTATCTTACAGGCAACCCCACAGGCACGCGAACTAGCCTGGCCGAGGCAGCTTTTCTTCTCATCGCGATGAGGCCTCTTCTGCCGCTGTTGGCGTCGCGTTGGTTCTGCCTTCATTTCCCTGTATCCCTTGCGTGGTGCCTCCCGCAGAAACAGTCGCGCGTTCCGGCCCTGCTGACTTGACTGCCGATCTATTCCCTTCTACGGATCTCACCCCCTTGACCTTCTACGAGTATCCGGCCCCATCTGGCGACATCTGCGGGTGGGTTTGTGGCCAACCCCCCTGCCGGCATCTTCCCCCTCTCTGCGAGGCATCGCTGCACGTAAGATACGAATATCTTACGGAGTAGCAGCTCGACTTTGCGTAAGTCCTTTGCAGGTGTCTGAGACAACATGTTGCGTTGAATTGTGTTGAATTGATTTGCATTTTAAACCGCCCACTACAGATTGGCCGCCCCCCGCCCGCCCGCTGCGCGCCATTTCTCTCCCCCGACCAGCTCCTCGCTTCCTCTAGAACACAACGATCGACACTGTTAGCACACTGCTAACGTGCCAGGCCGCGCTGCAGCGTGTTTGGAGGTCTTCTTCGGATATGCACCTCATGACGACGCATCTTGCATCGTATGCGTCAGGCCCCTGCACGGATGGTACGCTGGCGGAGTACTTACACTCCCCAAGGTCCTCCTGCGAAACAAAATGTCATGCATCGCCCACATAGGCCACGTTGGTTGCCTGTCTTGCTGTGACCGGGAGCAAGATACGGACGGAGCACGGAGGATTACGGGGCACGCTATAGGACGCTTGCCTTTGACATTGCTCCACCACCACACCAGGCCGACTCCGCGTTGCCCTGGATTGTGCGCTATCGCGACACTTGCGCCGGTGACGTGAGTGCTAAGCAAGGAGTGCTGCGAAGACAACACAAGCCACACGACGGGCGAACGGGCAGCTAGCTCCAAACAATATTGCAGCCAACGTCCGGGCGTGCCTCGCACTCGCCATGAGAATCAAGTCGATTTTCTCTACTTTGACCAGAACTCAGCTTCGGTGGATCTCCCGAAAAAGAATCCTGGCCTAGCTCGATCAAGATAGGCGCTGGCGCTGATGTGCCTGCCGGTGCCTGTTCGTGCCCGCAAGAGGTCACAGGGAGCCTCTGGCCCTGGGAGATGGGGTCTACCCCGACTGCGCTCACCGTCACCGAACTGCTTCAGCTCCGCCCGATCGGAGCTCGTTTCGAAAAGGGGAGCAGACAGGGCACAGCCAGATGGCAGGGCCGCAGGGTTTGTGTATCGTCAGATACGAGTATCTTACTTTTGTACTTTCACCTGCGGTGTCACGGCGCTTCGCACCGACAAACTACCCGGGCGCACGCACGGCGTCCTCGAATTGCTGTTCATGTCTCTTTCTCTTTTGGGTACGGTGCCTCCGCCAGCCGATGCAAGGCACGGCCTGCATCCACAATCTATTTGACACATTCCCAACTTATTGGAGTGGCGGCTGCTCTCTCCTCCGTATGCCTTTTTCGCCTTTCTCCACCCTTCTCCCCCCTTGCGCAAAGTTGCCTCGTTGCTATCTCCCCTCGGCTGCTTCTGTGTGCTTTCTTGTTTTCCGGTCGTCTGGTCTTCCTGCCACCCCCTTCCTCGTTACTACGAGTACAAGTACGCGTGTTTCTTCCAAACGTCCACGCGTTAATCCCCAGAACAGGTCTTCCTTGTCCACTTCGTGTTAGTTTCGTTTTATAACATAGCATTGCCCCCCCTGCGGGCCGCGTCCTTCCCCATGCCGCTCTTGTCCACGCTCTTCTTTCCTGGCCTCTTCTCCTTCTGTTCCTCGCCATTGTTCTTGACGCCTGTCTATCCCAGACACGACAATTTGGTGACCTGGCGGGCGATGTTGCACTAGAGTCCCACGCCAGGCACGGAAGCTGTCAGGAGCTACGTTCCAGGAACCACCCCCATTCCGGTTCCTCCATCCTAGCCTGCCTCACTGCCCTACCTTTACACGGCAGCTCCAGCTACACAGCAACACTTCGCTGTGTAACTGTAGCAGCGAGAAACAGCATCTGCCAAACAAGCCTCCTTCGTCTACTTTGCTTTGTTTCCCTTTCCTCGCCATTGTTTGGAAACCCTTGTCTTCTGTGCGACGCCCGCGTTGTTTTGCCTTCCCCTGTGTTTATAAGGAAGAAGGAAACCGCCGGCTGGCGACACGACGGAAACAGGATCCCGAAAACGTTCGAACGGGCCAGACAAGACAACACGCAGCCACGGCGCGGAACGGTACACGCGACTGCAAAACCAGTGCTACAGGTCTCACGTTCACGCAGATTTGTGGTGATTCCTACCCTTTTCTAGCACCAGCCTCGGTCGAACGACCTCATCACATCGCCTACCATCCCATACGGACGCGCCTGTCGACTCGCAATTCCCGCATCAATGGACGCGTGCAATTTCCCCGAGTTCCTGGCTCTAAACCTGGAGACAGCCGAGTCCATATTTGCGGCCAAGCAAATGACGGCTGGGCCTCCGCGCGCTCTCAGTGCCCTCGGGTCGCCCGGGGTGATCCAGCACCAAGATCTATTAAGCTCGGAGTTCATCGCGCACTGGAAGGACGACGCAAAGCCGTGCACGCGAGATCCCTTCCCGACGGCTACAGCAGCAGTGTCGGTAACAGGGAAAGGCCATGGTCGCGCAAAGCTGTCCATGGACAGTGCCCAGAGTGGCAGCGAAACCGACAGCATCGACAGCTTTGTGGTGACAAACAACAAGAGCGCTTCGCTTTCGTCACGCCGAACTGAGTCACTGTCCCGAGAGCACATGCTGGAGCCAGATGAACAGGCTATTCATTCGATTCACAGTGGCACTGGTGGTGACGATGCTCATGGAAACACCCGGAGCACCAACAGCCGCATCAGCGACAGAACTCGTGACAGCTATGCAAGCTATGAAGGCTACGGCAGCTTGTTTGGTGATTACGACTATGCTGACGACTACGACAATTGCACCGTTCCGTCCGATGCCGAAAGCGTGTCGTCCTTTGGTGTTTCTGTGCCCACGTCGAACTGGGACCGCCAGCAATCGGTTGTCACTGCCGCCACCTCCGTGGCATCCTCCGACCGCCACACCTCAGTACAGTCGCACATCCTCTCCGCTATGGGGCCCTTTTCCCCAGTTTGTGAATCCAGGAATTCTGCACAGTCTGCGAGGTCTGGTGCGTCTTTTGGCCGACGCGTAGAATTCAGCCTCAACACCGATACCGCCGACGATCGCAGCATGAATGCAAACGGTCGCTCCGCTCCCAGAGACATCAGTGCAAGCAGATGCAACTCCGACGTGAGGCGGCAAAGACATTCTGATGATGCACCTGCGAGTGCAGCTATAGTTCGCCGCGTTCCTGACGAAACCCGCACGAGCGACGACAGCAGCAGAGATGGGCGTCCCAGTTGGCTGAACTTTGACGGCCATGACAACGACAACGAGAGCAGGCCACCTGCTTTCAAAGCAAATCCATTTTCCCGCAACGCTGTCGCTGCCAACCAGCGGCCCAAAACATCTCATGGGCCGTCCAGCAAGGGTGCTTCGGGCCGATGCAGAGGTGATCTGTTTCCGGGACCTCGTACAGGCGACTTGGCTCTTCGGAGACGCTCGTCGCTGGATGCCGGGCAGCTCAAAGCGTTGATGGACACGACGCCCAGTCTGCAGCAGCGGCGCCGTCTTCGACACATTGCCCCCCTCCGTGAGCTCTCGACTTTGCGCGACGCTGCGTCTGTTGGCGCACCATCCTGGTCCAGCAATGACGGCGTCTTGTCGCCCAAGTCTCGCGAGCCTGGCAGTGACAGCCGAGCTGTATCGCCCATGTCGCCCAAGGCGAACCCTGCAGTCTCCAAGACCGTCGACGAAGTTCCTCTCGTGCTGCAAAAGACTGTCTACGTACCCACCAGCCAGTCGTCCCCCGGACCTCCGGCCCTCGAGAATTTGCGAAGCTTTTTTGACGATGGTGAGAGCGATGATGACTGCGCCGGGGTGGAGGGCAATGCGCAGAAGTCCAATGTCACCAGCCGGTTTGATGATTTCGATGACGCAGAAAACGAAGTGCAGGTCACATCGGAAGCCGCCAAGCCTGTTTCAAGACCGGCATTCGGTTCGATCCGCTCGGTCCGCTCCAGGCGCTCGGTTTCGTCGACCGCCAAGCCATCTTTCAAGTCCTCTGCCGTTGCCTGCGATGCAGATCCTGTCAACGCGGAGAAAACGTCCGATGACCTCCAGGATTGGGTGAAGCACGCTTCCGGCCAGCAGAAGCAGCAGGATCGCCGGTTGCCACCTCCCCGATCGACTTCTGGCAACGCGCAAGTTGCTTCGTGGCAAATGCCACTTGCTGAAGAGGACGGCGACGCCATCCCTGCCTTATCCCAGCCATTCGACTACAGCAGTTTCTACCGTCCTGGGGTTGTTGGCATTCCTCTGCCGCGTGACGTGGTTGAGACGCTGCGAGTGTCGGTGTCCTGTTTTCCGGAGACGATGCTGAGCCTGTCGAGCTTTTCGATTCAGACCATCCGCTCGTACTCACGCAAGGTGCGGCACTGTAGCCCCTCGGATGCCGATAGCACATTTCGCCTGGTCATGGCGCCTACGCCGCCCCACGGTGTGCAGCCGGGCCAGAGGACGGAGACTCCCTTCGTTCCCCCCTTTCTGCCTTCATCGCCGACCACGGCATCCTTCCGGACAGCCCCATCAGACCCAGACACGGAATTGCGGCGGACAGCGACAGGTGTGTCGGTCAGCACGACGGCCAGCCGCCGCTTCTGGAAGTTCAAACGGCTGGGCAGCCTTCGTCCGTCCTCCAGTCCCAATAGCATGGGCAGCGCAGGCAACGCCTCGTCTGCTCGGCCACCCAGTTCACACACGTGGAACCTTCGTGGAGACAGCAACGGTTCGGGGCTGCCGTTGTCGGGCGAGGGGCAGGGCAAGGGCAGCGGAATTTGCTTCAAGCGGATCTTCCCGACGGGCTCGGATTATCTGTGCGACGCACTGTATGCGCACATCATCGCCTTCAACTACATCAGCCTGCTCTGCCCACCGGCCGACGCGAAGCCAGCTTCTCGTGAAGCGGCATCAGGGGCGCCATCGGAAGCCGATGCGCGTCCATGGACGTCTGGCAGCAACACGATTGCAACGACGTCCACGGCGACGCTGATTGAGAGCGGCGACAAGACCAAGCGCCAGACCATCCGCATCTACATGGGCTCGGATGTTCGGCTGGACAGTCTTCCTGTGGATTCGATGGCCCAGTTGGAGGGCGCACGGGAAGACGGGCCGGTGATGCTTGAGTCGCCGCCGCCGCCCTCGCCGCCACCGTCGCGCAGCCGCTCCGACGAGGCCAACCGGCTGGTCTCGCGGAAAGCAGCGTCTTTGCTCGGCATCACAGAGTTGCTGGAGCCCGACATGACCAACAACCCTGTGTTGGCGAAGCGGAGCCACCAGTCGGTGGGCAGCGGGCTGGCGGGGCGGTACCGCACGATGCGGCAGCGGCATCGCCGGGCGACAGGCTCGTCGTCGATGGGGGGCAACGAGGCGGCAGTGGCCAAGAAGCCGCTGGAGATCAGCAAGCCGCTGCCTGTGCAGTCGGCCCATGTGCCAGCGACTGTGCCGACGGCGCTGGCGGTGCGGGCAGTGCCAGCCACGGCCTTGTCCCTGTCGGCATCCATGCCGGCGTTTGCGTCGTCCTCTCTGGCGGCGGCTCCGCCTGACACACATCTACGCGATCTGCAGACTGGCCTCCGCCACTGCATCAGCCAGTTGGTCTCGACACTAAAGCTGACGACGGGCCAGCTGGCCAGCACGACGCTGCTGACGACGGAGACGGCACGGGAACTAGACCCGTTGTTTCTGCGGATGCTCTGCGAGCTGGTCCGGTCACAAGAGGAGCCGATTTGAAGGGCGTTTCAACGGATTGCGTTGTTTTTTTTTTTTTTTTCCTTTTTTCCTTTTATTTTCCGGTTTTGTTTCAAGGAGGTTGTATTTTTTCGTTGCTATGTTTCCACGAGCAGGGTTATGATACGGTTACAACGGGCGCAAGACCAAAGTGGCGGGCATGGGGATGCATTGGGGGAGAAGATACCAGCTTTGTTTTGTTTTTTATTTGGTTTATTTCGAGGATTTTTGATATATGGCTTTCTCGACCTGTAAGATACAATGCCTCGTTTTCTTTGTTTCGTCCCGCTACCTACTCAACTCATAGCGATGTTCTTTTTTTAAAATAAAAAAAAATACATAAATAAATAAAACATACTTCCGTATTACTCATCCATCACGTGAGCGTCCTCGGCGCAACCCATTTCCGCTCATTGGTGGGGTCGTCAAAAAACCGGCCCAGGACGCACCGCATCGCACCCGACGACTACACGAGGCACACGGCGTCTGCCAGATTCAACCCCCCTCTCTTCTTCGCCATGCGGGCAAGGCAGCTGCCACCGATGCGGCTCCGGCGGCCACGGACCATCCCAGCCGGCGACGGCGCCCTTGCCGGGGGCCCCAGCAGCAGCAGTAGCAGCAGCAGTAGTAGCAGTTCACCCTCGTCCGCCCACGCTTTCTTCACCACCTCCTCGATCCTCCTTCTCGGGCGGGCATGGCTGCCACTGCCACAGGCACAGGCACAGGCACAGGCACAGACACAGACACAGACACAGACACAGTCCCCAGCGCGGCAGCCCGCCGCCCCGCCCCGCCGCCGCCACAGCACCCTGCTCCCGCTGCGCTCGGCCGGGCGTCCGCAGCTGCCGTTCCTGGCGACGTCGGCCGCGCGGCCGGCGGCTGCGTCGCCGCGCTACTTCACGACGCAGCGGCGACGCTGGCTGCGGTACGAGGCGCTGGCGTTTGTCAAGTACACGCTGTACTTCTGGGTGGCCGTGGCGTGCGTCGTGCTGGGCCAGTTCGTCGTGCAGCAGGAGTGGCTGGAGCGGGCGCACCCGACGCCGCCCGAATGGACGTTTCTTTCGCGGATGCGGCTGCGCGGCGCGCAGAGCGAGCGGCTCGGGGATGGCGGCGCAGCGACAGACGGCAGCGGCGGCGGCGGCGGCAGTGGTGGGGACGGGCTGGGGGCCGAC
>PCDN01000012.1:111343-149057 GCA_002778105.1 Ceratocystiopsis brevicomis
CACGGCGTACACCGTGGCCAGCGTGCGCAGGTCGCCGGCCAGCGGGCCCAGGCAGGCGCACGTGACGCAGTGGTTCTGGCCCGGCTTGAAGGACAGGCGGCCGTGCGTGGGCTTGAGCCCGAAGACGGAGCAGAACGAGGCCGGGATGCGCACGCTGCCGCCGCCGTCGCTGCCCAGCGCAAACGGCACCAGCCCGGCGGCCACGGCGTACGCGGCGCCCGACGAGCTGCCGCCGGTGTAGTAGCCGGTGTGGAAGGGGTTTGGCGGCGTGCCGTGCACCACGTTGTTGCCGGGCGTGTCCAGCCCGAACTCGACCATGTGCAGCTTGCCCAGGACGACGCAGCCGGCCGCCTGCAGCAGGCGCACGCTCCACGCCGTGTTCGTGCCGTCGGCCGCGTCGACAATGGCGCCGGTGTAGTCGTTGCGCGACCCCAGACACGTGCGGTACCCGGCCATGTCGTACTCGTCCTTGACCGCCGTCGGCACGCCGTCCAGCGCGCCCAGCGGCTGCCCACGGCGGTAGCGCTCCGTCGCCGCGTCGGCCGCCGCCAGCACGAGGTCCTCGCGCGTCTCGAACCAGGCCACCGCGTGCGCGCCGCCCGTCGCCTTGCCGATCAGCGGCAGCAGCGCGCGCGCCACGTCCGTCGGCGTCACCGTGCCGGCCAGGAACAGCGCGTGGTAGTCGGCCGCCGTGTAGTAGCGCGTGTCCGGGAACCGGTCGGCCGCCGGCGGCGGGAGCAGCGTCGGCGGCAGCGTCAGGTCCAGGGGGGGCAGGGGGCCGGCGGCAGCAGCACCCGGCTCGGGCAGCGGCACCACCTCGGGGGTGTAGTACGGCTCGTAGTCCTCGATCTGGAAGCGGATGCGGCGCAGCGAGTCAAAGCCGGCGTTTTTCCAGACGCCGTGGCGGACGACGCCCATCCATTCCATTCTGCAAGAGTCAGTGCGACGAGACGAAACACGGTCGAGAGAGAAAGAAGACCGACGCACATCGTGGCACTGGCCGCCAGCAGCGGCCCGCGGACCACCGGGTTGTCCTTGCGGTCATTGCGGTAGGGCACGTCCGGTCTGGATCGTCAGCAAAGAGACAAGAGAACCAACCGTCTGCCGAGGCACAGCATGCACAGCATGCACAGCACACACCCTTTCCATGGTTCGGGATAGTTGACATAGCCACGGCGTTTAGAGTCAGGATCCATGGCGGGTGATGGGGGTGGGTAAGGGAGCAGAAGCTAGAGAAACCGGAGAAGAACAAGACACGGCGATGTACGATACACGGTATCAATGCCCATGTCTCAGCATGTGGCGACAGTACTGAGGGGACGGAGTATTACCGCCAGGCAGCTGTTTCGCGTCGCGATGTACCTGGTACCTGCAGGCAGGCGGTTTTACAGGCTAGCCGGGTACGGTGAACCGTACTCTGTACCTCGGCGTAGCACAGGCGCTAGTGAATGGTGGAAGCCTACACGTACGGAGTAAGATACGGGTGAAAGTCTTTCGGGTGCTGCTCTCTTGATGTCTCGTTGTCCTGTTGTCCCGGTGTCCCGGTGTCCCGGTGTCCCGGTGTCCCGGTGTCCCGTTTTGTTCTCGCTCGCTCCCAAGGTCGACCACGTGATCTCCCAGGTCCGCACGCATGCCCCCGGTGCCCGTGCTGTTTCTGCTGTTACCCGTATGCACTGACGCAGCTGGGGGCAGTGCAGCAGCCATCTCACCACCACACCATCGTACGATACGGTGGAAGATACCGTATTACCGGCACACGGACAGCCCAGACAGCTGCGCTGTTGCTGTGTGTCCTCTCCTGAGAACGGCTCCTGTCGGCAGCCAATCATGTGCTGCGAGCCCCCACTTTCCCCTGCAGGAGCAGTCCAGCCAATCAAAGGCCTGAAGCAGCTTCTCAGCGGGGGGGGGTGTCTCGCCAAATACGGCAGCAACCCTGAAAAGCTTCACTTCCGCCCGTTCCCAGCACCCACCGCATCGCGCCGAGGCACCCACCCACCGGCTCCGCACGCTCGATCGTTTTCTGCTTGGTGCTGTGCTTCGCTTGCCTGAGACACACGACACCGCCGTGCTCCATCCGCCCGCCCGCCCGCACGCATCGCTCGCACCGCACGCACGCGTCCCGCGCGCCCTGACGCCGCGTCCTGACGCCGCGTCCTGACGTCGCGTCGCGTTCAGCCTCGGAACGGGGGACGGCTCGACCGGCGGCCTTTCGCCACCCGGGATGCTCGCCTGAAACGCCTCTGCGGCCTCGTTTTCACACGCACACCCTGCCCAACATGGCCGTCAACGCAAACCGCTTCTCGACGTACACGTCCGCGTCGACCGGGTCCGGAAGCAAGAGCCACGCCGGCGGCGGCGACAAGAAGAAGGACCTGTGGAACTCGCTGCTCGATTCGGTGGCGAGCGGCCGCCGCCTGCCGGAGCGCAACGTGCTGGTGTTTGGTGGGTGTTTCTCGGGTCGCTCTCCCGTCCGTCTGTGCCCTGCTTTTGCTTGCTAACGCTAAGCCCACCGACAACAGGCGGCTCCGTCGACTCGCAGCGCGAGTTCCTCGAATCGCTCGCGCGTTCGGACGCCCGCCGCGGCATGCCCGAGCGCCAGCCGGCCAAGCTGCCGCCCGTGGCCAACCGCTTTGCGCTGGGGTACACCTACTACGACGTGCTGGACGCGGACCAGGAGGGTGAGTAGTGGCGGGCCGCAAGGAAGCGACAGCACGCGACAGCATGCGACACGGCTGACCGTACGCAACACAACAGACATCCTCGCCCGCATCAACCTCTACCTGCTGGCGGCGCCGTCGCCCGCGTTCGGCGCCCTGCTGCGCCCGCTGCTGACGCCCGAGGCGATCCCGCACACGCAGATCGTCGTGCTGCTCGACTGGGCCGCGCCGTGGCGCTGGCTGCGCCAGCTGCGCCAGTGGATCCTGCTGCTGCGCGCCGTGCTGGTCTCGCTCAGCCCGGCCTGCAAGGAGGCCCTGGAGGCCACCATGCTGGCGTGGCGCGACCGCGGCCGCGGCGGCGCTGTCAACCTGGACGGCACCGCCGCCACCGTCGACGGCGACTCGCTGCCGCCGGGGCCGGGCGAGTGGGAGGACGCGCTGGGGCTGCCGCTGTGTGTGGTGTGCCAGAATGTGAGTGTGGCGTGGCCGTGGCCGTGGCCCTGGTCCTGGCCCTGGTCCTGGCCCTGGTCCTGGCCCTGGTCCTGGCCCTGGTCCTGGCCGTGTGTTCCTGTTCCTTTCCTTTCTCGCTAACAGCCAGTCCGAAAAAACCGACATTCTCGAGAAGACGCAGGGCTGGAAGGATGACGAGTTTGACCTGGTGCTGCAGTACCTGCGGACGGTCCTGGTAAAACGTGGGTTCTTTCTTTCTCCTACTGTTCTTCCTACTTGGCTGTGCTGACCCCCCCCAGATGGCGCCTCCCTTATCTATACCACGCCCAACGTGCCGTCTCAGCTGCCTACCCTGCTGCACGCCTGCCTCGGCATCACCTCGCTGCTCAAGCGCCAGCCGCTCAAGCCCGAGGTCATCAAGCGCACCGAGGTCGTTGTGCCGTCCAACTGGGACTCGTGGACAAAGATCCTGGTGGTGCGTGAGGGCTTCGACGTCGAGCGCGTCAGCACCGGCTGGTCCATGGACCTGCAAAAGCCCTTTCCGGCCGTGCTGCCCGCGGCGCCTGCTCCTGCTCCTGCTTCCAAGCCGCGGCGAACGCAGCAGAGTCCGAGTCGGAGGCGACCCGACGACGACGACGGCAACGACGACGACAGCGCCGACGACGCCGACGGCAACAACAACAACGATGGACGCAGGCGCGATGACGTCGAGGTGTACGAGGACCATGGCGCTGTGGACGCGGACGCCAACGGAAACGGAAACGAAAACGGAAACGCGGCAGCCGAGACCGACGACGACGACGACGACGACGACGACGACGACCCCAACTCGGCCGTGGCCCAGTACGAGCGCGCGATCCGCGACCCGGGCCTGGACATGCTGGCGCTGGCGGCGGCGGTGGGCAGCGGCGGGGCGCATGTGGGTGTAGACGGCGCCGAGGACGACGACGAGGACGACGAGGACGACGACGGCGAGGGCGACTATGACGACGGCGACGACTATGCCGACGGCGACGGCGGCGACGACCGGGCCAACAGCACCGGTGAGATGATGCACGCCCGCCATCGCCGCCGCCGCCGCCGCCGCCGGCAGCGCCCGCGCCAGCGCCTCGAGGTCGAGACCGAGGACGTGCAGCGGTTCCTGGCCGCGCAGCTGCAGGTGCTGGACGAGCTGCGCCAGAAGGAGGAGGCCAAGCGCGAGAAGGAGGCCAAGGAGGCGCGGCGGCGCGGCGACGGGCGGCCGTCGGCGCCGGGCACGCTGTCGTCGTCGGCCGCGGCGGCCGCAGCGGCAGCAGCGGCAGCAGGCGCCGAGGACCCGGCCTCGGTCATCAGCAGCCACATTGGGCCGGTGCAGTTCAACCTGGGCGGCATCCAGGTCGACGCGGACGACATGCTGGAGAGGATCAAGGTAGGTTTGGGGGGGGGGTTTTTTTTTTCTTTTCTTGTTATGCCTTTCAAGACTGACCTTCAGAACCGCCACTACGACCAGGCGGCCGACGCCGCCGCCGCCGCCGATTCTGCCGCCGCGGCCCCGGCGAGCGGCCCTGCGGCCGGCCGCGACCTGGACACGGAGAAGATCTCGGCCTTTTTTGCCGGGCTGATGAACCAGCCGAGCCAGGCGGGCAAGCCGTGAAGGGGGAAAGCGTCGTCGGTCTTGTCTTCCGTACATACATAGGCTTTGTTTTTTTTCTTGTTTTTTTTGGTTTCCTGTTTGCGTCATCAAGATACTCTCGTCGCCCGGGCGTTTTCTACTTCTATAAAACGGTTGAAAAGCCGTGACTGTTCCAAAAAAAAAAAATTCGATTGCTATAAAAATTGACTGATATAAAAAGAAAAAAAAATCTTTATGCTAAAAGCAGAATATCACGCAAACGTAGTCCATACATACACTCTCTTCTATGCACCCCCCTCGGCTTGCACCACGAGGTCGTCGGCCGTCGCCGCCGTCCACTCGCCCTTGTTGAGCACAAACACGCCGCCGCCGCGGTGCTCTGACGCCAGCTTGGCCAGTGCCGGGTTGCGTTTAGTCAGCCACGACGCCGTCGCCGGCTGCACGTGCGCCAGGCTGCGCAGCCCCCCCCGAGGCCGCCGGAAGTAGGCGTCCAGGACGGGCGACGACGGCGCAGCAGACGCGGCACCACCGCTGCTCCTGCTGCTGCTGCTGACCACCGCCGCCACCGCCCGCCCGCCCAGTCGCGCCGGCACCACCTGCGCCAGCAGCGTCGGGAACAGCCACGCGTGCTGTGTCATCTCGACCTCGAACGCGTGGATTGTCTCGCGCGCGCGGTGCGTGTAGCCGGCATCCCCCAGCAGGCTACCGAGGCGGAACAGGTTGGCTGCCGCGACGCCGTTGGTCGCGGGCAACGTCGTGTCCATGCCGTCCTTGAGCCGGACGAGGTCCAGGGCCAGGCCGTCGCGCGTGCGGTAGAAGCCGCCGCTGGACGAGTGCGAGGCCGTGGCCGGAACGTCGGGCGCGTCGTAGAAGAGAGCGATTTGGCGGTCTGTCTGCTGTTAGGCGTATGCAACCCCCCCCCCCAAAAAAAAAAGAAAAAAAAAGAAAAAAGGGAAGAACAAAAAGAGACTCACCCTGCAGCTCCTCTGCCCACTGCAGCCACTCGTCCTCGCCCGTGGCCTCGTACAGGTCCAGCAGCCCCTCGACCACAAAGGCGTAGTCCTCGGCAAAGCCGTGCGTCGGCCCGGGCTGGCCGCCGCTGTGCATGCGATACAGCTCCTTTGCATCTGCGTCCCAGAGCGCGTGCCGCACAAATCGGGCGGCCTCGCGGGCTGCGTCCAGGTAGGCCCGGCCGCGGGCTGCGCCGTCTGCGCGGGCTGCACCGTCTGCACCGCCCGCGCCCCCGTGCGCCAAAGCCGCCCCTGTCCGTGCCAGCGCCCCGAGCACGATGCCGTTGGTCGCGGCCACCGCCTTGCCGTCGAGCGCCGGCCGCACGCGCTCCTTGCCCCGGTACGCCGCCAGCTTGGTGCGCGCCGCCGCCGTGATGCGCTGCACGTCCTCGCGCGGGATGCCAAACTGGCGCGCCAGCTCGTCGGCGTCCTTGCTGACGTGCAGCACGTTCTGGTTGATAAACTCGTCCAGCGGGTCGTTCTCGCGGTCCACGTTGCCGTGCTGCAGCACGTTCCAGTGCGCCGCCGCCACGCGCGCGTCCATGTCGTTGCCGCCGTCGTCCTCCTCGCCCTTGCCGCTGACCACCGCGTCGAACTCGCGCCGCGTCCACACGTAGTACGCACCCTCCCGCGTCGCCTGGTTGCCCTTGCGGTAGCACGAATCCGCCGCCTCGCTCGTCGCGAACCCGCCGTCCGCCCGGCGCACCGGCGCGCTCACCAGGTAGTCGGCAAGCCCGTGCACCGCCGCCAGGAACTCGCGGCTCCCGCTGGCCAGCCACGCGTCCAGGTACAGCCCCAGCAGCAGCCCGTTGTCCGCCACCAGCTTCTCAAAGTACGGCAGCGTCCAGTTGGCCGTGTGGCTGGCCCGCGCAAACCCGCCCGCCAGGTGATCGTGCAGCCCGCTGTTGGCCAGCTTGCGCAGCGTGAACAGCGCCATCTGCACCACACTGTCCACCTCGGCCGCGCCCACAATGTCCTGCACCACCGCCGGCAGGCTGCCCAGCTGCAGCAGGAACGCGTACTTGGCCGGCGTCACAAACTTGGGCACCACGCCAAACCCGCCGTGCACCGGGTCAAACGTCTTCTTCAGCTGCGAGTACGCCTCGTCCAGCTGGTCAATGTCCAGGTCCGACTCCGTCGCCAGGTGTGGCACCGTCGACTCGGAGCCATCGTCGCTGCCGCTCGGCGGCAGCAGCCCGCGCGGCCCCAGCGTGCCCTCGGCCACAAACTTGCGCAGCTGCACCAGCGTGTCCTTGGCCTCGGTACGGCACTGGCCCTCGCGCTCCGCCCACGAGTCCTTGAGCTTCTGTAGGATCGCCAGAAGCCCATACAGCGCCTCGCCCTCGTCGTTATCGTCATCGTCGTTGTGGGGGTCGTCGCCGTTGCTGCCCCCGCTGAGACCACCACCACCGCCGACGCCGCCGCCACCACCACCACCACCACCACCACCACCACCACCGCTGCCGCGGATGACGTCCTCTTCAATCCCGGGCCCAGGCCAGAAGCTGCCGCCAAACACGGGCTCGAGCTCGGGCGTCAGAAACACGTTGATCGGCCACCCCGCGCTGCTGTTGACCAGCTGCAGGTAGTTCCAGTAAATGCCGTCGACGTCGGGGCGCTCGTCTCGGTCAACAACAACGGGAATAAACGACTCGTTGAGAAGCGAGACGATGCTCGGGTGGTGGAACGCATCTTGTGTCGTCACATGGCAATCTGGACGTCAGCGAAAAGAAAAGAAAAAAAAGAACGGAAAGCCAGAAAAGATGGGTGCCATACAGTGACAGGCCAGATAGCCCACATGCAGGAAGATCAGCTTGTTCTCCTTCTGTGCACGATCCACCGTCTCCTGGTCGAGCGGCTGCCACTGCACCGGCGTCTGCGCCTGCGCCTGCACGAACGGGCTGCTGCTGCCACCGATCCGACTGCGCAGCGGCTCCACGGGCTCCGGCGGCGGCACCGGCGGCTGCTCCGCGGGCACCGTGGCCCCGCCCAGCGACGGCGCCGGCTTGTCGCCGAGGAATCCTCCGGAAGAGGCAGACCCGCTGGCCTGTTGAAGCTGTGCTGCCATCATCTGGACAGCTGTGAAGAGGTGTGTCTCTTGTCGAGGTGCGTGTCGGTGGTGGCTCCGATAAGCAGCAAACGGCACGCGCACAGTCGGTGTTAATGCAATCCAGGTATCGTACTCGTCAATCTAATCCGTTTAAAAATAAAAAAAATAAAAAAAGAAAAAAAAGGGAGAAAGCAAACAAGGCAACTCTCTATCAAACGTCGACACGGAGGTTGGGGCAACAATTCAAGCAGCGCGGGAAGGAGGGGCAGAAAGCGATGTCGTATTGCCCCGTGACTTGACTCAGCCGCCTGACCAGCCAATCACATCGTGCTCTTTTCCCCTTTAGCGGCCATTCTAGCGGGGCCCCGGCGCGCCAGCACGGTAGCAGCGGAACCCGGGGGCCTGGGAGCACGCTGACCGCCTGCCTGTTCCAGCCGGTTCGCCAGCCTGGTTTTGGGACAGCATCGCATCGCCGGCCTCAGCAGCCAGCCGCCAGCAGCCAGCACGACACCAAACCTCTTGGCCCACGCCGACGCGATGAACAAGATCCGGCAGATCCAGGAGCTGAACAGGCGGGAAATTGAAAATGGAATGTACGTCTTCGGTGTGCTCGTGGCCTGTCTTCCTGTCCGTGTTGCTGTCTAGCTGACCTCTTTTCTTTTGAACAGCTCCCCAAACGCTTCTTGGCACACCGACTACCGCGACACTGCCTTTGTCTACTTTGGCGGTCTTCCCTTTGAGCTGAGCGAGGGCGACATCATCACCATCTTCTCGCAGTATGGCGAGCCCGTCTTCCTCAAGCTCGCCCGCGACCACGAGACCGGCAAGAGCAAGGGCTTTGGCTGGCTCAAGTACGAGGACCAGCGCAGCACCGACCTTGCCGTCGACAACCTGGGTGGTGCCACCATCAGTGGCCGCTTGATCCACGTCGACCATGCGCGCTACAAGGCGCGCGACGACGAAGACCCGGACGAGTTTGCCGTCGGCTGGGCGGACTTGGAACGGAAGAGGGGGGCGCGGGTGGAGGGCGACGCCGGCAATCTGTCTGCGGGTACGGAGACAGACGACGGCGACGACGACGACGACGGCGACGACGGCGACGACGACGACAAGACAAGGAGACGAAAGGCCCTGCCCCCTCTGCGGGAAGAACGCGAGCTGCAGCGGCTGATCGACGAGCACGATGACGAGGACCCCATGAAGGCGTTCCTGATCGACGAGAAGAAAAAGGAGGTGGAAGAAGCCCGGAAGCGGACTGCGGAGGCCGGCGACAAGAACAGGCGACGGCACCACCGCCACCACCACCGCCACCACCACACTCACCGGCCACGGCATGGAGAGAGCGGTGATCACGACGACGACCGCGACAAGCAGGACAGGCACCGACGGCGGGACGACAGGACCGACGGTGGCGGTCGGGACCGCCGTCGCGATCGAGAGCGCAACGGAGACCGAGACGGCCGGGACCGACGGCGGGACGACGGCGCACGGCACCGAGACCGAGATCGGGACCGGGGCGCAGAGCGCATACCGTCACGGCACCGAGACAGATGAAACGGGGGTCGGAGGGAAGAGTAGAAAGGTGCCATTGGAAAGCATAGGATACCATCTAGCGAAACGCGAAAAGCAGTGATTAAAAGCGCCCAAACGCATTCAGATCCCTTGACAAACCCCCCAGCAAAAAAAGCATGCACCGGCAAAAACTGTGGTAGTAAATGCAATGAATGCCGCGCAACAGCCCGGAAAACCCGTGGTCTCTCTCAGATGCGTTGTCGTACTCGTCGGTGTCGTTCGTGTCTTCGTTCCACATCGTCTCCGCCCCGGAGGCGCTTCGTCTGTCTGCGCCGTCGCCGTCATCCGCTGGCCATCTTGAGGTAGTTGGCCCAGGCCTGCCGCACGCACACCCGGTGGCCGTCCCGGTTCGTGGTAAGCACAAACCGCTCATACTTGGGCGCCACGCCCGTCCCGAGCACCACCACCGTGTTGTCGCTCGGCCACCCGACAATCCCAAGAGGCAGCCGTGGCCGCACACGACTGCTGCCGTGGCCGCCGCCGCTGTTGTTGCCACCGCCACTGCCACCGCCGCCACTGCCGCCACTGCCGCCGCCACCACCGCCGCCTCGCGCTGCGGCCTCGCCCGCCTCGCGCTGGCGATGGGCGCCCCGGCCGTCGTCCAGAGCAAACTCGGCACTGGCAAACGACACCGTGTCGCGGAAGTACTTGGGCATGAACGGCAGCTTCCCCAGCACACCCCAGCGGCCGTCATTTCCGCCGCCGCCGCCGCCGCCGCCGCCGCCACTGCCACTGCCACCCCGCGTGCCGTGGTAGTCCGCCGCCGCCAGGGACCCGCCCGCGTCCGAGCCCTCATAGGCCCAGTCGCCGCCGACGTCTGACGACAGGTCAATGGCCGCCGTTCCGCCGCCACCGCCGCCGCTGCCGCCCGAGGCAGCCTGCAGGTGCGGAATGTCAAAGACGTGCAGCGTGCCCTTGTCCGACGTGCAGGCCAGCAGCGTGCCGGACGGGTTGAAGCCGAGCGAGTAGATGGTGACCTGGTCGACGCCGCGCCGCAGCTCGGCGATGCGTCCGTTGTTGGCCGTATGGTAGACGCGGATGAGTGTGCCCTTTTCGCTGGCCGTGGCGAGCAGCGCGCCGTCGCGGCTGAGCGCCAGCGCCGCCAGCTCCGACGTGTGCGCCGGCAGGATGCTGACGTCCTGCGTGTCGGTGCGCACGACCTTGACGTGGCCCGGGATCTGGCCCGGCATGGCCAGGTGCGTGCGCGAGACGGCGCAGAGCCCGCGCGGGTTGAGCGTCGTCGGGAACGACGCCTCGCGCACCGGCTGCCGGTCCACCGCGTACACGCGCACCTCCTCGTCCAGCACCACCACCAGCTTCTGGCCCAGAACGCGCATGCCGCGCGGCGCCCGTGGGCAGGCGACCTCGCGCGAAAACGTCTCGCGCTTCTCGTCCCAGACGACCACCTTGCGCGGGCTCTCGACCGGCCGCGTGCCGCCACCCACCAGCGGGATGATGTTGGTGCGCCCGACAATGTCGATCAGGCCTACGCCGCCGTCGGCAAACACCCGCCTGGCCAGCTGCTTGCAGGTGGCCGCATCGTAGACTACCGAAACAAAAGCGTCAGTCCCAAAACAGAAGCGGTTGGGTTCCCTCACACACACACACACACACACCTCCAAAGCCCACGTTGGTGCCCACCACAAAGCAATCGCAGTTCAGGTTGAACGACGCCGCCAGCGCCACAACGCTGCTGGCGCTCTCGATCGGTGTACGCGCGTCCATCGTGGCAGAGGGACTGGTACGCCGATGGTTTTCACGATCCGTCGATGCCTAGAGGGCCTGTAGGCTCCCCGTATCCAGCTGTCGCTGGTGATGCGGCTGACAGAAAACACACTGCCTTCACGTGGGTATTCTCGACTGCAGTGTCGTTCGACGTGGAGCGTCCATGTCTAAGCGATGGTGACGACAAATCTCCCCGGGTTGTTGTGCTGCATCCAATAATGTGCTTCGAGGCGAATGTGAAATCATAGTGGGATCAAGATACGGCGGTGGCTGCCAGCTGTTGCCAGCTGTCGGATTATATAATCATGCTGTCTCAAGCTTGGGCGTGTCACAGCTTCTACTTGCCTGCGTCCCACCGTATCGTCTGGTTTCAACGACCAGAGTACGGAGTAAAGATGCAGTTGTGTGCTTCGCGGATCTCAATGCCGTTTGCACGTTCCCGGATCTTACTCGTATGCCTGCATTCAGTGTATCTGCATCTATCGATCCCCGAACGCACGCTGCGTATGATGCTCACCCCTTTTCCAGACTGCCTGCGCTTTCCCATTTTCGGCCATGGCGCCGCCGTCAGAGCCAACGGCCCTTGTTTCTCCCCCTGAATTTGTGTCCTCTTCCGCGCCGTGCGCGCTGTGCGCACCGTGCACGACCCACCGCCCATCTCTCTCCATTTGCAGCAACGAACGCCAACAGCCAGCAGGGCCAGGCAAGAACGGCTGGGTGCTTTTTGCGCTCCCCAGCGGTGTGCTTGCTCTTGCCCTTTTTCTTGGTGCAGAAATTGCCCTGTGCTACAGGCGCCTGCTAAATCTTCAGGGGGAGTCCCGTTCCCTTCTGAACCCGTTTTTCTGGTATCTTACTCTGGTCCCCACTGTTCCCCTCTCCCCCCTTTCCCATCGTCCCTTCCTCGCTGGGCTACTGCCTCCTTAAAATTAGACAGCTGTTCCCTTGTCCTTCTACCTGCACCGCAACACAACTCAAAACACAAAACATCGTCTTGTGGTCTTTCTCCCGCTCCCGCTACGCAGCCCCCCTCGCATTCCGCCCATCTCGCGGAATCGAAACGAAACAGCTCCCTCGATCGAACGTCGAGCGACTGGGCATCTTTACCGTCTCTTAACGAGCTTCTATCCACCCCATATCGAGCAACCGACCTCTTGACATCCACAGCCATGTCGTCGCCTGCGGTATGTTTGGCCTCACTCCATGAATGCCTTTTTTCCTTTTTCGGCGGAGGAATGGGAAGGATTGGGCACGCATGCTCTTCTCTTCGCCCTGGAGAAGATAGCTGGCTAACGAATCTCCCCACGCGCAGAAGATGATCCGTCGCAAGAAGAACGTGAAGAAGGGTATTCAGTTCTGCCTCATGGTCTGCGGTGCCTCAGGAACTGGTAAGTACTGCTCCTTTCCTTTTCACACCAACCGGCGCATGTTCTTGCGCAATCTGCAGACACGACTTGGAGCTAACGCATGCCTCGCTTAGGCCGGACAACCTTTGTGAACACGCTGTGCAGTAAGGGTGTGCTATCTCACAAGGACTCGGACGACCCGAACACTGCCCACGTCGAGGACGGCGTCAAGATCAAGCCCATCACCGTTGGTATGCAAATCCTGTCGACACGCCTATGCGCTCGTGCCCTTGCTGACCAGCCGCCCCCCAGAGCTCGAGCTGGACGAGGAAGGCACCCGCATCTCCTTGACCATTGTCGACACTCCCGGATTCGGCGACCAGATTGACAACGAAGCCAGGTGCGATTCCCATCTTTTCTTTTGCGTTGGGCAGCACAAGGATATACTGACCCAGTTCCAACAGCTTCTCTGAGATTGTTGGCTACCTGGAGAGGCAATATGACGACATTCTGGCCGAGGAGTCGCGTATCAAGCGTAACCCGCGGTTCCGCGATAACCGTGTCCACGCCCTGCTTTACTTTATCACGCCCACGGGCCACGGGTGAGTGCTGCAAGCCGCGCAGTTCACAGGGCACGTGGAAAAAGCTTGCCATGCTAACAGAGGATCTGCATAGTCTCCGTGAGCTTGACATTGAGCTGATGAAGCGTCTTGCTCCCCGTGTCAACGTCATCCCGGTCATTGGCCGCGCCGATTCGCTGACGCCTGCGGAGCTTGCCGAGTCGAAGAAGCTCGTCATGGAGGACATTGAGCACTACCGCATCCCCGTGTACAACTTCCCGTACGACATTGAGGAGGACGACGAGGACACGGTCGAGGAGAACGCCGAGCTGAGAGGCCTCATGCCATTTGCTATCGTCGGGTCCGAAGACATTATCGAGATTGGCGGCCGCAAAGTCCGGGCCCGCCAGTACCCATGGGGTGTGGTGGAGGTTGACAACCCGCGTCACTCGGACTTTTTGGCCATTCGCTCGGCCCTGCTGCACAGCCATTTGGCCGACCTCAAGGAGATCACGCACGATTTCCTCTACGAGAACTACCGTACCGAGAAGCTCAGCAAGAGCGTGGAGGGCAGCGCTGGGGTGTACGTGACCTTGTCTGTTCGCGTTCTGGAGCACGATCGGGTATTTGGACACTCTGCTAACAAACCTTTCCTTGCACAGCGACTCGTCTATGAACCCGGAGGACCTGGCCTCCCAGTCCGTCCGCCTAAAGGAGGAGCAGCTCCGTCGCGAGGAGGAGAAGCTTCGCGAGATCGAGGTCAAGGTGCAGCGCGAAATCAACGAGAAGCGCCAGGAGCTCCTGGCCCGCGAGTCCCAGCTGCGCGAGATCGAGGCGCGCATGCAGCGCGACGCTGCCGCCGCGGTTGCGTCCCACCAGCAGATGGCGACACCGCTGGAGTCGAACGGCGAGCACGACGGCAACTAGAATCTGCCGAGCGCGAGCCGGAATGTCTCAGCGGAGATCTCCGTGTCGTGACCGGACTGCCCTTCCTCCCTCGCCTTGCCAGCATATACTACTCTTACAGTGAGCAGTTTTGTCCCTTTTTGTGCAGCACTAAACCGGCGTCGAAAAAGTACATCAGTCACCAAGAGAAGAAGGTTGAGCATCTTGTTATCGGATCATCGTGCGGGCTGGCTCAAAATAAGGAGCGAAAATTGGAACGGCAAAGGAAAAGAACGGAAACGCGCTGTTGGCTTCAGATATTCGGAGCGACGTCGGTTTTATTGTTTTGTTGCTTCTTACTGCCCAGACTCGTGTCCTTGTTGTTCCCGTTGTTCGAATGAGGGGTGGCCGGATGGATGGACGTGCTTTTGTTTTGCTGCTCTATTGTATGCCTGTCCCCTTTGCTTTGCCAGTGTGCGTTTTGCTGTTTTTCTTTCCTTTTTATTCGCTGTCGTCTTTTATCCCCTTCCTATGAGATTTCTAATGCAGATATCCCCAATTCAATATGTCTTACACCTGCTGTGAGATGGCAGGGGAGGTGGTGAACAAGACGAGGATCAGTTATATATTAAGGAAGCAGGGAATAAAACGATACAGGAAGAAAACAAGGTAAACAAAAGAAAGCCTAGGTATGGTCGTACAAACAAGAAAACCGAAAAAAAGAAGAAAAAAAACGAGTGGCTCATTTAAAGAGACTGCTTCCAGCACAGCACCAGGAAGGAGCCTTCTCACCCAACCACCCACCAACCTCGTCTCCTTAGTTGTTCTGCTGGCTGTTGAGGATGCGCAGAATGGCGAGGAAGAGGTTGAGGATGTCGAGGTAGAGGCTGATGGCAGCGGCAATTTCCTCCTCGACGTGGTGCTTGCGCAGGACCATCTGGGTGTCGACGAGGATGTAGGCGCTGAAGATGAGGGCGGACAGGCCGCCGAAGAGCAGCTCGGTGGTGGAGCTGTAGGGGAAGAAGGCGGCCATGAAGCCGAAGAGGAGGAGGCCCCAGAGGCCGCCGAAGAGGTAGGGCATCCACGAGGTGAAGTCGTAGCGGGTCTGGCAGGCGAAGGCGGTCAAGAAGACGAAGATGCCGGCGGTCAGGACGACGGCGTTGAGGACGACGGCGGCGTCGTAGAAGGAGACGATGACGGACACGCTGTAGGCCTCGAGCAGGGTGAAGCCGCCGAGGAAGAGCAGGTTGGTGGGGTACGACTTGCGCTTCCAGAAGGTGAGGAGCAGGAAGGCCATGGCGCCGAAGAGCTGTCGTCGTCGGGTCAGCAATCTGCGGCAGCAAACCGAACAAACGTCCCCCCCCCCGGAAAACCGGGAGCGAGAGCACCTACCGACACAAACACCAGCGCCGGGCGCGCCTGGATCCACGCGCGGTAGCCGCTGCTGAGGAAGCTCAGGCCGCTCAGCGCGGCCGTCGCCAGCAGCTGCACCGTCAGGATCGCGTACACCTTGCGCACAAACTGGTGGCGGATGTCCACCGACGCCTCCGCCACCGTCCCGCCAAACTTGAAGTCGTCCGGCAGGTCGCCGTCCACCACGCCGTCCACGCTGTCGCCGCGCGCCCGCGGCACGCCGCCAAACAGCCGCGCCTCGTCGTCGTCGGCGGCGGCGGTGGCGGCGGTGGCGGCGGCAGCAGCAGCGCCCGTTGGCCTCGGAGAATATGCCGCGCCCGCAGCCTCGGCCTGGTACGACGGCGGCGGCGCCGTGTAGTCGAGGTGCTCGTCCGGGTCGACGACCGGCGCCGGGCTATACTTTGCGCTGGACATGACACAGAGGGGGGGGGGAGGCGAGTAGGAATCGACTGCTTTCTTTAGTCGTTAGTGATTCGGATGCGTGCTCAACGATGATGAACTTTGTTTCCGCGCTGATCGTGCGAGAGGGATGAAGAAAACCGGCCGATGGCTGGGAGGCGGAAGATCACGCTTTCTACAAGTAGTGTCGCTGCCTGGGCCGGGGGTGGCGGGGAGGCTGCGCGGCTTCCCGAAGATTCGCGAAACTGACTAATACCACGTGATGGTTATGCATATGCCCGTGATGTTTATACAATGATTTTTTTTTTCTTTCAATTGGAATTGTTTGGCAGCAGTGTGTTTCAAGTCGCAGATGCAGACTCGATGCAACGTCAATCGGTCTTACAACTCAGACCGCTCTTCCTTATGTGGTCATTCGAAGATACTCATATTGAATGTTCAATGTTCAAAGCAAAATCGTAGATTGGCCTATCACCGTGCTTTTAGACGTACTTCCCATAGGGGTGGGTTAAAGGAACGACGACTGCAGATCCCATGCAGACCGGAGACCAGGAAGAGCTGCTCGTCCTGCTGCTCGTCATCTGTGTCTGGTTTGCCATGGTCGTGCGGTGGACGGAGGCTCGGCACAGAAAGTATGGGCACTGAATAGAACGAGAGCGCGATCATGGTGTAAAACGAAACGAGAAAAAAAAAAAAAAAATAGACTGTAAATGAAACCACACCCACGAGCAGAGTGGCTGCCGTTGGGATTTGCAACATCTTACCTGGCAGTGCTGCTAACCACTTTGGGGGGCACATACAGTTCACTTCCAAGAGAGCTCTCCGAGCCGCGGCGGCAAAACATACGCTTGACTGTCCGGTTGTCGCCGCCCTCGTCCAAGTAGCTCCAGTCAGTGGGACGCTGCGGCTTGACACACAACGCGCCGAGCGATGGGGACGTTGCGTGCGTCTGTGGCGTGGCCTCCGTACTGATGGGGCTGTGCGCCGCGAAGGACTCCTCCAAAGCAGGCACCCTGGCGTCGCTCTTCGCCACATGCGCGCAGTCAAAGTCGACGCGCATCATGCGCTGCGCCTCGTCACACTATGTGAAGTTGTTCTCCATGTTCTCCACGTCGTCATCGTCGATGCCAAGCGCCTGCAGCTCGTTCCATGTCCGCACAGCCTCTCGTTTCCGGTCCAGACCAGCTAGATCTCCGTGCCGCCGCGTATGACGTGCAAGCGCAGACGAAGATTGCCTCGGCCCACCATAGGTCATGAGCATCATGTGTGTCATCAGCTGGGCATCGTCCCGCAGGTACGGAAGCAAAAGCTTGACGACGCCGAAATACACGGGCACGAGGCGGCCCTGTTGCTCGGACAAATGGTCATAAACGGCCGTCTCCCGCCGGAGCCGCCGCCGGTCAAACGACTGTACGCCCTTGGCCACAAACGTATAACCGTACCCCGTCAGCGTCAGCTTGAATAAACAACCAATCCTTCCCACAAGGCTGTTCTTCAGAAGATATTCGCAGTCCTGCACAATGTTGCCATAGAGCTGCAGCACCAAAAGCCGGCCCAGCTCCTCAATGCTGCGGATCGCATGGTGCATCTGTCCCGGCCGCCTGGGCAGCACGTCATCCGCCGTCATCGCATCGCAAACAGCCCGCTGGTGGAGGAACACGTTCGGGCAGTTGCTGTCGAGCGGCAGGCCACGCGCGAGGCCGAGAAGACAGGCTTGTGTGCAGTAGGGTCGGAGAGGCCGGAACGACACCGGGTCAGACCAACTCACTGTAGTGGCGACGGTACGTGGGGTCGGTGTGTATGGGGAACGGAGAGGTTTTGGCGTCGGCCGCAAAAATGGCCATCGCCAGCCAGCGTCGTCATCATTTATGCTGTCGGACCCACGCTTGCTTGGCCGGTCGCTGTCTGTAGGTGAGCTTGGCGATTCGGGATCAGACAAAGCAGCGGAGCTTATGGCCACGGAGTCGGGCAGGTTTGGAAATTTGGCTAGTTTCTCCAACGCGTCTGCCCGCCAGCGTTCGTCCTGGGCACTGGTTCTCCAGGCCGTGAGAGCCATGCCGGACAACAATCCAATAGTATAGTGTTCTGGGGTGACAGTCTCTGTCCGAGGTGGTTCAATAGCTGTTCCCGTGTCCGCATTGCCTTTGCCGAACTGGGGAAAGAGAAATGGCCGGTACAGCAACTTCGTAGGTTCGGCCGGAGGGATGTGAAGGAAGGTCAGTGTGTCGCCGCTGGCCAGGTACCCATACAGAATGCCGGCCGAAACCATGTGGTGGAATGTTTGCGCAAGGGCATAAGTATAAAATACCTGACCCGGGGAAGAGCCCGAAATAGTCTTTGTGTTGTCGATTGACGGAACGCCTGTCGCTCTGCGGCGCGCCATCTGCACAATGCAGTCTTCGTGGATCCCTTTTTCAAGAAGCCGGCCGAGCATGACGGCACGCAGACGGTGGGCGGTGATGTACTCACCAAATGCGATGCGGCAAATGGTTGGCACTGGCTCGCCTTCGCTTATGCTTGCATTGCCGTCGCCGTCACTATCGTCGTCGTCGATTGGGGCTTTGTTACCCTGGTCAGCAGCGCCTGGTGTGGCATCTGCCGCGGTCTCGGTCTTGGTGCATAAGAAATACGGTCTGGCTGTAATTTGTTTGGGACCCTTGATTTCTTCTTCTTGTCGGATTTCACCCCGCCTTGCTCGCCTTGCTCTCCACCGCTCGCTTGGTCGCCGGCGTCGCCCCCATCACTGCTAGTCGATCCCTGCGCGTGCTCCCTAGTTATGAATTGGATATGAGCTCCAGCATTCTGGTTGCCGAAGAGGATCTTGTGCTTGGCAAGAAAAGCGTTCAAAACTCGCGAAACTGGCTTCTCCAGTACCTCGTGGAGAAAGAACGAGGTCCTGCGCTGAGTGAGGTAGAGTGGTGCGTCAACAAACTCCGCTGGCAGATCGTCTAAAAAGCTGTCGTCCACAGCTTCCATTCGATTCTTTGACGGGAACAGGGGCTCGTTGCCGAGAACCGCGTGGATCTCCCGGAACGCCGTCCCCAGTACGGACTCGCACCCCTCCCAAAGCTCTAGCTTCAGGGGATAATATTTTCCGTTGATAGAGGTGCGGCCCGTTGCAGCTGTAGATTTCTTCACCAAGGGCGGCTTCGATTTCGTCGCCTTCTGTCTAGGAAACAGGCGTGGCAGGTGGAAGTTGCGCTGGAACTCGCGGGCAATGTAGTCATCCAACGGCTTGTCCTGAAGGAAAGGGAATGTTGGTGATCAAGGAGTGCTGATGGAAGGCGGAAAATAGTATCAAGCAACTGCCCGCCTGCGAGTAATTGCTCCTCTTTTGCTCGTTCCTCTCCCAAACTCCGTACAGTATCGCCAGCGGCTTGTCTCGCGAGCTCCTCGGCTTTTTCTCGCACGCTCCTCGACACGATTTAACAAGCTCCGTTGTTCTGGCGTGAGAGACGCAAGAATCTGGTCATGCTCAGGTAAGAAAGCATGGGAGAAAGACATCTTTAACACGTCGTGGGGGAGGAAGTTGGGTAGGATAGAAACACTAGGGAGAAGACAAGGTGGAACAGTTGCGCAGCAGGTAGTGCGTTGTATGCAGCCACACACCACAAATCAAAAGTAACAGAACAACCAGGGCAAATGAAGACAACCGAAAGGGTAGAAATGGTGCTTGTCCAAGTTCTATTAATGATGTTCCTGCCTGGTCCTAGCGCCGCTCCTTCCGTCGGTGCCCCCTTTATCTGCCTCCCACTTCCAGATGTTTAGAGACGCTCGGTCCCGTTTTTTTACTTCTGCCTTATATATCGGGTTATTGTTGGTGGAAGCACTGAAAACCGCCGCGTTTCCCCTGGATGCAGACTTTTCACGATCTCTACCTCCAGGGGGGCTAGGTCTGCTCTTATAATCTCTTCCGGCTCGTGTATCTTTCGCCAGAACGGACCACAAAGAGCGTTGTTGGCAATGGCTCCAACTCCCGATCAATAGGGGTGCACATAAGATGACTTGATAGTTTGGTCGAGCAATAAAGCAATAAATTAATAAATTTCTTTTCAATCTCTCCATCGTGTGTCAAAAAAATGTACAGAAGCTTATTCAAGCCTTTTCTTTGCACCGGCCTTGGTCTGTTACAGATGGTCGGCCAGCGCGGCTCAGCCCACACAATAGTGGAAATGCGGCGGTTTGGCACGTCGAGTGCCTCCCGGTACAGGCAGCGGATGGTCTGCCTTGCCACCAACGCCGCCGATGTGCCGCTGCAAAGTATGATAACCATGTTGTGTATGTGGGCAAGGGGAAAGAATCGGAGTTGGGACCTTGCTGCTCTGCGGGGTCGCATATGTGCTACTCTGTCTGGTGATACATACGTTCGTCAAACAACAGCCTATCCAGGCGCCTGCTGGCCTCCGAAAGCAGGACCTGCCCAACTGATGCCTAAAACAGCACATTCCCATCATTCAGCATGTGCCGCATGTCTGGTCTGCTCGTATAAATCACCCGCGTTTTCCGCGACGGGACCACATCGAGAGATCACACATTAACGAAAAAGGACAGCAAACACTTGAGAAAAAGAACACCAAAAACAAGTATGTGAAATTGACTTTAAAAAGAAGAAAAAATTCGACATGTGCGTTTCCCGTATAACCGTGTGCCATTACTGCAACGCCACCATGGACGAGGGTACAGAACGATGTGCAGACTATCCTTGTGCTGCTATGGACATCATTCAAACTCTGAGCACCTGTGACATCTGCCATGACTCTGGCTACGTCACCGGTCATTCCGGTAAGACAACCGACCTTTTTCTCTTGCCTACCTTAATAATGCTGCACTTTACTGGCCTTGCGGTAATCTTACGTTGAATAGTCTGATGCCGACCGCACGCCAGCCGCCGAACACAAACGGACCACTTACACACCATTGAGAAGCGAGACCATAACAACAAGATGTCGCGGCGGCTACGACGGATATGGACCAGGTCCTGGCTGAGTGTGGCGGAGAGGGGAGGGTAGCAGAAGACAATGTCGATCATCGTGATGGAAATAGAGTACAGACGTCAGTAGCCTTTAGGACATGCAACGGACTTCCCAGCGACACACCAGTTGGAATTGTACTGGCGGAATAATAGCAGGGCCAGCGTCGACCAGCGAAATGCTCGCGCTGTATGTTTTTACCCTCCTCTTTTATCTACGTCTACAACCGGATTTCCAGGCAACTGGCTGTTCATCTAAACGTAAGATACAGTATTCCTTTCACAATCGTGTGTAGGATACGTCAGTTGGCGGTCTAAAAACACATTCATGCATGCAATCGACTTCAAAATGGAGAGAATCAAAACCCGTTCCTAGCGAACTATGCGCGTAAAGAAAAAGATTTAAAAATGGGAAAAAAAAGAGGGTGAAGAAAAGAAGGCAAGATCCGAAGTCAAAGATCTGCGGTGGTAGAACAAAAAAAAAAAAAAAAAGAGTCAAATATGAAACAAAATGACCAGAAACATGGTTCATCAAAGTATGACCGTTCAGGTACACAAAAACAGAAAGAAACAACGGGTTTGATTCCTCCGGAGGGGTTTTGCTGTGGAGTCCGGACTCATGGTGTAAACACCTAAGCCGACACCGAGCCCTGGCCAAGAGGACGCATGACGTTCGTGCCGTACGCGCCGCCCATGTTGCCGGCACTGCGGTAGTTGCAGACCGAGAACCACGCGCCCATGTCAGAGTACATGGTGCCCGGGGCACAGTACTGCGCCGCGCAGCCAACCTCGGTCGAGTCAACCCAGACGACCTGGGAGAAGTGACCCCACGACTCGAAGTTGGACATGTCGGGGTTGCTGGAGCCGTAGTTGCTGTCAGGGAACTGCCACACCTCGCCGTTGTACCACATGTCGGTGATGGCCTCGGCGATGGTCTTGGTCGCGCCCTTGCTCTCGACGTCACCGGTGCCGCCGTACATGGCGATGTTCTGGCCGTACGAGCCGGTGTCCGAGCCAGGGGTACTGGACATGTTAGCAAGTTGCTTAGTCTATATTAGATGGATTTTGGGGGCGGGTGGGGCATACAGGTCGTGAGCAAAGACACACTTGGCCGCCACCGTAGCGGCGTAGCTGGCCAGGTCGGAGTTCCAGCTCAGGGCGGGCGCAGAGTGGTTAGACCGGTGCAGGTTGTGGTGGTAGACAGCAGTGCTGGCAAAGTCCGTCGGCGTGGAGGCAGCCGCCGTAGACTTGGTCGCGGTAGCAGCCGCGGAAGTCGTGGTGTCGGTAGCCGTCTCAGCAGCAGCAGCAACAGCCGCGGTCGTGGTCGGCGCAGCTGTGGTCGCGGGCGCGGCCGTCGGAGTCGGCTCTGGCGTAGGCGTGACGATGATAGCCGTAAAAGCAGCCGGCGTCGGCGTCGTCGCGGGTGTCGGCGCTTGCGTGGCCGAGGTCGACAAGGTGTGTGTCTGCGCGTGCTTGGGCTTGAAGAAGTCTCCCAGGCCGGCGGTGACAGTGACAAATGTGATGTCGGTCACCCATTTGGTCTCAATATCCCGCTTGATGGGAGAGGCAGTTGCCAGCATAGAGCCGGCAACAACAAGAGCAATAGAGGCCTTCATTTTGAATGCGAGCTGCAGGTGATGCCAGTCAAAGAGTGACGTGGAAAGCTATTAGTAGGTTAGCAGAGGTTCGAGGTTGTTTGATTTTTTTTCCTTTCCAGCTAAAAAGCAAAGTTGTGCCTGGGGGAGTAATAGTATATAAGACACGGGCCCTGACTAGCTTCTCACAGGGTGGTATGAACACTTGCCCAGATAACAAAGAAGACCATGTCAAACAAGGAAATCGAACACGATAAACCGAATATTGGTGAACGGCATTGTGTACGTTGGTGGGATACAAAGAAAGCAAAGCAAAAAAGAAGGGCACATGAAGGCCAGCCAGACAAAGAAACGGCACGAGACAACACAATACACAACTGTGCAACAAGCACCACAACCACTTCACCTGCTACTCACAATATGAAAGATCTGTGATGTTGGTGGGAATCACGGCAATCCTATCCAGGGACGCAGTCTTCTTGTAAGAAAAGGAACGGAACGATTGTTGCAGCACAGCTGTAGCCTGGTGACCTGGTGACCGGCGTGAGGAGTCGGTGATTTGCTTGTTGACGTTGACAAGAACAAGGAGTGTGGTGAGACAGCGACGAAAAAGGCGACTCGAGTAGAGGTCGTGGAAAGAGACCGGCCCTGTGGAGGAAGGAAAGAGGGCAAAAAGAAGAAGTGGAAGAAGAGAAAACAAAGAAAGCTGTGTATAAGCAACACGTAGCCGGGAGAAGAAGTTCGAAGGATAAAAAAAGGGTCTGCTCGGTTGAAAGAAAGGTAAAAGGAATGTAATGGGTCTAAAGACGCCGGACCTGGATTGCGGCCACGAAAAGGAGCGTAAGAGCAGAGTAGTGTAGAAAGGAAGGGTAGAGAGAGAGAAGAAGAGAATGATGGAGTGGACGGGCGGGAGAAGTTTTATCTGGAGAAGCCAGCGGTCGAGACTTGGAATGGGGGTACCACGACAACCAGGGCATCATGCGGAGTGGAGGTGACAGGGAGGCAGGCCCTGCAGAAAGCAGAAAATCCCCCCCCCGCCCCCGTAACACATCTTACGCTGCTCCGTAATCTTTGACTACTCCGCAAGATGCCCCGGGGCTCGTAGCATTGTAAGTACATACGCCACCTGCAGCCCTGGTCGTTTGTGCTGCCCTGGCGGGAGCGGCGCCGGGACGTCGAAATGAAGGCACGGCGGGGGAAGGAGCGACCAGGGCACAAAGGACTCCCGGGGGGGGCAGGAGCGAACGAGCTGCCCGATCGGCACTAGGACGGAAGGAAAGAACGACGCACATATTAGAGGATCGTTTTACGAAAACGCAGGGACAGCGATGCTATGCCATACTTACAAAGGTGTGCGCGGCGTCAGTCGTACCTGCAGGAACAGGAACCCCTGCGGCAAACAGTTAGGACTCGTACTCCGTAGATCGTCAGGCACCGGACACACCCCACTTCCCCTGCACCCCCTCCCTCCCCCCCCTTGGCGGCGGCAAGTGCAAGCAGAACAGCGCTTTCATCCAGCAATGAGCCAAGGCCGGAGCGGGGGCCACCGGCAGCGCCAAGCGGTGTTTCGGACAGGTCGAAAGCAGCTACGAGTGCTCGTATGCCAACCATACGCCGCATCGCATCCATCCTACCCTGTAGAATTACGCTTGTCCTCTCTAATCCTACCCGAGCACGTTGCAGCCGTCGTCCCATGTTAATTCGATGGTGATGTTCGTTTTCTGGGCCTCTATTTTTTTTCTTCTTCTTCTATTTTTCTTCCTTTTCATCTTTGACCCTTTTTTTTTTCGCCCTTTTTTCTGTTTGCCTTCTGGTTTTCCCTTTTCTCCTCTTCCACTCTCTCCCTTGTTTCCCTCTTTGCCACTCTCGGCCTCCTTCAAAAGACGCATCCCCCTTTTTCCTGTTCCTTGCTGGGCCGGCGTCCAGACCGGCCGTTGAAACACCCAGCTTTCTCCGTATGGAGCACGCTTCCTTGTGGCTACGAGTAGACGTCTCCCCGAGGGTTCCACCCTGGTCCAGCTACTCGTAGTTTACCAGACCCTGGCCTCTTTCTGAAACAAAGTTAATTTCTACCACTAAAAAGCCCGACCCCCAGCACGCAAACGGCGGACTGGAAACCAGGGGACGAAACGGGAAAATAAAACCGAAAGACTGGAAAAACGAACGCAACAAAGAAACGACAGCACCACGGCTACGAAACCGGCCGACCCGGTCACTTCGCGCCCGACACGATCAATCATGCTGGGACAAATGTGAACGAACGACGCCCTGTCGTTTCGGGACCGCTGCCATCTCGTTTTCGTGTGTCCTTTTTTTTTTTTCTCGTCGTTTCATCTTTCCCGGGGCCTGATCAGCCTTGTGCCTACCGCGGTGCCGTGGTGCCGTCCGCTGCCAATCGGGCGTCAGAGATCGCGTGCACTGCTGGTGTTGTCCTACTCGGCGAGGATGGACGACGCGCGTTCTGGTTCGTGGTCCGGCCGACAGACATTGTTAGCATAAACGCGCGACGCCTTTTCGGTGAAGGCGCCGAGAGGCAAACAATGCGCTTGCCTGCCTGCCGCGGCGCCGCGCAAGCCTCTTTTTTTTTTTTTTTGGGGGGGGGGGGGGGGGCCGATGGCGGACTCTGCGGCGTAGATGGATAGATGGACACCTCAGACATTCGTTTATGTGAAACAAAGAAACGAGCAGAGAGACGAGGCAGGAGAAACAGAAGCACCGCGTGACGCCAGGCGTGCCGAGAACACCGGCCATTCATCTTCTGTGCGGCCTCGGAGGCCGGCTCCGTGGAGATGCAGCCACACTTGCGCGTAAACGCGTGAGAGTAGACGTGTGGACTGCTTTTTGTTGATACCGATGCCGCAAGCGGCTGCCAGCATTCTCGTACGGACGGCTCTTTCTGTGGCTCTCTCTGTGGCTGTGGTGGTCCCTCTGTCTTTGACCGGAATGCATCCAAAGAGGTAGCAGATGCCCGTAACATGCTCCCTTTGTCGGTTGCCATTCCAAATCCTGCGCCTGTTGCCGTGCAACTGACGAGAAAAAAGGCAAAGGGAAAAGAAGCCTCACGAAAAGAGGAATACTACGTTGTTAGACTATCCCCTCTCTGAAACAATTGATCTACCGGCCCCCTCTCCCCCCCCTGTGATTTCTTATGATAGAGAAGAACTATCAACAAATGAGAAAAGGTCCCCCTTCTCCCAGAAAAAGGACCGTAGTAAGATACCACCAGTCGGCTGACCCGGTCCGTGTCGGAGTGTGCTACGGCAAGGTATGTTACTTACACATAGGCTTGTGCTCCGAACCATAGGAAAATGCTTTATTTTTATTTATTTATTTATTAACTTTATTACCTCTTATTCTTCTTTCATCTATTTTCCAAGATCTTACTCAACAATTTTCACCACCCTGGCCTGAAACATCTTATGATGTTTTGTTTGATGCCCTCCCTCCCATGTCAATCTTAATGCCCTGATGGAAATCAATTCAAATTTCCATTTCGGGACCCTGTCAAGACCAATTTTTCTAACAGATCGGAAGTAGTATCTGTACTTCTTAACTCGCCAGTTCGACTGAGACAGGTCTTACGATGTGCGATATCACAAAGCCTCACTGTAACTCTGTGGCTGGTTCATTCTCCGCCACTGCTGACCAACGATCGTGAGTGTTGATGGTCGCGGGTTGAAAGCAGATCGAGACATTATGTGGGATTTAAAGGCATGTGCACAGCAAGACCACACGATAGGCAGACACGGGATCAAGTCCGCTAACCCCGTTGTGTCTGGAAATGTTTTGCTTATTGCATACTCGTATAAACACAGGCTGCCTCGACCATATGCCAAGACATCTCTACGTCTTCCCCAAAAGCATGTGACGATTTACACCCGGAACCTGTCCGGCGCAAAGCCTATTCGTAGACAGACACGACAGGCAACTGTCGTCCTTCCATGGGGGCCACAGGGGGCTACGAGGCACGGTCGTAGCATGTATCTTACGATCGAGCCGCGTCCCGCTGACCAGAGGGCAGCTGCGCGTACTCGTCGAAACGAAGGATGGGGCCACGTCACCGGTGCTTCCCAGGCTGCGAGTGTAGCGCACGGACAGGGCGAGACGACAGCGACCGCGAGCCGGTGCCGTTGCTGTCAGTCCCTCCTCCGGATCGATCCGGGCCTACTGCCGTAGAGCGGCGGCTGGTGAACCCCCGTCCTACGGTGACGTGGACGGACACATGCACAACGCACGAGCACCCGGGCAAGTTCAGACAACGTGAAAAAAAAGAAGAAAAAAATGTCATTCGTCACTTGCATGCGACTGCTGCTGCTGCTCGAAGCGGCCGCTGCCCCCGCCTTGCGTCGCCACCTATATGTACATACGAGGACCTCGGCGCGCACTGCTCTCTCCATCCAAGCACTCTTCCTGTCCGTCCGCCTGCCCGTCCGCCGCTCTCACGATGCCGGTGCGGCGGCGGCGGCGTCGGCGGCGGGCGCGGCGGCCGTGCTCGTAGGCGGAACAAATGGCGTGGCGCGCCGGTGGTAGTGTGCGTAGATTTGCTTTTCGCGCAGGTGGATGGGCGTGCCCTTGGCGGCGTCGGGGATGGTTTTTTCGAGTTTCTGAGGGGGTCAGTGTTTGTCATCGCAAAGCGTCCCTGCTGCTGCTTGCGATGCACCCACCAAGTTCTCAAAGACACATTTGTTCAGCTTCCACTCCTCCGGCCGGCACTGCCACAGCTGGTGGTTGTTGTTGTCGAGGCACTGCCAGTGCGACCGGAAGCTCTCGAGACAGCTCTTGTTGATGTCGTCCAGCACGCTGCGCGCACACCGCGTCACCCGCCGGCCCTCCTTGAGGCACGCGGCCTCGCCCTTGCCCGGGTTCTCCGTCTTGCACTGCATAAAGTCGTCGTTGTAGTCCCGGCAGCGCGCGCCGATAAAGAACGCAGCCGACAGCAGCGGGGCCGAGCTGGCGCCGACCTCCCCGACCTTGGGAATCGACTCGGGCAGCGGTGTGGTGTCAATCAGCACCTGCTGGTTGAAGCTGGAAGGGGGAGGGAGAGAGAGAGTCAGCGACTGAACAAGACGACACCGTCTTCCCGTGCGATGGGGGTCTTCCGCCTCGTAAGATACGTACACGGCTTTGCGGGCCGACATGGTGGGCCGGAGTCAATGCAGGCGTCGAGAAATTGCAGAGAGAATGGACTGGCAGAAGAGCAGGACTGTGCGGAGCCTGCTGCGGTGGTGGTGGGCGTGGTGGTCGTTGTCGTTCGGATCGTCTGGCGTTGCCTTGTGTCGGCATTTTGAGAAGGAAATCGTGCGGGCTGGGTCAGCAGCCAATTACAGGTTCTGATTGGCTGACCCCACATCGACATTCGGCGGCCAATCATGCAGCGCCGGGCTGGGAAGGCCCATTGTTTTTTGCTTTGGAGAGCTTTTTGTTTGTATCTTACGAGGCGACAAGGACAGCGCGTCGTCGTCGACCTGTCCAGAGCCGTCCACCTTTTCAGCCCGCCGGCCGCAATCACTTCTGTGCCTGTTTTGCTTGTCCTCGTGCGAATCAAAGCTGCGAGTCGAAGCCTGCAATATTTCCACATCGGTCGCATAGATCGTGTGCCCAAGCCCCTTTGCATACAAGACGCGCCATCGACGAGGACAGCTTAAGACAGCTCAACGCGACACTCGCCCTACGCCCACGCCAAACCCTTCGAGACGCGGCCATGTCCCTGTTCGGCGCGAAGCCCGCCACCGGCGGCGGCCTGTTTGGCTCGGCACCGGCGGCCTCACCGTTTGGCCAGTCGACGACAACCAATACCAACACACAAGCGCCGGGTGGCGGTCTCTTTGGCTCGGCAGCACCTGCAGCACAGCAACCGGCAGCAACGGGAGGCGGGCTGTTTGGCGGCGCATCGACGGCGCAACCGGCGGGGGGTGGTCTGTTTGGTGCGTCGACGGCACAGCAGACAGGGGGCGGCCTATTTGGCGCATCGACACAGCAGCAGCAGCAGAATCAGCAACCGCAGCAACAACAGCAGCAGCCAGGATTGTCTCTCTTTGGCGGGCTCGGTGCATCTCAGCAGCAGCAGCAACAGCAGCAGCAGCAGCAGCAGCAGCAGCAGCAACAACAAATGCAGCAGATGCAGCAACAGAACCTGGGGCAGTCCAACCTGTGGGAGACATCAATGTGGCAACCGGGCAAGCCTGTGGCACGTTTGGGTTAGTTTCTCTGTCTTCATACGTGTTTGTTGTATTGCCCATGCTAACCCTTCCCCCCCCCTTCCCCCAGTGGAAAAACCGATTCCCGACCAGATCGCGACGCTGATCGGCAAGTGGCGGCCCGACAGCCCGGGCACCGTGTTCAAGGAGTACTTTTACAACAAGGTGGACGAGAACCGGGTGCCGTTCTTCCAGCCGCAGCCGCACGAGAACCCGAGCGAGTGGGAGGAGGCACTGCAGAACAAGCCCGGGCCGGGTTACCTGCCGGTGCTGTGCACGGGGTTCGAGGGTCTGGCGACGCGCCTGCAGCTGCAGCGGCGCACCGTGGCGCTGTTCAACGCCGGCCTGCACGAGATCAACACCAAGCTGGACGCCATCCTGGCCCAGCACGACCTGCAGACGAGCGTGCGCGCGCTGGCGGCGCGCCGCCGCCACAACGAGCTGAGCCGGCGCTGCCTGGCGCTGGCGGCCAAGACGCAGGTGCTGCGCAACCGCGGCTATGCGCTGTCGGGCGACGAGGACGACCTGAAACAGAAGCTGCAGGCGCTCGAGAAGCGCATGCAGGACCCGGCGCTCAGCGCCCGCATGGAGGAGCTCTGGAGCCGCCTGATTGTGCTGCGCAACTACGCGGACGCACTGCGCGTCGAGGTGAACAAGCGCGGCGTGCGCGAGGAGGAGGGTCTGAGCGAGGAGGTTGAGGCCAAAGCAAAGAAGGTACGTTGCCGTGTTGCCGCGTTGCCGGTCTCTTGTCTCTCTGTCTTTTTTTCTCGGCATTGCTAACGGAACAGATTGTCGAGGACTACGAGAAGCAGCTGCAGCATCTCCGGAAAGAAGTCGAGCAGATCAAGGCCGACTACGAAACCTGGTCCGCGGACAATGCGCGATGACGGCGATGGGAGCGAGTGCCACTGGTTTCTTTTTCTTCTTCTTTTTATCTTCTTTTTTTTCTCTCTCTCTCGTATTATTCGGAAAAATGGAAAGAGCGCGTCCTTTCGCAATCCAGTGAGAATGAACGCGTGAAATACGAAATACTACAATGGAAGGAACGGCCTGGCGTTAGGATAGCTCCTGCCGCGCAGCATTAGCCCGCGCCTGCCTTTCCTGCCTCTGCTGCGTTCCCGTGCGTCGACAATGTGCATCGGAAATGGCATTTGCATATCCTCTCATTTCCGAACTCTTTTCACGCGTCGCTTCACGGAATGCTGGCGAGACGCTCCAACAGGTTCTCGTGAGCACGACCATTGTCCCCCCCCCCCTGCATGTCCAAACGACAACGGCACCAAGAACCGAACAAAGAAAAAACGGTGCGCGGGGACCGAGGAGCGACTACGATACACTGGGACCAAGGAGGGCCCAAGCAAGGACCGCGCGAGGGCCCAAGCAAGAGACGCTGGGTCCGACCGTCATCGACAGGGGGGGCCCCGACTAGCCCCAGGCGATCACAGCTGAGATCGGGGAACGAAATGGATGGCATATGGGACGAAACGGGAGGAGCTAACACACGAGCGCAGATTGCTTACCGACTAGATGCCAACGGCATTTGACCCTGCACGCCGTTAACAAGCTCGCATTCTTGTGCCGTTTCGAACAGGCTCGCGGCAAGCGCGCAGACACACGCACAGTACAATGCCAAACGAACCATGGCCCAGCTTCATTTTGTCTCTTCCGCTAGTGCTCGCACCAGGCGACGCAGGACGCACGGGATGATGGATCAGCCTCTCCCTTGCGCTGCGGCCCCGCCCTCAAGCGGAAAACGGCCTCTAGATGGACGGCCGATGTGTGAGGGCGCCCAGGCCGTTGCCCGGGCGTAGCCTAGTGATTTTGTTTCCTTGCATCGCCTCGCGTCCGCTCTGCCCTGTGCCTTGCGCGGAATGAGAGGGAGAGGGGGGGCGGTTATTGCTTCTGCTTGTTTCTTCTTCACGTTCCTGGCCGAGAGAGTGGAGTGCATGTCTTGTAGTGCTGCAGCTACGAAGTAGCTCCTCCGCTGGCATTCTCCCTGGCGCGACTTGGCTGGCTGTACATTGCTGCCAGGCGTATCTCTCGCTCTTGGGTTCTTTTTTCTTTTATTTTTCTTTCTCTTTCTTTCTGTGGCCTTCCTCTTGTGAGAACGTCCTTTGCTTTCTTTTCTTGTCCTTTGCCTTAACTTGTTTTATTTGGTTTTTGTGTGCCAGGAACGGATTCTCACGACCCTCGTCTAAAACAACCACCGCCAGCCACTCGACCACGACGTCTCGCTCACGACGCCACGGCTATGGGCCTGTTCTCTGGTTTCAGACGCGGAGGCGAGAAGGGCGAGAAGAAGAAGAAGTACGCCGTGCAGCCAAGCCCCTGTTAGACGAAAAGGTCAAGGCAATCAGTGCTAACACATCGTTTCACAACAGGAAGTTGTCAAAGCCTGCGCCAGCTGCCGTTCAGACCCAGCAACGACCGACCGATGCCGCACTGTTCAGCGACGACCCCTATCTTAGGGACAAAAAATCCCGGGCTCAAGACCACGACGCACAGGCTTCGAAGGGTGACATTGTGCTGAAAGAAGATGTCCCAGCCGCAGCTCCAGACCCTTGGTTAGCCGAGCGGGACCTGGCGCCGAGGCTGACCGGGGGTGGCATCGCGAGTGCTCGCTCCTCGCTGGATCTGCTGACACGGCCGTGGACGTCAGGAAACGAGGCATCCCTTCCGCATAGCCTCAGTGTCGGAAACGTCGCGTTCGGCAAAGGGCTTGACAACAGCGATGACACCCGGCCAAGCACAGCAAACGGGTCTGAATTCAAGCCGTGGGTGAACCAGGGTGCCTTTGCGTCTCGCTTCAATGTGGCACACAGCCAGTCACAATCGCTCCCACCCATGTCCTTTGCCCCGTCTACGCACCCGAGAGACGGTGCACAGTTGCGCGAGAACGCAAGCGACAACGAGGCGTCTATCGCATCCTCTGCCCAGAGGTCGTGTTCTTTTGATGAACAGGCAAGTCAGCGGCCACCACCATCGCCACCGTCGCCCATCTCGTCTGTGTGCTCCGACACAGCACGCCTACCAGACAACCTTGGCGCCACGGGGCCGTCTTTGCAAGGGTCTGTGACATCGAAGAACGCCCATCCGACGGCAGGGCCAGAGACAGCAGAGGAAATGACCCGAGGCTACAAAGCGACTCCCAGGACGAGAGATACAGATCGGCTCTCAAGTAGTCCAGTTGTCGCCTCTGCCGCGATTGCAGTCAACCCCAAGTTCATCAAGAATGTGCGTGTCGCAGCCGGACCGAGAGACACAAAGGCACGAGACGCAGCCAAAAAGAAGGATCTCGCCATCAAAGTCCCTCGGAAAAATTGGTCGATGAAAATTGAAGAGCTGGAGCGGTCGTGGCTGGAGGAGCAGCTGAGCCTTGGCGGACACACTCCTGACGAGCAGAACTTTAACAAGGTTCGCCAACAGCAGCAGCCGCAATCCCAGAGTCAATCGCCGCTCAATCATCCGCAGAACCATCCGCCACGGAAGTCGTCTCACAAGGCAACGCTGCAGCAGCAACAGCAGCAGGAAAGACAACAAAGACAGCCGAGCAACTCAATGCCGCACCAGCACCGACAACCCCGGCCACAACATAACCAACAGCACCAACAGCAGCTGACTGCGTGGGATGACGAGATGATGGCATCCTCGAGCTGGCAGTATCCCGCCCAAGTTCCAAGGGATCGCCATCCACAAAGTGCACGAGGCTACCGCCCCGGAATGCGGGCAGCTCTGTTGTCATCGAGTGCATTGCCCATGGTCAACCAGTGGAGTGATCATGGCCCAGGTGGACAGATGCCTTATGGACGCCAAACCCCCGCACTGCGAGGCTCCCATTCCATGCACAATCTCTCAAGGGGCTATCAGGAACAGTCGGTACCATATGATCGCAGAGATCCCCGGGGCTGGCAAGCTCACCCGCCACCCGAAGGAGGCCATCCGTTTCACCGAGGAGGCATGATGACCCAGGGACAGCACCGGGACGCGCCGCAAAGGACCAACGGGCACCTGGCCTACCACATGACGAATGCACGCCCCCCTATGCGTGGCCGCGGCCCATACCCAAGGTCGCCGTACCCGCACTCTCCTGCAAGCCCACGGGCTGCTTCCAGAAACCGAATCGAGCCGTTGGATAGCAGTCCGAAAGGAAGCTTTGATTTCTCTCCGCATGGCTACTCCAGCCTTGTTGGCTCGGCTAGGAGCAGTCCTGTGATGGACAGCCATTCTGGCCACTCCCCAATGAGTCCTCCTTGGCGCCGCCCTCGTGCAAACCTCCGGTTGAATGTTCACGGCCACCGCTCTGTCAGCACTCCTTTGGAACGAATGACTACCGTGGTTCCTCCCAGTGAACTGCCGCGATACAGACCGGAACCAACCGCCTCGGATCTGACGGCATCGGCGCCATGGGCCGGAGTGCATGCTGCGACAGCAGCCACAAGTAGCGATTCGCCCAATCCAGCGTCCCCATCCACGCTGCATTCACACTCGGAGCAGGCTCCCCTTCTCTCACCGTCTTCGACCAAGTCATTCCAGGCGTCTTTGACGGAACAAGCGTCTTTGACGGAACAAGCGTCTTTGACGGAACAAACGTCTTTGACGGCGTCTTTGACGGAAGAACAGCTCAATCGGTTGACCATTGACAGCTTTCCGCTCCCATCGCCCATGCGACATAGGCCATCTGTGCGACGGTCTCAAGGACCCGACCGATCGCTGCTGAGTTCACCCACCACGGTCGCGTCAGTGTTCGAGAAGGACGAGGATGTGCTCGGCCTGCGAGCCGAGGCCGAGGAGGTTAACCGGAATGGTCAAGTGGCCGATGATCACATTGCCACTGGGATCGAGCAGACCGAAGACGATACAGCAAAAGGCGAGGCGTTCGAAGACGAAGACTGCTCTTTTGAGAGCACGTCGTTGGATTTTGTCGACGTGTCGTCTCTCAACGGCGGGAAGGATCTTGACGAGGACCTTGGCAAGCACGTGGTCGGGGAGGATTCTGCGGACGACCTTGCCGAGGAGGCGCCTGGTATAAGAACCCCTACCTGCGAGGTTCCTTCTGAGGAGACGACTGCTGAGGATGGTTCAGTCCATGAGCACATCATTCGATGGGACACGCCGATTCAAGAATGGAACGGCAACGCCGATGATGAAGAAGGTTCCCCCGAGCTGTCATCGCTCTCGCCCTTGTCCATGCCAGCAGGTGACGCGGAGCCTTCTGCCAAGGCGAACTGGCCACTGCTTCCGTCTGTTCTACCATCCGCGGCCATTGGCTCCAGCCGACCGACTTCGACAGAACCGGAAAGTGTGGAGGTGAGCTTTCTGACCGGGCTGGAAACGGATACACCGGCGGAGGAGAGGGACGATGACCCGAACGGCGACGACCCCAACGAGGATGACGAATGGGGGCTGGAGGAGGCGGTTCTGGCCGACTCGCCCTTTAAGCCGAAAGCGCCGTTCACGGCAAGCATCTACCGGAAGGAGATTGGCGCCGGGCCGTACGCGCTGGAATTCCCGCCGGGTGGGCCGGTGAGTGTCTTTGACGTGAGCACCGGCAGCAGCGCAAGCAGCACACCGTCGCCGACGCCCGAGAAGCGGGCTCCGTGGGTGGCCTATGCCCGGCGGCAGGATTCGCTGGACCACCTCTCTGGCATCAAACGGGCGGGAACAACGACGGCAGTGAAGACGGCAGCGCCAGAAGTGCCGGCAGCAGTGAGCGAGGCAGACGAGAGCGGCGAGTATGTTTGGCGTCACGTGCTGTCCTCACCGCCAAGAACACGCTCCTACAACCGGGCCCCGGAGGAGGCGAGCAGGGGGCCGATCTTGCCCGAGTCGATTGGGCTGGCGCGGGGCCTGTCGATCTGCGAGTCGTACGACATGCTGGTGGGCGTGGCGTCGAGCACGCCTGAAGGGCTGGAGAGCGAGGCGAGCAGCGGGACAATCAACGCCGCGGTCAAGAAGGGGCGGCGCATGGCGGGCTTCCACCACTACATGCATAGCAGCACCAGTCTGTGGAGCAGCAGCACGGACGGGATGGACGTGGTGGACGGACTGGACGGGCTGGACGGGGCGAATGGGGCGGACGGGGCGGACGGAGCGGACGGGACGGACGGGACGGACGGGGCAAGGGGGCAGCCCGGAGTGATGGGTCGGCACGAAGGGATGACAGCCGGGGTGTTTTCGGTGTTTTGAGGATGTCGAGGGCGGCCGTGGAGGCAGCGGCGTTAATGGTCCATAAAGACAAGAATTAATTAGCATTGAATTATAGCGGTCCATCTGAGACGGGCGGGACGCATCTGCCCGCCGGTGTCGACCCCCACGTGGGAGAACTACCATTGGCCGGCGGCCCCACTCGGAGGGGTGTTAGTGCACGGCATGGCCAAGGGCTTTTTTTTTCGCGACTTCATTTCCCCTCGGACACCGACACTGACAAACACTTGCGGCTCGTGTTGATGTTGAAGGCTCTGCTCACGATTGCTTTTCCTATGCGCCAGACTGCCGATCCGGGTTGCTTCTCCTGCGCACTTCCGCCGATGTGCTTTTCCAGCAAGACGACGACGACGACGACAAAGACGACAAAGACGACCGTTGGTGCGATACCGACGATCGACCGCGGCCGACGACGGGTGTAGGGCGATAGCGAGCGACTTGGCGTCTTTGCGCTCGCTGCCTTGGTAGAAAGACCGAAAACACAGCATACGACAGAAAGAGGGGAGATGGCCACCCACGACAACAAGGCGTACGAGGAGGGCTACGGCGGCACGGCCGTGCTGGAGACGGGCCCGTCCGGCTCGGGGTCGGGGTCGTGGTCGGGGACGGCGCCAGCGTCGCCGCAGCTGCAGCCGCAGCCGCAACCGCAGCCGGTCGACGAGACAGACGCGGTGGGCGCGGGCCTGCAGGCGCTGGAGACGGCGCCGGCGAAGTGGTACAGCTACCTGAAGACGTGGGACTTCTGGGCGGTGGTGGTGGTGGGCCAGGTGCTGTCGCTGTGCATCACGGCGACGAACACGCTGACGACGGAGCTGTCGATCCACGGGGCGGCGTTCCCGGCGTTCCAGACGCTGTTCAACTACGGGCTGCTGACGCTGGTGTACGTGCCGGTGCTGTTCTGGCGCAAGGGGTGGCGGTACGTGGCGGGCGAGGTGCTGGGCCCGCGCACGGCGTGGAAGTACTTTGTGCTGTCGTTCCTGGACGTGGAGGGCAACTACTTCACGGTGCTGGCGTACCAGTACACCAACATCCTGAGCGCGCAGCTGCTCAACTTCTGGTCGATTGTGTGCGTGGTGCTGCTGTCGGCGGCGCTGCTGCGCGTGCGGTACCGGCCGTGCCAGCTGGCGGGCATCGTGGTGGCGTGCGGCGGCATGGGGGTGCTGCTGGCGAGCGACCACCTGACGGGCAGCAACGGCGGGCCGACGGTGAACAAGGTCAAAGGCGACCTGTTCGGGCTGCTGGGCGCGAGCCTGTACGGGCTGAGCAACGTGTTTGAGGAGTGGTTTGTGAGCCGGCGGCCGGCGTACGAGGTGCTGGCGTGCCTGGGGGCGTTTGGCGTGTGCATCAACGGCGTGCAGGCGGCCATCTTCGACCGGCACAGCATCCAGCACCTGGCCTGGACGCCGGCGATCGGCGGCTACCTGGCGGGCTACACGCTGTGCCTGACGCTCTTCTACACGCTGGCGCCGCTGATCCTGCGCATGGCCAGCGCGGCCTTTTTCGACATCTCGCTGCTGACGGCCAACTTCTGGGGCGCCATCATCGGCATCCACGTGTTCGGCGACTCGGTGCACTACCTGTACCCGATTGCGTTTGTGCTGATCCTGCTGGGGCTGGTGCTGTACTTTCTGTCGGGCAGTCTGCTGGGCGACGCCAAGAAGCCGTGGCTGGGCGCGAACCAGGAGGACGGCGTGGCGGGCTTTGGGACGGCCAAGCTGAAGGCGCTGAACGCGGCACGCAAGCTGCAGGCGGAGGGCGGGTCGGGGCCGCGGGAGGTGCAGCCTCAGGAGGTGTAGGTAGCTGTTGTTTGGAGGCGTCTTTTCTTCGTTCCGTCTTTGGGACCAGCGTTGCACCAACCAGCGTCCACAATCGATAGAATGAATCCAGACAAGCGAATCTGACCCGAGTCGAGCACGCCGACAGAGCATGCGGGGCGATCCGGCCCAGCAGTGCAGAATCGGCCAGGCTGCAGGGCATCGGCTGCAGGGCCTCTGCTGCAGGGCCTCTGCTGCATGCCTGGCCCGCAGCGTAGCTACAGCAGCAGCGCCGGACCCGGCGGGGTTCCTGGGGAATCCTGGCCGACGGCGAAGCGACGTGCTGGTGCGCCGTTGCGTGGTCCGTGGCACGGCCCGTTGCACACACAGAAACTCGTCAAGTGGACGCAAAATCCGCGCTTGCGCAACGCTTGCGCCCGATGCGTCCGATGGCCGATGCCACCTCGCCCCTCCCCCCGTGACAGACGCCTGACAAACGCGAGGACACGATCGCTGTCCACATGCGCCAGGCGTCTGCATCTCGCCACCGTCGCCAAGGAGGGAGGGTGTGGCGGCGCGGGGTTGCATTGCGCCGGAGACAGGCCGTACATCAGCAGTGCATCAGCAGTGCATCAGCAGCAAGCTGTAAGACTCCGTGCTCCGTATATCGAGATGATGAAGATGACCACCGCATTCTCTGGTCCAGTGTTCGGATATCCTGCTGTGTCGAGGCCTCGCTAACCGAATGGGGGAGCTTTTCCAAACAGTGTCCGGTGAGTTTCGGGGCGGGGCTCCACCTGGGAAAACGCGCCCCTTGCTTTTGGCCGATTTTTTTTCTCCTTTTTCCATGTGCCCATCGCGCTGCTGCTGCAGCCCCTGCCCACCAATTCCCCCCCCACGGAACGGAACAGATTGTTCGTACGAGGAATACTTGTAAGATACTTGTAAGATACTCGTAGACAAGAGAAAGAGACAAGACAACCGACGATACAGTTTCCGGCGCCGGCTTTTTCGTTTCTGCTTCTGACTTGCTTCCTTCCTATTCGAGCGCCTTCCTATAACTGCTTCCGACCACAGTTCCTTCCTTCTTTTCCTTCATTGTTTACGAGCACTGTGCAATAGTCTCGTATCGCTGTTCGCTCCTTCTCTCCCTCCCCTCTCTTCTTTCTCGACCTACTCCTGTCTTACGCTCCATGGAAAACCATAGATTGCCATCTTACGACCCCTCGAGCTATAAAACGGGTCGAAGCTCTGAAATTGCCTCCTCGTCCTCCTCCGGCTAGAGAGAAAAGACAAGTCACGTTTTTTCTGGGACCCCC
>PCDN01000012.1:149977-178943 GCA_002778105.1 Ceratocystiopsis brevicomis
CCCCCCCCTCGGTTAGACGTCATGTCGTATTACGAGAGCTCTCGTCCTTGGCCGGCTGTTGGACAGAACACGTGGAATGACCTCGACCTTGATGGCCAAACTGTCCGCTCAGGTTCGTCTGCTTCCCGGTCCAACCTTTTACTTTTTTTGCGTGCACCTCTCACTAACGAAATGCGTTGCAGGCTCGAGCTCAACGGTCCCGAGTCAAGGCCCGCCGCCACCACCCCAGAACACGGACAGCGCCGCCTTCACTCACCAGTTTGAGGGTACGTCGGACGAGTCATCAGAAGGGTCGTCGGAAGGACAAGCTGCATAGACCGGGACAACCAAAGTGCTGACTGATTTCCAGAGGTTGACCGGGCCGTTGACAACCTCGTCAAGAGCGGCAAGATGTTTGGCATGCCTGGCCGACGTGAGTGGCATCCCCCATGCGCGATGCGCGTGCCCAGCACGTCCCCTCCCCCCCCCCTATACCGCCATTGACCACTGACCCGGATGTACAACATAGACGGCCGCCAGGGACACGGCGTTACCGCCCGTCCGCACTCTATGGCCGAGTTTGGTGATGCACGCGGTGCCCACCAGTCCAACCTCCAGAACTTCTACGCCAGCCAGCGACACCAGTCCTCCCGCGGCTCTAACGAGGCCGAGCAGATGATCCAGGTTAAGCGCCGGATGGCTGCCCAGCGCGAACGCGAGCTGCGCAACTACCACCAAGAACAACAATACAACCGAAGTAGGCTGCCCTCTGCCGTTTAGCACCACCGTCTTACCCATCCTTCCACACCTCCACCCTTCCCCCTCCGTGTCGTTGGATTACGTTTCTTTTCTTTCTTTCTTTTTTTTTCCGTCTTTTTCTTTTGGAAAGATCAGCATTGGGTTGTGCAAAGGGAAAAAGGAAGGCGGCGAACTTCTTTCTGTTTAAACGGGCATTGTCGCAAGAGCGAGGAGCAAGGAAAACGGAGTCAAGAACCCTATCAGAACCCGAAATCCGGACAGACGCCGGGAAGGAAGGGGGGGGGGGGGGCGGTGGCGAGAAAAGAGCATTGTTTTCCTGTCAAATGCAACGTCTACTTTTTTTTTTGTGAATCTTGCAACTGCTCCTTCTTTCTCCCCCCTGCATGGCTGGAAGATGGCATTGAGAGGGCGGAGCAGCTTTTTCCTTCTTTCTTACCCTTCCCACCTTCACTTGCCTTTCCATCGTGGTCTATTCTTGCAAGCCGACTAACCTTTGCTTTTCCAGCTGTTCTTGCCGATATCTCCTCGTTTGGCGACAAGCCTGACCGTACGCTCAGCCCGGGCGGCATGTCCGATGCTGACCGCCGCGACCTCATTGCCCGCCAGCGCAGCGCCCTCTATGGCGAGGGCCCTTTTGCTGAGAGCGGCGGCTATGTCGACGAGACCGGCACCCCCCGCCCCGGCGTGCCCGGCCTTCACCACGGACCGGCTGCTGTATACCGCGGCCACTCCCCGCTCGCCTACGAGCTCGGTGGCCACGCCCCACCGGCTGCGGGCTCGGGCCCTGCCGACGGCCCTGGCCCCCAGGATGGTGGCGTTGCTGTCACGCCTGTGACCGGTGCCAACCCGCCGTCGCGTGCCAACAGCAGTGGCAGCCAGCAGCTCCAGCAGCTGCAGGAGAGCGCACAAGCTGCTCAAGGTCAGCAGCAGCCGCAGCAGACACAGCAGCAGCCGCCCATCAGCCGCACCAGCAATGGCTCTTCCCCCGGCGGCACCTCGCCCAGCAACGACAAGTCCCCTGGCGCCGGCGGCCTTGCCGGCAACAGCGCCGTCGCCCCCATTGGCACGCGCGCGCCCATCCACCCGCCCACGCCGGCGGGCGCCGTCGCGGGCGGCGCCGCACTCGGAGCCCGCTCGACAACGCCGCGCTCTGCACCGAGCAGCGGTGTCGACGGCAACACCGACAGCGCTGGTGGCAGCAGCGGGGGTGCCGGCACCAGCGGTGCTTCGGGGTCGACCCCGTCGTCGGCCACGCCCGAGGGGCCCGCGTCGATGGGTGTGCCGGGCTGGGGCAGCCGCGGCGGCGGCAGTGTGTGGGGCAACAGCAGTAAGCCCGGCGGCGGCATGGGCGTGCAGGCCAGCATCTGGAGCTGAGGCCTGTTCTTTGTTTGGACGTCTTGCTTGCAGATGGCGAAAGAGCAGGTGTTGCTGCCATCTTGCGGCCGCTTGCCTTTTTTCTGTGTGTTTTCCACCCACGGCGGGGGGCGTTGGGAATCTAAGGGCCGGGGGAGATCTGGTGTCTTTTGGTTGATTTTGTCCGTGTGTTGCATTTTGTTTTGGCTTTTCTTTTTTTTTCTTTTTTTCTCCTTTTTTGTGCGTTCTCTTGGACTCGTTTGCTTTCTTGGGTCCTGGGCAAGGCGTGCCGGGACGGGTTCGGCGCACTTTGTTACGTTTCTGCTTTTGTGTTTTGTTTTGTTTTGTTTTGTTTTGCAATATGTTCCGGGAAGGGGGGGAAACAAGGGCGGCTCCTGGTATCTGTGTTTTCTTTCTGTATCGGTTGTTCAGGGATTGTTCTGTTTTTGCTCAAAGACTCTATTGAGTCGGTAATTCAATCTGGCGGTCGTGTGCTGGAAACAGGAGGTGTTGGCCGGCCGGCGTCGAAGCAGCAACTGGCGAGGGGGATAGGGCAAAAAAAAGGTGTTTTGTTATTTTTTGATTTTTGATTTTTGGTTTTTTGACTGATATAGGTGTCGGTATTTCGGCTTATTTTGGCTTATTTTGGCGCTGAGTGTTCAACTTCGAAGAGGGCTAAAAGTAGGGCAAGGCACAGGAACATAACACGGGAACAATGTGATGGCGGACAAGCATTGAGGATAGATACATGGCAAACGTGTCGACGCAGTCACAGCCCCAGCGCCGCTGCCGCTTGGTCCAAATCGAGCACATCGTCCGCCCGCTCGGCTTTCTGCCCCCACAGCACTGTGCCCTGCCGGTTCACCGCAAACGCCCCGGCCTGCTGCCACTTATTGCCGAGGACCGTGGCAGGGCCCGGAGCTGCCATCGCCGCCGTCGTCGCTGTGGGCGCGCTATCCACCGATGCGGCCACCGTCTGGCCCAGCCAGCCCTTCTCCTTCCATGCCTGCACCTGGGCACCCGGGTGCAGCACCGTCCACACGGACCCGAGACCAAGGCCCCATGCTGCATACACGCTGCGGTCCTCGTCGACGACGACCTGGACGGCCCAAGCGCCACCCAGCAGCTTGAGCCATGCCTGCGTGGCTTCCACGCTGGCATGGGAGACGGCGATGCATGTGACGTGGCCGGCGTGGCGGAGAGAGAGGGAACGCAGCGCTAGGAACTGTTTCTGGGCGACTGGGTGCGTCAGAGGTGGTGTGTGGTGTGAGGCGCAGGAACCAAGGAGAGAGAAAACGTACAGGCACAGCCTACACACCGTAGAAAGACGACGATGACTGGTTTATCGCCGAGAACCAGCTTGCGGCCACGGTCGACGGGCGCGCGGTCACCACGACGTGGACATGCGGTGGCGATGGGAACGGGCGGTGGCAGTGGTGTTAGCCATGCTTGCACGGACAGCGGCAGGACCTGCACGGACAGGGAAGGCCACCGGTTGTTGCTCGTGTCATTGCTGCCTCTATCCCGCCCCCTGGAGGTGTATTTGCTGCTGGCGGTGGCGGTGGCGGTGGCGGTACTGCCGCTGCCAAAGACGTCTGGAATTGTGAAGGCGTCGCCGGCGAGTCCCATCTTGCGCTTGGCCATCTTTGTGGCAAGCGTTGTTGAGAGGGACGAGAACATGGTGATATCGTGGTAGGGCTATGAGAGAACGAAGCACAGCATCGAGCTGCTGTGTTCTTTGTTCACGCGGACATAGAGGAGCGAGAACGAAAAGCCAAGCGAGACGCGCCCAGGCGATGGAGATGGAGCCGTCTTGACACAGCAACTGTCACGTCCCAGCAGGAAAGGGGCAGCCCCCTGCGTGTCTGTTGGCGCGGCAGTCTCCTATCGCTGACTTCGAGTGGCACCGCAGAAGATCAAAAGAGGCCATGGCCGTGTATATTCAGTGTGGCGGAACAGCTCTTTGTGCGGCTTCCTCCCTTACGTCCTCTTTCGTTGAGAAAGGCTGGCCTTGCCAGATGCAATCGATCGTGTTGGTTCTACCGGCAGGATAACTAACCATTTTGCGACATTGTGGGTGGGTTAGAAGGTGGGAGACTTTCTGCCGAAGCAAGGCTATCACAAGATACGCTTTCTCGCTTTCCAGATCGAGTAGAAGAAGGGGCAGGAAAGAAGCGCTCGGTCCCGACTGTCCCACGAACCCGGTCGGTTCATTGACTCGGCTGCCATTGTGTTGTTCCTTCCCGCTATTTACTAACGCATACGGCAAAGGACCACCGAACCCCGACCGAAGAAGAAAGACCGTATCTTGCCAGGGGCATCAGCTTCTGGGTTGCGACTGGCCCCTTCTCCTAATGAAGCACTTTCCCGGCCATTGCAATTTACTCATGTTACTCCCGTATCAAGGCGGCTTCGTCTTCCCAATAGGGGCTGGGATGGGCCTATCGTGTGCTTTGGTCATTTCCTTGCCATTTCCTGGCTTCGGCGCCTAATACCGTTTCTGTAAAATTAATTCCAGCGGCGCTCTTTCTCCATATGCACAAAAGGCTTCAGAGCCTAGAGGCAGTGTGTGGGAATCGCACTCGACAATTTCCTTTGTCCCGTATTGGGACAGGTTCGTATTCTTTGCTTCGTAAATAGTGCCTCCTCAATAACACAACGTCCTTTCGCAAGATAAGATAACACTGGTATGTATGGACACGATCAACGCGTCCTCACACGTCTCGACAGGATGCCACCCGGCCAGGAGCCAGGAACGGGGGGGCTCCCTCCCGGAGGCGCGGAGAACGCGGAGGATCTTCCCGATTTCGCGTTCCAGGGCGCTGTCGCGCCCGAGGAATCGCAGCGGAGGTCTGTTTAGCGGTGGCCGTTTAGCGGTGGCCGTTTAGCGGTGCCTTCGCTGTTTTCTCGTTTTCACCTGCCGTGTGACTAATCGGCACCACACCGTGTGATCCGCACGGCCTGTAAGATACTTACAATCCTACTCGTAAGATACACGCCATGCCAAATGCGGCATCTTGGAGAATCGCCCTGACCTGCTCCTTCTCCTTTTATCCTGCTTTCTTTGTTTGCGCTTTCCGTTCGCTCCAGTCTTCGAGTGCTTTCTGTGCGCTTCTACCTTCTCTACTTACTGTCTCTGCTATAGCATAAGACAGATACGTAACATCCATGCGCTCCCCGTGTGCTCTGCCCGTAATTTTATCCCATACTGGGACCACTAGAACCATTGGAACACTGGGACCCCCTGGCAGCCTCCTCCAATAACACCCTTAGGCCTCCCGCTTCCAGGCCTACTCCGTACGGCACTACCCCCCCCCCCCTTTTCCGCCTCCCACCAGCCGCCACAGCACCCATAGCAGCCCATGGCAGCCCCTAACGCCAGCCTGAACCACACTACTCCGTATTACCACACGCGCATCCACACTACTCCTGTTCCCGTTCTGTGCATTTCCACATTCCACATCCGTCCTCACGTTCTCGTCCAGATCGCCCCCTCCCCCCCTCCGGCTTTCTCTTGCCTCCGACGACCTCGCAAAGACCAGTTTCTCGACTCCTACCACGACTTTCTCGAGCCCTCTGTTCAGCGCAGTTGGCTTTCGTTTTTTGTGCCCTTTTTTCTGCGTTCTTCTGGCCTCGGCCGCCACCATTTGGCCTCTATTTTCGGGTTGTGTTTCTTCCGCATCAACTCTCGTTCTTCATCAACGCATCTCTCCCATTTTTACTTTTACGCCTGTCTCTGCGCTTTCGTTTATCTTTTTTTTTCTGGCGTCCCCGGGCTTCGTGGTCGTCGCAGCCGTTGCAGCCTTTGACCGTTTACAGCGAACGACTGTCGTGCCCTACTCCGACGGTCGTTGACAAACCCTTGCCCCTGTTGTCCTGCTTCAACACAGACCCCCCCCCAATCCCTCCGGATCTGCATGTCGACCACCCATCCCTGATATTAAATTTTCCCGGCTCTTTACCAAGCGTCGAATTCTGGGACTCTCTGGGGTTCTCAACCCCCTCCTCGCCGCCCGGTTGCCGCCCGCACCGCTTTCAGCTTGCCTGCTCCTGACGGATCTCTGAACGACCAGCCGCTGCTTTCTGTCTGCTCGGCGCGCCTGTCTTGTACGCCTTCTCGCTACTGCCGACAGCCTAGTTCCGGTGCCTCGACCCGAACCTGCCCCGACTCTGTCTGGGTTCCGCCCCAGCCGCGGCCCTCTCGCCTTCCATGGACGGTCGGCCATCCACAGTAGAACCTCAAACACAACAGCACATCTACCAGACCGGCACCTGGTCTGCACTGCCATCGGGCTACTCCACGCCTCGTCTGGCGTCGTCCTTTCCGACCCCGGAAACACCCCTTTCGCCAGCCGCTGCTGCTGCTGCTGCGAGCTTACCGCCTCACACCCCCATTGCGCCCACCACACCGCTCACGCCGCTCGCTCCGGTACCCACGCCTCTGGACCTCGTCCCCATCATCTTTCCACACCACCCGTCGATCTACCAGGCGCAGCTGCTCAATTACAACAAGCTGATTTCCCCCAGTCGCGGTGGTGGCGTTGGCTTGCAGACACCGCCCCTGCCGCCTGTCCTCTCTGCACCGCACGTCCAAGCCTCTACACCACGATCGCGGTCCTCGTCCAAGAATCACCACGGGCTGGTTCAGCAGAACCAAAACCAGCAGACTCAACAGCAGCAGCAGCAGAACAACCAACAGTCACAACCAGCACACGCCGGGCCGACTTGCCATGGGAACAAGGCCAATAAAACCGAAGACAAGACGGACCGTTCGGTAGCGAAAATGGGAAAGGACAAGGATACGACGCAGAGAGCAGCGCCTGCTACAGCGAGGCAACAGCAAACCCAGGCTCAACCCGGCGCATCATCTGGCCACTCAGGCAACGCGGCACCTGGTTTATCATCGTCCGCTTCGGTTGCATCGCGTCCCATGCCGCACCGCCCGGCAAAATCGCCCCGACCCCACTGCAAAGCTCCGTTTTCCCAGGCCAGCTCTGTTCCGTCCACACCGCACCAGCATAGTCGGAATTTCTCCTTCGAGTCCCGCGAGCCGTCGCCCAACGCAAATCAGAACCACTCGCCGCGGTCAGCTTACTCCGAGACCAACTCCGCCTTGCCGTCACTTCGTCCCCTGCCTCCGCGCTATGGAGGCTGCATTTACGAGACGGCCCAGGTCCGCGGTCGTCGGCGGATGCCCTACAGCCTTGGGACAGAGCGCCTGGAGGCCGTCAGTTCGGACAAACCGAAGCCCTGTTTAACCGAGGAGGAGGACAAGAAACTGACTGCCGACATCAACGAGCTGTTTCAGCAGTTGCGGCCAGACGAGAAGCTCGATAAGCGAGCCAAGTTTGTCGACAAGCTGGAACATATGTTCAACGAGGAATGGCCTGGCCACGACATTCGCGTCCGCATTTTTGGCTCATCGGGGAACCAGCTGTGTTCTGAAGATTCAGATGGTCCGTGCTACCGAATTCTACCGCCCCTTTCATCACTGACCCTTTTCTGTACTGCAGTGGACATATGTATCACTACTGAGTGGAAAGCCATGGAGAATGTCTGCATGATTGCAGAGCTCCTGGCAAAGCGTAAGCTAGACACTGATCCTTTACCGCTTCCTGTCCTGTCTCGAAGCTAATGAATACGTTCTCATCTCCTATAGGCGGCATGGAAAAGGTCGTTTGCGTTTCCTCTGCGAAAGTCCCAATCGTCAAGATTTGGGATCCCGAGCTCCAACTGGCTTGCGACATGAATGTCAACAACACCTTGGCCCTGGAGAACACACGCATGGTATATACCTACGTTGGCATCGACGACCGCGTACGACCGCTTGCGATGATCATCAAGTACTGGACCAGGAGGAGGATCATCAACGATGCCGGTATGTTTTGATTCTCGCTGTTTCCTACGTCAGTCCGTCCGCTCGCTAATGTACCGTCTCAGCATTTGGAGCCACACTGAGCTCATACACTTGGATTTGTATGGTCATTTGCTTTCTCCAACTTCGCGAAACACCGATTCTGCCTGCACTTCATCAGCGTCTAAACGACAGGCTTCTGCGGCCCGACGGGACTGTTTCCGAGTTTGCCGACGACATGACCAAGTTGGCCGGATTTGGGAAGCAAAACAAGGAGTCGTTGGGACAGCTCCTCTTCCACTTCTTCCGATTTTATGCCTACGAATTCGACTACGACAAAAACGTATTGTCTGTCCGACTCGGGAAGCTGGCCACAAAAACGGAGAAGAAGTGGCACACTGCGGTCAACAATATGCTTTGCGTTGAGGAGCCCTTCAATACCGTGCGTAATCTGGGTAACACGGCCGACGATACCTCGTTCCGGGGTCTACACATGGAGCTGCGCCGAGCGTTCGACCTCATTTCTGAGGCAAAGCTGGCCGAGTGCTGTGAAGAATACGTTTTTCCCAAGGAGGAGGAGCGGATTTTCCAGAAGCCGATACAGGCCTCCCGTCCGATTCTTCTGCGCAGCTCGTCCCAACAGCACCATACGGGCAGCCGCGGCGGCCGCGGCGGCGGCAGCTTTCGGGGAAACCGCTCGTACCGCAGCGGACACAACAGCAGAAGAGCTTCTTCGAGCGCTCCCTACGAGAACAATAATTTGTTCCTCCAGGCTCCTCCTGCCATGGTTCCGACCTTTCCACCAGAGCTATGGTATCAGCAACAATTGCAGCTACAGCAGCAAGCCGTTGCCGTGGCTGCGATGCAGCAACAGCAGCTACAGCACCAGCAGCAGCTACAGCACCAGCAGCAACAGCAGCAACAGCAGCAGCAACAGCAGCAGCAACAGCAGCAACAGCAGCAACAGCAGCAGCAGCCTCAACAGACATTGCAGCAGCAGCCGCAGCAGCCGCAGCAGCAGCAGCAGCAGCAAGCGCAGCAGCATGCACAGCAGCATGCACAGCAGCATGCCCAGCAATATGTTTTGCCGGATTTGAGCGCGCTCAGTGCACTGCACCTGCAGCAGGCGGACGGTCACCCTGCTATGTTGCGGTATCAATTCTTCCCCATTCCGCAGGCGTATGTGCAACAGCAGCACGCCCTTGCCCACGCCCAGCGCATACAGCAGGCGGGCGCATCTTCTACGGCAGACCGCTCCCGGACTAATTCGTTCGACAACCCGCCGTTGACGGCTCCATATCTTCAGGATGTGTACATGTACACAATGATGCCACCCTATGTCCATGTTCAGCATGGCAGCTACACAGCGCTACCATCCTCGCCGTCTGCCTCCACAGCCCCCTCCGAGTTCCGTAGGAGTCTACATCGGACCGGCCAGGCATCAGATACATCTTCGCCCTCCACGCCGCGGTCGCAATCCCAACCAGCGCGGTCTTCGATGCCCATGAGCTACAGCCACGGAAGCCTTCTTGGGCTTGCACAAGTTAACGGCAGCATCCCATCTTCGTTCCCGCGCTCGAACGCAAATGGCATTCCGAACCCGGGTTACATTCCGGACGAGAACCTTGACGCAGAGGTGGACAACTCTGGGAGGAGCAAGTCCACATCTGACCTCTCGTCCGAGGACGACGGTCTTCAGTACGTTGATTTTTATGCCAATGACGGCATGAGTTCTACCGCAGGAACGTTGTCTAGTAGCCTTGCGGCTTCTCCATCAGGTGCGCTACAGCCGTTTTCTGGGTTGATGGCTGGGCCCGATAGTCTTGCCACAAGTGGCAACAGCAGTGGGCGGAGTCGGCACCATTTGTCGACAGACCAGTCGATGCAGGCGGTCTTGGACGGACGACTGCGGCGGTCGCCTTCGCCACTTGGCCGTGACCGAGGCTTTCCGGAAAATGCAAGCACGGTGTCTTCGTCCGCTGCATCCGCTGCAGAACGTGCTGGCGCTGCGGCAAACGGTTCTCCAAGCCGGCCAACGATGGAGCCTGCCCGCTCACCACTGGTTGTGAACGGTTCAGCTGCCCATACGTTATCGCCTAGTCCAAGGGCACCCAGCACGGAAAGGGGACAAATGGCGTCTCGGCAATCGTCAACAAGCGAGAGTTTGGTGTCCGACGGTTCCACTACTGCTACAGGTCCCCCAGCCGTGCCGTTTGGCAGCCATGGGCTTGGGATCAGTGGGACTGGATTTCTACCTGGCCCGATGTTGTCGACTGGGGCAACTTCTCGATCAACAGCAGAGCCAGGCATGCCATCGTTTGCCCAGGTTGCACAGACGGCACAGATGGCATCGGCTGCACCCACGACCCAGGCGATCCCTCCGCCGATGATCGTGAACGGTTCGATGTCTGCCGCGCCTTCGCCTCTACCTGGCCAGCCAAGCCACAGTCATCAGGCGAACGCCCACGCGAGCCCTGTCGCCCCTGGCTCGCAGTCGTTCAACCAGCGGATCGCTGCAATGAACGGCTACAATCAGATGCCGTATGCAGCTGTTGCTAGCGGGCTGGGGTTTGCACATAGTTCGCAAGGCGCATTTCCGACTCCGAGCATGTCAGCCCACGCAAAGCAGCAACTAAAGGGCATCGCTCCTTTGGAAGTCACGGTGCCGGAACACGCAAGGGCATCTTTGGCGGAAACGCACCTGTCGCCCGTTTTCGAGGCCCGGACACCGTCGCCGGCGACTGCGCGCAAACCAGACGGGCTGCTCGAGGATCGGGCAACGCCAACTACACCCTCTTCCACGCAAGGCTCTTACGCAAAACATGCCCGCAAGGACTCGACGGTGAAGTCACCGTCTGCATTGAAAGGGTCGCCCAAAGCCAATTTGGTGCCCAAGGAGGGATTTCCGTCGCTTGCAAGTGCCACGTCGACCACGCACCCTCAGCACCGGACAAACGGTGCCGGTGCTGGAGGTAGCCAGAATGGGCACGTCCGCAGTGGTGGAAACGAAAGCGTTGACGTGGACGCTGGTGCTGGAAGCATGTTCACGTCGACCGGACATGGGGAGTCTTCTGTCTCATCTGGTGGCTGGCAGAAACCCAAGACGCGGAAGAAGACAGCAGACCTGAAGGCGATGGCAAACGGCCATGCGCATGGCGAGCAGCTTCCGCGCAACGACTCCGAGCGCAAAGGCGGCTGAATACGAATCGACCAAGATGGAGTTTCCACTGACTTGAACGGCAACTGTTGGGTGGCCGACACTCTTTTGCTCCCTCGAAGAAAGCAGGCGAATCTCGATGGCGCAAGACTGCTTGTTCTTGTTCTCCCTTGCATACCAGCGCCGATCTTGGATAGGCATTGCGGAGTAAGCCGGAATTTTGCAACACGGCCGTTTGGGATACACTGGCGCTCTTGTGTCTAGACAAGAAAGAAAAAAGCAACATCCGTCCGGCAGACACGCACTTTCGCACGCATGACTGTCGGGTGTGTGTCTGTCGTGATCACGGTGGCTTTTTTTCTTGCCTTTTTTTTTTTTTTTGCTATAAAAGAAGACTTTATGAAAAAGTAAGGGAGCGGGCGTTTTGTTTTCCTTTTTGCGTTCATTGTGCTTTAATGGAAGATTCAACCTTCCATTTTTGTTTGCGACGGAACTCTGCGCCTTTCTGCTGTCAGGCTTCCTGGGAAGGAATTCCATGTTTGCCCTCTGCCCCATTTGTTTTGTTTTGTTTTGTTTTTTTTTCTTCTTCGCATGCATGTCTCATTTGATGTACTCTTTTGTTCGGCATTTTCATACAACGGCGGGAATCCTCAAAAATGGCAGACGCATACCCAAGCACAGAAAGACGGAGCTTGTGGAAGAATCGGGCCACGGACCGGACGGGACACAAACGGAAACATGAACGGGATGGATTGATTGCATTGGGGCATTTCTGCTTTTGATCGGTTTTGTGTGTTTGTGGGATTTGTGGGATTTGTGTGTGTTGAGTGGTGGGAGGAGAAAAAGAAGGGGAAACGAACAGCACAAGGTGCTGGACACGGCGGACACGGGTGGCATACACAACAAACTACGTTTTATATATATACCAAAAAAAAGCGAAAAAAAAAATCAAGATACGCAATTTGTCATAAGTTCATTCTTGCTCTATGTGCGCATAGCCTGTTCAGACAGCCCAGTACACCTTGACGGCCACCCTGGCGACGTCGTTGTGCCAGCCGGGGAAGACGGCCTTGGCCCAGACGGTGACGACGTCGCCGGCCAGCAGCTGGCGCACAAACGAGCCGTCGCCCGTGGCCGCGCCGCGCCCTTGCAGCTCGAGGGCTTTGGCGGCGTCGGGTGTGTCTGTGTCTGCGGCGTTGTCCTGTGCGTCTGCACCTGCGTCTGCACCTGCGTCTGTGCTGGCCTCGGCTGGCCGCGGCACGCGCCCCCGGACCGGGTCTGTCCACGACCAGACGACGGTGTGCTCGGTCCACTGGCGGACGGCCACGCGGTTGGTCTGCAGCCGGTGCGGGCCGGGCATCTCGATGGTGGGCCGGTCAAAGTCGGGGACGTAGTCGACAATGCGTTCGGTCTGGGGGTACTTTACGTCTCCGTCGGCGTCGGCGGGCGGCGGCGCTGGGGTCAGCGTGGGGGACGGCGGCCACGGCAGCCGGACGATGCGGTGATTTCCGGGGTGCGGCGTGACGCGGACGCTGTTGGGATGTTCGACGAGGTGGACGGGCGGGATGATGGAGCGGAGGGCGTCGAAGGTGGGCGTGGGCACGGAGGTGGGGGAGGTCGGGGTGGAGGGACTGTCGCCGTCGCCGTCGCCGTCGCCGTCGCCCGTCTGGGCTGGGGTCTGCTCGGTCTTCTGGCAGAAGCGCTCGAGGCCGACGTCGAACCAGGAATACGAGCCCTGGTAGGCGCCGCGGGTGACGGTTGCGGAGGCCCAGCCCTGGTCGTGGCTCTTGAGGCAGAAGACGATTTTGCGGCAGGGGTTTGTGAGGGCGGGCCAGGCGATGGCATCCGGGTTTTTCGAGTTCGTCTCGTCATCTGCTCCCTCAGACCATGCAGAAATCCAGTGGCGGCCCGCGTCGGGCGGACAGTCACGCTCGTCGTCGCCGAGCACGCGGGGGACCGGGGTGGCGGTGGTGTACGTCTTTCCGGGCGGCGGGGCGGGCAGGTCGATGGGCGGCGGGCGGAACAGGCCGATGGGCGGCGTACGGAGCTACGGTCCGGCTGTCAGAGGGCGTGCGGTGCGAATAAGAAGAGCAAAAAGAAGAAAAGCAAAGGAAAAGCAAACGTACCACGAGCGCCCGTCCCGTCTTTCCTCCCTGCGGAGCCACGATCAGGGGCCGTCCCTGCTCGGCCAAGTAGTCGACCGTGGTGGTGCTGTGCGGCCAGTACGCGGCATGGTCGACAATGGCGTCGACCAGCTCCAGCGGCAGGCTGCGTCCCGTCTGCGCCCGCAGCAGCAGCGCCTTGACGACGAGCACGTCGGCCAGCGAGGGCTCGAACGCGGCGGCGTCGCCGGCGGGCCCGTCGACGGCGGGGACCTCGTCCTCGGCATCCTGGCGGAAGCCAGGGCGCATGCGGCGAAACATGGTGTTTTGGAATTGGTGGAGGATGGGGGGATGAGGGATGAGGATTCTGTGTTTCTGTGTGTGTGTCCCGAGGGGAGCAAGATAAGAAGGGGGGGGGGGGGGGGTGTGGAGTTCATTCGAACAACGTCATGATGTGAGGTCGTGACCCGTGTGACCAATCAGAGCGCGGGCGCCCCTGTGCGGCTGAACAAGGCAGCAGCCATCGAGCTTCTGAGGGGGGGCGCACGTGGCGATAGCGATAAGAGATGACGCAATTTTCTTTTGCCCTTCTTTTTGCCTTAAGTTTAATGAAGGAGTTTTTGGCTATTTGTAAGAGTGAACACGAGAAGTCGCACAGGCCGACGTCGGCCAACGACCCTTTCTTCCCTCTGGATCTATTTTTTTTTTGATTTTCTTGGTTACCATTTTGGCGGTCGTTTCTTGGGGCTTTTTTTGGATTTTAGAACATGAAGGCGGTGTACACACTGGGCGCCGCGAGCGCCACACGGATGATGGCATGGCCAGCGAGGGCGGCGGCGAGGGCGAGGGCGAGGGCGACGACCTCTGAGAGGACAGCATGGAACACGGCAAGCGCGCAGAGGCGATTCAACGGCTCAGCGGCACAGCGCAGCGGCGCATCGAACCCGGCGATGGCGTTTCCATGTCTGGATGCGATCGAGAGCCGGTCGGCACAGCTGCAGCAGAAGCAGCGGAGTCCGCTGCCAGGAGCAGGAGCAGCAGCAGGAGCAGCAGCAGGAGCAGCAGCAGCAGCAGCAGCAGCAACACCAGCAGCAACACCAGCACCAGCACCGGCACCAGCGAGGTCCCGCGCGAGCGGCCCCGAGCCGTCGTACACGGTGGGCGTGACGGAGCGGTTCCACAGTGCGTCGCCGCTGCAGCTGGACTGGGGCGGGGTGCTGCCGGAGTTTTCGATTGCGTACGAGACGTGGGGGACGCTGAACGCGGACGGCAGCAACGCGATCCTGCTGCACACGGGGCTGTCGGCGTCGTCGCACGCGCGGTCGACGGCGGCGAACCCGGCGCCGGGGTGGTGGGAGAGGTTTATCGGGAGCGGGGCGGCGCGGCCGGACGTGGCGCTGGACACGGACAAGTACTTTGTGATCTGCACCAACGTCGTGGGCGGCTGCTACGGGTCGACGGGGCCGGGCAGCATCGACCCGGCGGACGGGCAGCCGTACGCGACGCGCTTCCCCATCGTCACGCTCGAGGACATGGTGCGGGCGCAGTTCCGGCTGCTGGACGGGCTGGGCATCCGGCGGCTGCACGCCAGCGTGGGCTCGTCGCTGGGCGGCATGCTGGCGCTGGCGGCGGCCGTGCTGTTTCCGGACCGCGTCGGCCGCATCGTGTCGATCAGCGGGTGCGCGCGCAGCCACCCGTACGGCATTGCCATGCGCCACACGCAGCGCCAGGTGCTGATGATGGACCCGCACTGGAACCGCGGCTTCTACTACGCCTCCGGCGTGCCGCCCCACGCCGGCATGAAGCTGGCCCGCGAGATCGCCACCGTCACCTACCGCTCCGGCCCGGAGTGGGAGCAGCGCTTCGGCCGCCGCCGCGCCGACCCCAGCAAGCCGCCCGCCCTGTGCCCGGACTACCTGATCGAGACGTACCTCGACCACGCCGGCGAGAAGTTCTGCCTCACCTACGACCCCAACAGCCTGCTCTACGTCAGCAAGGCCATGGACCTGTTCGACCTCGGCCACCGCAGCCAGCAGGCCGCCGCCCAGCGCCGCGCCGCCCGCGCCGCCGAGCGCGCCGCTGCTGCCGCCGTCGCCCCCGCACCATCGTCGTCGTCGTCGTCGTCGTTGTCGTCGTCCCTGGCCACCGCCTGCACGCTGACGCTGCCGGACCAGCCGTACGAGGAGACGGCGGCGGCGGCGGCGGCGGAGGAGGAGGAGGAGGAGGAGGAGGCGGAGGGTGCCGTGGCTGCTGCGGAAACGACGACGACCGCTGCCGCCGCCGCCGCTGCCGCCCCCGGTACCCCCCCCGACGATCTCGTGCGCGGCCTCGCCGGCCTGCGCGACCACCCCACGCTCGTCATGGGCGTGGCCAGCGACATCCTGTTCCCGGCCTGGCAGCAGCGCGAGATCGCCGCGGCCCTCGAGCGCGGCGGCAACCGCGCGGTGCGCCACGTCGAGCTGGGCGAGGAGCAGAGCCTGTTTGGCCACGACACCTTTCTGCTGGACCTGGAGAACATTGGCGGGAATGTGCGGGCCTTTCTGGCCTGAGAAGAGCCGTGGCCGGCCATCTGCTGGGGAGGGCGCATCTCGAGGACAGGACCGAATACGGGACCAGTGGCACACACGTCGTCCCTGGCACTTTACACGACAGCAGCCACGGCACGTGACGTGCTCGTCCGCTGCCGATAGGGACCCAAGAACCAGCGTGTCTGCTCATGAGCCAAGAGAACAGTAGCATTCGGATACCGCGCGGCCTGCGCTGGGCTTGGCCCCTTATGCCCAGAGGGGACCGGTAGCAGAGCCGGCACGGCCGAGGCGAGCCGATGTTGAGGAAGACGTCCCGGCGTCCCCTTCAGGCGAGAACGGGCCCGGTCGTACGATACGTTCCTGCGGCTGCGATCCACTGAAGCTGAAATCCAGGCCCCAGCCAGGAGAGCAGGGCGTTCCAAAAAAAAAAAAATACAGAATCCGTTGAATGGTTGACCGTCGCTGGTTCAAGACTGGTGCCTCAGGCTGGCCAAAAGGACACAGACATGCCCCACGTTCAGTGACAGCTAACCGAATAGACGGGATTGGCTAGCGCCTTGCCGATGTTCGGCCGTGGAGTGCCATGGGGCGGGGAAAAAAAAAAAAAAAAAAAAAAACCCTCGAGAAGAAAAGACTGGATTTCGTCATTTTGCGATACGGGGGGATCTACATTACACAGCCTGTCAGCGACTGTGACAAATCACCGGGCGAAAACCGACAGTCAAGTGGTGGAAGGTTATTTTGTTTTATTTTGTTTTATTTTCTCTTATCTTCTTATAGAGCTATTGCGATTCCTCTTTTCCCAACTCTCCTTTTCCGCCGCTTCGCTGTCGCAACTCCCCCGCTCATCACCCCGGCGATTGCCGCGCGCCCGCACCGCAAGATGCCCGCCAGCGTGCCGACGGACGAGCGCGCCAGCGCCACGGCCTGCCATGCGTCCCTGTTGACGGCGACCGACAGCCGGGCGCATGTGCACGTCGTTGTCGGCGCCAACCCCCTCGCGGCCGTGCGCTGCAGCCAGAGCCTGGCGGTGGGTGCCCGGCCCGTCTTGGTGACCCCCCCCCCCGCGCCGTCGACAGACAAGGACAGCCGGCCGCTGCCGGCAGCGCTGCAGCTGCACGTCGACGGCGGCCAGGTGCGCTGGGTGCGCGAGCCGTTTGGGCTGGCGCATCTGTTCGCGCTGGGCCGGCCCGAAGCCGACGGCGTGGTCGATGCCGTGTTCGTCACGGACCTGGACGATGACACGGCCGCCGCCGTGGCGGCCGCATGCCGCCGCCACCGCATCCCGCTCAACGTGCTCGACCGCCCGGCCCTGTGCACGTTCACGCTGCTGTCGACGTTTGCCGACGGGCCGCTGCAGGTCGGCATCACCACCAACGGCAGCGGCTGCATGCTGGCCGCGCGCATCCGCCGCGACATCCAGGCTGTGCTGCCCCGCGGCCTCGGCGCGGCCTGCACCCGTCTGGGCGACCTGCGCCGGCGGATCCGCGCGGAGGACCGGCGCCACCAGCAGGACGAGGCCCTGCACCCGTCGGCCGCCGCTGCCGGCAAGCGGAAACGGTCCTGGTCGGAGATCGCGGGGGCAGCAGACGAGGACGACAGTGCCCACGACCAGCCCGCGACCTTCAACCGCCTCGTGACCAGTGCCGACCCCGACGCCGCCCGCACCCGGCGCATGCGGTGGCTCTCGCAGATGTGCGAGTACTGGCCGCTGAAGCGCCTGGCCGCTGTGACCGATGCCGAGGTCGACGCGTTGCTGCGCACCTATGGCAACGGCGCGGATGCCGGCGCGAACAACACATACGACGCATCTGCCGAACCCGCCACAGCGCCTGCCACCATCACCACCACCTGCCCCGGCCGCATCATCCTGGCCGGCTCCGGCCCCGGCCACCCGGACCTGCTGACGCGCGCCGTGCACCAGGCCATCCTGTCGGCGGACGTGATCCTGGCCGACAAGCTGGTGCCGCAGGGCGTGCTGGACCTGATCCCGCGCCACACCGAGGTGGCCATTGCGCGCAAGTTCCCGGGAAACGCCGAGGCCGCGCAGGACGAGTTGGTCGCCCAGGCCGTGGCCGCGGCCCGCGCCGGCAAGACGGTGCTGCGGCTCAAGCAGGGCGATCCCTTTGTGTACGGCCGCGGCGGCGAGGAGGTGCTGCGGCTGCGCGCGGCCGGCTTCACAGACCCGCACGCCGTCCTTGTGCTGCCGGGCATCACGAGCGCGTTGTCGGCGCCCTTGTTCGCCGCGATCCCGCCCACGCACCGCGACGTCGCCGACCAGGTGCTCATCTGCACCGGCACGGGCCGCAAGGGCACCGCGCCGCAGCCGCCGGGCTACCGGCCATCGCGCACAGCCGTTTTTCTCATGGCCCTGCACCGCATCGGCGGGCTCGTCGCCCAGCTGACAGAGCGGGGGGCCGACGAGAAGGGGACCCGCTCGCTGTGGCCTCCCGACACGCCCTGCGCCGTCATCGAGCGCGCCAGCTGCCCCGACCAGAAAGTGGTGCGCACCTCGCTGGCACACGTCGTCGCCGCCGTCGAGGCCGAGGGCAGCCGCCCGCCGGGCCTGCTGGTCGTCGGCGGGGCGTGTGGCGTGCTGCGCGCAGGGCCGGCCGCCGCCGGCTCGAAGCCGTGGCTGGTCGAGGACGGCTTTGCAGGCTTTGATCTGTCGGCTATGGCCGGTCTGCGTTAGGAGAGGAAACGGGTGTCGGGTGTGGAAAGAGCATAGCATATGGCGTTGTATCATCGGTTTCTCTAGACAGAATAGGCAAAACAATATACCAGCGCAAAGCCATCGTGCTGATCAGACGGCATCCGCTGATCCGTTGTCGGCCGCCTCGTCCTCGAACAGCACCAGTACGGTCCCGGCTTTGCAGATGTCGCCCTCTTTGTGCGCCAGCTTCTTGACGACGCCGTCCTGCGGTGACCGGATCACGGTCTCCATCTTCATCGACTCGATCCTGGGGGGTCAGTAGGGAAATACGAAAAAGGGGAACGGGAGAGAGAGAGAGAGAGAGAGAGAGAGAGAGAGCACGTACACCACCAGCGGTGCCCCCTTTTCAACCGCCTGGCCCACGCGCACCTCGTTGCGCAGGATCTTGCACGGCATCGGCGCCACCACCGACGCGGCCGCCGCGCCGTCGGCGCCCCGCAGCTTGGCCTGCCACGGCGGCGGCACCAGCGCCAGGTCCGTCTTGCGGCCGCCCTGGAACACGGTCACGCGCACGGGTCCGTCGTCGGCGTCCTGCGGGTGCTGCTGCACCACGGTGGCCGCCACCCGTGCGGCCGGGAAGTAGGTCGTGACCGTCGTCGTGACAGCGCCGGCCATGGGGTGCGCAGACGCCGCGCTGTCGAGCACGATGCCGTCGTACACGGCGCCCGCTTTCGTCTCTGTTGGGTCGTCCTTGTCGCCCGCCGTCCGCCACACCACCCGGGCGCTGTACAGCTGCTGGTCCGTCTGCGTCAGGGCCACCTCGACCACGTCGCCTGTGCGGTCGCTGTACGCGTCCACCACCGCAAACGCAAAGCTGCGTTCGGCCGTGCCGCCGCCGCCGGCCGCGCCAAACCCAAGCGGCAGTCCGTGCGGCCCGGCAGCGCGGCTGCTGCTGCTGCTGTCGCCGCCCTCACTCCGCTGCTGCTCGGCCGCCAGCAGCGCCAGTGCCGCCTGCACGTAGACCTCGTCGACCACGGGCCGCGGCGCGAACAGCACGTCGCGCCACTTGTCGATGAAGCCGGTCTCGACGTCCCCCGCCTGGAAAGCGGGTGTCGCGCACAGCCGCTTAAGAAACTCAATGTTGGTGTGCAGGCCCGCGACCTCGTACTCCTCGAGGGCGAGGGCGAGCCGGCGGATGGCCTGGGCGCGGTCCGCCCCGCGCACGATCAGCTTGGCGATCATGCCGTCGTACGCCTGCGACACGGTGTCGCCCTGGACGAAGCCGGCGTCGATGCGCAGGTCCGCCTGCTCGTCGTTGTCGCCGCCGCGCGGCCGTGGCGTCGTCAGGTGAACGAGGCGGCCCGAGTCCGGCAGGAAGCCCTTCTCCGGGTTCTCGGCGTAGATGCGGGCCTCGATGGCGTGGCCGCGGGCCTGGATGCGCGCCTCGATCTCTGCCTGCGTCAGCGGCAGTGGCTCGCCCGCGGCGACGCGCAGCTGCCACTCGACGAGGTCCGTGCCCGTGACCAGCTCGCTGACGGGATGCTCGACCTGCAGCCGCGTGTTCATCTCCATGAAGAAGAACGCGCCCGTGTCGCGGTCGAGAATAAACTCGACCGTGCCGGCGCCCACGTAGCCGACGGCCAGCGCCGCCGTGCGTGCCTTGTCCCAGAGGTCGTGGCGCAGCGCGTCGGCGAGGTCGGGCGCCGGCGACTCCTCCAGGATCTTCTGGTGGCGCCGCTGCACGCTGCAGTCGCGCTCGCCGAGGGCGACGCACTGGCCCTGCGTGTCGGCAAACACCTGCACCTCGACGTGCCGCGGTCGCACAATGTACCGCTCCACCAGCATGACCTCGCCCTCCGCCCCAAAACTGGCGCGCGCCTCGGCCCGCGCGCTGCGCAGCTGCGCGGCAAACTCGGCCGGCGTCTGCACGATGCGCATGCCTTTGCCGCCGCCGCCGCGCACGCTCTTGAGCAGCACCGGGTAGCCGACGGCGTCGGCGTGCGCGGCCAGCTGCTCGGGTGCCTGGTCGGCGCCGTGGTAGCCGGGCACGCACGGCACGCCGGCCGCCAGCATGATGGCCTTGCTGCGCGCCTTGTCGCCCATGTCGGCCATGGCCTGCGCCGGCGGCCCGACAAACGTGATGCCCGCCTCGGCGCAGCGGCCCGCAAACGCGGGGTTCTCCGACAGGAAGCCGTAGCCAGGGTGCAGCGCGCGGATGCCGTGCTGCTTGGCCAGCTCGAGGATGCGGTCGCCGTCGAGGTACGAGCCCAGGGCCAGGCTGCGCGGCGAGACGCAGGCGTGCTGTGCGTTGGCGTCCACGTCGGTGTAGAGCGTCGTCGTCGGGATGCCCATGCGGGTGGCGGTGCGATGGATGCGCAGAGCGATCTCGCCGCGGTTGGCGATGAGAAGGGACGGCAGAGGCGCTGCCGCCAACGACGCGGAATGGGAAGCTGACGACGAGGAGAACAACGAGATGTCTTCCGGTGTCCGCACGACAGACGCCGGGTACAGCACCGACGCCGCGGGCAGGCCGCGCACAGGAGGCTGCCGGAAAGACACGCGCCGGTGGGCGGCACGCTTGAGAGGCCGCATGGTGATAAAAGATCGCAACGTGGTCGGACAAAGGGAGAGAGTTGTGAAAAGAGAAAAAGAGAAAAAAGAACCGAAAGGGAAAAGGGGGGGAAGACGGTGAGACGTAGACCTAGGAGGGCAGGTGCGATTTCTTCCTGGTTGTTCCTTCCTTGCTCCTCCGCATTCGGAAGCAAGCCGAGGGTAGCCGCGAGTAGCCAGGCGATTACGCCGTATGGGAGCACGGGCAGGGCTCCGCCTGGGCGAGGAGCGTCTGGGGAAACAGAACTACGACAAAGAGAGTATATTTTGCTGTTATTAGAGGCAGAATAAGCAGAGGAGAACATAAGCCCTGGCTTGTCCAGGGCAGCCTGTGGTGCTAGGATGGACAGTTGCTGTGATGCCGCCCGAAAACGGAGAATCGTTGTACCGAGGCCTATTTGCCCCGATATACCGATTTGGCCCCTCTCCCGAGCTACGGCATCATGCGAACGAAAGCTTCACGGCGTCTGAGCTGATTTTGTCAACCGCAAAGCACCACGCACACGCCCCCTCTGCAATGGAGCAAATCCCCCTGAGCTACGAGGCCTCGGACGGCTACACGAACAAGCAGACGACCACGTGTCTGCCAACGGAGGTGGTCCAGTGCCTGGAAAATGCCCGGTTTGTACGTACTGGTCCCCAGACAAGAGTGAAAGGGGCGGGGAGGCCGAGACCGGCGGAGACTGACCGCCCAGCTGCACCTCGCGACCTGCGTCGACAACCAGCCTCACGTGTCGCTCATGAACTACACGTACCTGCCCGGCGCGCCCAGCGCCCCCGACCACCCGACGACCGAGCCGCTCATTGTCATGACGTCCAGCATGGCGAGCAAGAAGACGCACAACATCCAGACCAACGCCAACGTGTCGCTGCTCGTGCACGACTGGGTCTCGCACCGCCCGCTGACGCGGCGCATGTCGGCCGGCAGTGCGCTGTCGGACGACGCGGGCAATGCCGCCACGACGACGACGCCGCCGGCTGCTGCGGCCGCGGCCACCCCCGCCGAGCCCTCCAGCCTGGCCACGCTGCTGCTCAACCTCAACACGGCCGCGCTGTCGTCCATCTCGGCTACGATCAACGGCACCGCGCGCCTCCTGCCCGAGGGCTCGGCCGAGGAGGCCTTTTTCCGCCAGCAGCACCTCGCCCACAACACGTTCGACGCCGACCCTGTCGGGCCGCAGGAGACGCGCATCCACCAGCAGCTGCTGCGGGGACGGGCGGCGGCGGCGGCGGCAGGGGCGGCAGGGACGGCAGCACCGCCGAGCGGGAGCGCAGGGGACGGCAGCGCTCGCTTTGTCGCCGGCGAGGCCGTGCGGGTGATTGTCGTGTCGATCCGCGACGTGCGCATCAGCGACTGGGAGGGCCGCGTGCGGGACTGGGTGCTGCAGGCACCGGGGGGCGGCGGCGAGCAGCCCGCGGTCAACGGCGTGCCGGCGTAGAGAAGACCTGTTGCAAGATGACGGGGGTGGTGCACTGCTTAGCACGAATCAAAGCTGTATCGTATCCCCTGCCACTCTATGCTGTACGAACAAGGGGAAAGAAAAAAAGGAAAAAGAGAAGACGCTCAGTGCCTAAATCAAAACACAACACGCTCGTCGGAACGCCAACGCATCCGGTATTATCGATACAGCAAAACAAAGCCGAGACCGCCGCTCAGCGCTTCGTCCACTCCACCACCTCCAGCGCACACAGCACCAGGATCAGCGTCGACGGCAGAATCCAGATCACGTAGCTCTGGAACAGGATCTTGGACATGGTGCGCTCAAACACGCCGTTGATCTGGCAGATCTGTGCCAGCTGCAGCGCGCTCGGCGCCCCCGTCAGGAGGAAACACACAATCACAAAGATCGGGTCGCCCAGGATCGACACCGGCACGTACTTGGCAAACAGGGCCAGGAGCGGCGCCATGACCAGCGTCGGCAGCAGCATCCGGCACAGCAGCGACGCCACCAGCAGCCGCGTGCCGATCTCGGCCTCTTCCGCGTCGTGGCTCTCCTGTGCCTGCGTGTTGCGCGCCAGGTTCGCCCCGAGGACCACCAGGATCAGCGGCACCGCCACGCCCGCGCTCTGCGTCACCGCGCTCGTCACGCTGTTCTTGATAAAGGACCCGTCCTCGAAGAAGAGCGCCTTGAGCGTCGGCGACGTCGCCACAATCACCGCAAACAGCATCGCCCACAGCGGCGGGTTCATAAACGCCCACAGCCCCTGCAGGAACCGCAGCGCCGCGCCCTGCAGCACCGCCAGGCCCGTCTGCGCCGGCTTCGGCAGCACCGCAAACGCCGCCCGGCCCGTCGACGCCGCCCAGTCCCGGCACGCGCCGCCGGCAACCACCAGCCGCGACTGCATGCCCGCCACGGCGCGCGGGATGTCGTTGTCGCTCTCGTTGCGTATGCGCGGGAACGACAGGATCCCGCCGTCGGCCCCACGGCTGTCCTCGGGAAAGTAGCGGAAGCTGGTCGGCGACGTCGTCTGGAGGCTGCCGGGCGTCAGCGGCCGCCGCTTCTTCGGGGTGCGCGGGCTCGTGGCCTCGCCAGCGTCCGACGCAACGGTCGAGCCCCGGGACCGCGGCGCCACCGGCGTGCGGCCGTTGGGCTCGAACCGCTCCGAGTACTCGGTGGTCGGGCTGTGCGGCAGCGTCTGGTCCGCGTCGCCCCGGACCAGGTCATCGTCGTCGTCGTCGTCGTCGGCGGCGGCGGCGGCGGTAGCGGCGATGGCGTCGTCGCCTGAGGTGCTGGGCGCGGCCGACAGCGGCCGGGACGTCGGCACAGATGCGTCGGTCTCGGGCTCGGGCTCGTCGCGGTACCGGCCCTCCTCGGCAAAGTCCTGCTGATACTCGGGATAGGAAGACTTGGGGGCCAGTAAGATGTGGTAGCCCCAGCTCCAGCGGACGACCTGGCCGAGCTGCTGGAAGATCATGAGGTAGAGAATGCCGCGCGAGGCGACCTCGTCGTCGTTGTCGTTGGGGACCTTGCTCCAGTGCAGGCCTTTGAGCGTCTGCGAGAGGGAGAGGACGAGCGAGATGGGCAGCGAGTTGGAGTTGCCAAAGACGCCCATGGCCGTGACAAAATTGGACGCGCGCTTGCTGAAGCCAAACAGCCGCGCGGTCACGACCGAGACGGCGTAGGACACGAGCGTCATCACCACGAAGATAACGGGGATGACGCCGAGATCGACAGACGTCTCGCCGTCCAACTGCGACGCGAGCTTGGTGAAGACTGCAAGTTGTGAACGTTATGTTAGCGGCTTCGTCGGCGACAAGGCCTCCGGAGAACCTACTCAGACACGGCGTAAACAGCATGACGTTGAGGTTGGCCAGGAACCGCTGCTTGTCGGCGTCAAAGTGGCCCAGACGCGCAATGATGTAGCCCGGCAGACTGACACACACGACCTCCATGACGGCCTCAAAAACCAGCATGACCAGCCGGCCGAACGAGGGGTGCGACTCGTGGCTGGCCAGGGCCACGAGCTGCACCTGGGCAGCGCAGTCAGAAAGCGTGGCCATGGGACGATGTGTATGCGTCGAAGGAGGTGTAGAGGATGGTGTTGGGCATTGACGTGAAGTATCTATCGGTCGATGAGTCGAGTCGGCGCGTCGACGGACCAGGATGCTGTCTTTCCAGAACAGGCGATTCCGGTGTCGGTGGTTGTTTTTGAAACAGGTTCCCGTTTCGAAACGGGGGTTGGAGATGCAGAAACGAGAAAGAAAAACCCGGCTGTGCGTCTTGTTGCTGCGGCTTTTTGCCTGCGACGTCTCCTCGGTGGCGTCGTCGCCAGCGCCTGTGCTGTGCTGGGCTGTATCGTACTGGCTGGTTGGGTAGCTGTAGTGCTAGGTGACAAAGTGGCGCGCGCTAGCAGCGAGATTGCGTATTGCGTACTGTGCAATAGGCTGGACAAATGACGGCCACTGCTTGGCGCATGTGGAGGCCCCCCTTGATAAGGGATAGGCAGAAACGTCTCAGGCAGCGGTGACAGCTTAGCAGGAGGTATCGGGTGGGCAAGAGCATTTCATTTTTTTTTTTTGCAGAGCGAGATGCTCTTGCCTTCTCGCGCAGAAAAAGAAAAAAAAAATCGGCAGGAGCACCCGGCATACATTTGTCTGAGCAGCGTGTCCGTGCGACCGCGATCATCAATCTGCAATCCGTCAGCTCAACAGCCGTCGACTAATGCATTGCGGGGAGCTCTAGATCGGAAAGGATCTACTCCGTATTCCGTATGCCCGTTTTGTTACGCCATGCTCCGAGCCCCCGTATCGTTGCTCCCGTAAGATGCTCCGTCCTCGTGAGTGCCGAACGATAGCGCCATGGACTCAAGACGGCAGACCGCCCACCTTCCCCTTTCGGAAAATAGCACATATTTGCAGAAGCCCCACCAGCCACCGTACTTGCGACTTTTTGTGATTGGCCCCGAGAGCCGGTTTATGCCGCCGCTGGCTTATCTAGGCACATCGTATTCACATCTGTGCGTTGCGTGAGCGGTATTTCTCTCCCTGATCCTTACGAGAATTCCGTCTAGAATGGCCACCCCGACTCCTGCGCCGCTCACGGCGGAGCAGCTGCCCGAGCTGCTCCAAAACGACACCAAGGTCAAGCTCGCGGGCATCGACGCCGACGGCATCCTGCGCGGCAAGATTGTGAGCAAAAGCAAGTTCCTGTCGGTGGCCACGGCCGGCTTCGGCTTTTGCTCGGTCATCTTTGGCTGGGACATGCACGACCAGACGTACTTCCGCGAGCTGGGTGTCAGCAACAAGGAGAACGGATACCGCGACCTGCTGGCCGTGCCGGATCTGGCCACGTACCGCCGGATCCCGTGGGAGGACGAGATTCCCTTCTTTCTCGTGCACTTTCTCGACCCGGACACGCACGAGCCGATCTGCGCGTGTCCGCGGGGCCTGATCCGGACGCAGCTGGAGAAGCTGGCGACCGAGGGCTACGGGGCGATGGCGGGGGGTGCGTGTTGCCCGTTTGCCCGTTTGCCCGTTTTGCCGGCATTGCCTGAACAACATTGGCTAATCCTGCAGTCGAGTACGAATTCTACAACTTCCGGGCGGGCGGCCCGAAGTCGACGGCCACCTTTCTGCAGGACAACCCGCCCAAGGCGCTGGCGCCGCTGACGGAGGGCATGTTCGGGTACAGCCTGACGCGGCCGGTGGCCAACAAGCAGTTCTTCTACGACATTTTCGACAAGTGCAGCGCCTTTGGCTGCGACCTCGAGGGCTGGCACACGGAGAGCGGCCCGGGCGTGTACGAGGCGGCGCTGGCGTTTGGCGGCGCCAAGGAGATGGCGGACCGCGCCAGCCTGTTCAAGCTGGCGGTCAAGTCGATCGCGACCGAGCACGGCGTGACCCCCTGCTTCATGGCCAAGCCGCGCCAGGGCCTGCCGGGCAACAGCGGGCACATGCACGTGTCGCTGGTCGACGCCACGACGGGCAAGAACCTGTTTGCGCGCGCGACGGCCGACCCGAACCCGCCGTACGCGGACCTGACGTACGTGTCGGACCTGGGCCGGCATTTCCTGGCCGGCCTGCTCGACGGGCTGTCGGACGTGATGCCGATCGTGGCGCCGACGGTCAACAGCTATAAGCGGCTGGTGGAGAACTTCTGGGCGCCGGTGACGGTGTCGTGGGGCTTTGAGCACCGGGCGGCATCGATCCGGCTGATTGGCCCGCCGTCGGCCAAGGCGGGCGCGACGCGCTTCGAGGTGCGCGTGCCGGGCGCGGACGCGAACCCGCACTATGTGCTGGCGACCATCCTGGCGCTGGGCTGGCGCGGCGTGCAGAAGAAGCTGGCGGTGCCGTGCCCGCCGCTGGGCAAGGGCGAGGATGTGGGCGGGCTCGCGGACGGCGGCGTGCGGCTGGCGCGCAACTTGCGCGAGGCCACCGACCGGTTCATGGCGCCGGACAGCATCGCGCGCGAGGTGCTGGGCGATGCGTTTGTCGACCACTTTGGCGGCACGCGCGAACACGAAATCCGGCAGTGGGACGAAGCCGTAACGGACTGGTAGGGGTTTTTTTTTTTCTTTTTCTTCTTTTCCCCCCATCTCTTTTCATCACTGACACCCCCAGGGAAATGAAGCGGTACATTGAGACGGTGTGACGAGATGCGATGGGCGCGCACGGTGTACATCAGACGAATGGACATGGCTATGACTCGTTCCGCAACCGAATTGCGTAAGATACTGCACTTGCGCTCGCGGTGTGATCATGACAACAGAGGTGGCAAACAAGCGTATATAGGGGTGGCCATGCTGGGTGCTTTTCCGTTATCCGTCTTCTGTCTTCCGTCTCCCGTCTTCCGCTTTCCGTTTTCGGCCTCTCCTGCATCCCTACGACCGCCCACTGCGGTGAAAACACATCTGTCCAAATGGCTCCTCTCATCAGCAACGGTCTGGCTGTGCCGATCCGCGTGCCGGACGACTGGTTCCCGATGGCGGGCGTCACCGTGCCCAACTGGGCCTTGACACCGGCTACGGCGGTGCGCCTGCGGGAAGAGGAGCAGGCGAAATCCGTCGACTACGTTGTGGTGCGCTCGGCCATCCCGGACTACAGCGCCTGTGCGACGTACTGCGCGCTGGCCCACCTGTGGCCGGCGTGGTATGCAGAGATGCAGCGACCCAGCATTCTGCCGTGCACCTGTGCGCGGGCGGCGACGCCGGCGACGCCGACGAAGCGGCCGCGGCACGACTGGGTGATGATGGCAACGGTGGCGAAGCGTGCTGTGGCCGACGACGGCGGCGGCGGCGGCGGCGATGACGGCGACGCCTCGTCCGGCGTCGACACGTCCGTCGGCGACAAGGCGACCCAGGACGCCGAGGCCGAGGACGGCAAGGTGGCACCGGACGTGAGCGATGTGCCGTACGCAGACGAGGCAGATTCGGCGGACTCGGCCAGCGACGCGGACACGGCGGCGACCCAGTGCCAGCCGGGCGACTTTGACTGCACGTGCCAGGAATACTGCGACAAGGGCGACACGGGCATGTTTCCCGTCTACCACGCGACCAACAGCTCCGGGGCGGACGATGCCGGGTCGTCGACGACGGTGTACTGCGTGAACTGCCACGCGGTGAACGTGACGGACGGGGTGGTGCCGAGGGCAGCGGCGGCGGCCCCAAAGGACGAATTGCGTGTCTGGGCGTTTGTGCGGCGTCTGTGGCGGGGGGGGGAGGAGTAAGTAAGATACTTACTCGTAGTAGGGCATAGATAGGGTTGGGGACGGGGGGGGGACCCTGAGTCAATAGACTTAATTGCCTTATATAATGGGAAAAGCCAATCAACGTTACGACGGAAACATCCGAGCAAAGACGTTGCTGGCTGCGGTATTATCCCGGGAAACCGCACGCGGTCTCCATAGCAGGCACAGCAGACTGCAGCATAGCAGGTGCCAGACAAGGCCCGAGCGGCCCGAGCACACCTCAGCCCGAGCCCAGCCACTTGGTTACTCTCAAACGGTTCGCCGTTCGCCAGTGGTCTTTGTTCATACCGATGCTTATCGCTGACAAACAGAAACTGCACCCCCGGCGGTCTGCCTGCCGGCAGGCGAGCAGGTTTTGTCCTCCGTGCGCGTATCGTACGGGGGCCGTCGCAGGGGCGGGTGCGGACTTTGGGTAGGCTCTTGGCAGACCGACGCCGGCGTGCTCCGCTTGGAGAGATAAGGCAGTGCTGGTGGTGGGGGGGGGATCTCCGCGGGCAATGTAGATCGTGGATTAAAGAAGGAGCGACTGAGAAAGAAGGAGAGAAGAATGAAAAGGAAGGAACGAAAGAAAGGAGAAGAAGGAAAGAACAAAAGAAGGAAAGAACAAAAGAAGGAAAGAACAAAAGAAGGAAAGAACAGAAGAAGGAAGGAACAAAAGAAGGAAGGAAGAGAAAAAGAAATAGAGTAGAAAAAGAAAGCGGGCAAATCACAGAAAAAAAAAAGAAAAAAAGAACGAAACCTCCTTTCTGCCTTTGACAGGCCCAATCCCCTCTCCCTCCTCCCC
>PCDN01000012.1:192857-205045 GCA_002778105.1 Ceratocystiopsis brevicomis
CGGACGCACAGATCGCGGGCCTGCGCGGCGAGGTGGCGCAGCTGCAGAAGACGGTGCCGGTGCCGTCGCCGGTGCCGTCGCCGGTGCCGTCGCCGGTGCCGTCGCCGGTGCCGTCGTCCGTGACGCCCGTGATGCCCATGACGCCCATGACGCCCGTGATGCCCCCGATGCCCCCGCCGCCACAGTCCTTTCCCCCGCCGGCATCGATGCACTCGCGGCGGCGGGCACGGTCGGTCGGCGGCAGCAGCAAGCGCGGGCCGGGCAAGACCAAGGAGGAGTTTGTGCTGGTGCGGCACCACGGGGACCGGGGAAGACTGTACGTGTTTTTTTTTTTTTTGTTTTGTCCTTCTTTTGCCCTTCTCTTTCTCTCTCCCCTTACTAACACTGCTAGTCAAGTCATGAAAAAAGCAGCCGTCTTCGGGTTGCGGAGCGCGTCCCTCAGCTCGCAAAGGAGCAGCGACGGGTTTGTGTGAGGGGGTTGGGGCTGTTGGTGGCGTTGTTGTGATTTCTTTTGTTTTTTTTGTCATGATTCCTGTACGATGCTCTTCTTTCTTTTCTCCTTTGTTTTACGTCATGAATTCAACGCGTTCTACACGGCTTCGCGCTCTACATGCCGGCCCCCCCGTCCACGCCCAGCACCTTGCCGTTGATCCACTCGCCGTCCTGCGACACGAGAAAGGCGACGACGCGGGCGACGTCGATGGGCAGGCCGACGCGGTGCAGGGGCGACCAGCCGGCGGCGTACTCGTCCGTCTCCGCGTCGGAGAGGGCCTCGCCGTTGGGGATGTAGTGGCGGCACACGGCGTGGTACATGTCTGTTTTGATGCCGCCGGGGGCGACGGCGTTGACGGTGATTTTTTTGTCGCCAAAGTCTGGGATTCGTAGAGGGGTTAATAAAAGGAAAAAAAAGAAAAACAGAAAAAAAGAAAAGAGAAAAAAAGAAAAAAGAAAAAAAAGGGGTGAGGCCGAAAAGTAAACAAATAAACAAAAAGGAGGTGGGGGCTGAAAAAAAAAAAAAAACCTCACCGACGGCCATGCACCGCACAAACGTCTCGATGGCGCCCTTGCTCGCCGAGTACACGGCGTGGCGCGGCACCAGCTTGGCCTGCCCCGTGATGGACCCCATCAGCACCAGCCGCCCGCCGACGGCCAGGTGCCGGTACGCGGCGCGCGCAACAAAAAACTGCCCGCGCGTGTTGACGGCAAAGACGCGGTCGTACTCGTCCGGCGTCACGTCGGCCACGTGCCCGAAGCTGACGACGCCCGCGTTGCTGCACACAATGTCCAGCGGCCGCCCGCCGTTGTGGTCGGCCACCGCCGCCGCGAACAGCGCGTCGATCTGCGGCACGTCCGTCACGTCGGCCCGCAGCGCCGTCGCGTCGCTGCCAGACGCCCGGATCGCCGCCACCACCTCCTGCGCCGCCGCGTCGCTGTGCGCGTAGTTGACCAGCACGCGCGCCCCGCGCCGCCCCAGCTCCAGCGCAATCGCCCGGCCAATGCCCCGGCCGGCGCCCGTCACCAGCGCCACCTTGCCGGCCAGCGACGCCGCCCCCAGGCCCAGCGGGCCGGGAATCGCGTCGTACTTGCTGGCGGCGGCAGACGTGTCGCGGGCGGGGGAGGTCATGGTGGTGGTGGTGAGGGTGGTGATTGAGGAAGAAAGTTGGTTGCTTTTGTTTTTTGTTTTTTTGTTTTCTTTTTTTTGTTTATTTTGTTTTCTTCTTGTTTTCTTATTCCTTTTAATGACTTCTTCCAGCGCCATCACTGCTTTTGTACCTGGACGACCACCACGGATGGCCACGGCACCCGTTCGAGAGCGCCCGCGGTTGTGCAACAGGCGGACATCCGCCGTGTCACGGTTCTTCCGAAGCATCGGACATGGGGGCCCGGTGCGACGGAGCATGGATCCGTATAAGAGCTATCTGCCCAGCGCGGTCGTCCATAGAAATCCATAGGAATCAAGTGCTTTGTCTGCTGTGCAACCCGGCGCGCGCAGACCCCCGACCCGACCCCTGAATGTTGCGGAGGCCATTCGGAACCCATCCGTGCCAGCATAATCCCGTTCCACACAATGGGACAGGTCGACCCGTTCTTTGCTTTCTCGCCGAGCCGACAAGAACAGGATTCCAACCACTGCGCAGACCTGCTCGTGCCAGGCGGCCTTCAGCCCAAGCCGCCGTAGAGACACCGTGTCCCAAGAACATTCCACTGCATCCTCCCACGGTCCGACCTCCGGATCAAAGGTCCGAAGAACCTCCCGTGTGGACCGTCAATGCCGTCTTCATTGGGGGCCAGGGCCGACTGTCTTCTGTGCCGCCTGTTGGGCTTCGTGTCTCTTGGCGGAATACAATGGATGCTCGATCCCCCGACGCACAGACAACCGTCTCTTCCCACCGGAGTGGTTGAGGTGTTGGCCAAGGACTGTGGGCACGTTGTCGTGCCGCACCCCCCCCCCCCCCCGATCCTCCATTCGATGACCACGTGACGCCAATCTGTAGTCCCGAGCGACGCACGAGCTGTCGTTCTGTATCACCGACAGGGCCGCCCCGAGCGGGTGCCCTTCAAAGGCCCCCCCTCCCAGAAAGACGCCCCGTAGGAGACACGTCAGGGTCGACATGCTCCGTTGAGTGCTCCTGCACCGGTGCCGCCGAAGCAGGCCGAGAAGCAGACGAACAGCGCCGTGTAGGGCGGCGGCCCTGCTCGCTCCTGCAAGCAGGAAACCCAGAGGCGGTAGAGAGCGCCCGGGGTTTGCGGCAAGTTGCCTTCCCCGCCCGCCGCCCTCTGGACATGTGGCGGCCGGTGGTGGAAGTCCAGGCAGAGCGGAGGGAGAGGAGAGAAACTCCCCCTTTTTATACACGGCCGGGCGCCCTCTTCGTTTGCAGAGCCGCAGAGCTGCGTTTTCTTGTCTGTCGTTTTGCCCAGGCCGTATTACTTGTCTGTTTGTCTGCCGTCTGGTTGTACCACGTCAAGACAGCAAACGCCATCAGCTTGTCTTGGCTATTCCTTCTTCCGGTTGTGTCCTTTTCTTCTCTTTCCTTCCTTTTCCTTCCTTTTCTTTTGTGTGTATGAATTAATTAATTCACTAATTAATTTTATTGATGCATTCCCCATCAACCACTGTAACAGTATCGCACTGTATTTACACTGTCACATCCTACTGCCTCTGCATATAAGTGCCATCCGACTTTGTTTTTGGCCTGCACCGCGCGCCTTTCGGTAAACGACCTGAAGACTGATGGACACAGGAAAAGAGAGACGAATCCGGGTTTTCTGCCCGTCGCCTACTGCTCCGCCAGCGCCTCCGCCTTGCTGCTGCGCAGCGCCTCCTGCGCCCACAGCGGAAACGCCCGCACCCAGGCCACCCACCCCAGCGACCGCGGCACCAGGATCGCGCCGCTGCGCCCCGCCACCACCTGCCGCACCACCGCGTCCGCCACCGCGTCCACCGGCAGCACCGCCTCCGAAAAGCGCCGCCCCGCCGTCATGCCCGCCAGCATCGGCGTCGCCGTCCAGAACGGGTGCACCACCGTCGTCCGCACCCCCGGCGCCCCGTACCGGTGGCGCAGCTCCTGCCGCAGGCCCTCGTCAAACGCCGTCAGCCCGGCCTTGGTGCAGCTGTAGTCCACGTTGCTCGCCACCGTCAGGAAACTCGCAACGCTCGCCACCGTCACCACGTGACCCCGGTTCGCCGCCACCATCGCCGGCAGGAACGCCCGCGTCACCAGCACCGGCGCCACCGCGTTCACCGCAAACACCTCCTGGATCTGCGCCGCCGTCGCCCCCAGCAGCGGCAGCCCCCGCGCCACCCCCGCGTTGTTCACCACCACCGTCGGGTCCCCCTGCTCCGCCTGCACCCGCGCCGCCACCGCCGCCACCGCGTCCGCGTCCGTCAGGTCCACCTTGTAGAACACCGCGTTCTCCTTCGTCCGCGGCGCCTGCACATCCAGCACCACCACCCGCACCCCGCGCCGGGCAAACGCCTCCACCAGCGCCCACCCAATGCCCCCGCTGCCGCCCGTCACCACCACCAGCTCCTTCGACCAGCCGTTCGCTGGCCAGTCGCGCGTGTTGGGCCTGCCCAGCACCGGGTTGCCCAGCGCATAGTTGTTCAGCATCTCGTTCACACCCACCGCTGCCGCGACCCCAAGCAGCGCTGCCGCTGCCGTAGCAACGCCGCCCGACAGCGGCCGCGAGAAGATGCGGTCGGCCATGGCAAGGTCACGGTAGGTTGCAGGTTGCGGCGTGTAGACGTAGACGTAGGCGTGCAGTTGTTGCGTATTTGATCAGAGTAAATGCTGTTGTAGACAGTCGTCGAGGGCAGGAAAATGACCACACTTGCCCAACGGCGGCCGACGCCCTCTTAAGGCGACACAGAAAGACGCCTCCCCCGCACCCGTGGCGGAAAAGCGCCCGTCCGATCCGACAAACGCCGCCAGGTAACCGGTGAACCAGACCAGCTGAACTGAACGCATCGGGCATAGTAAAATAGATTTGGCCTCCTTTCGCTATATACAGTTAGTCACGACTGTGGCTTCCCTCTGCCAATCTGCTCTTCTCCTGCCGTTGTCGTGAGCTTGTCGTGTGTTTGCTTCCGATGGCATGGACGACTGGTGTAACCATGTATGAAACGGACAACACGCACATGGGCTCCATTTCGATCTGTTCCGTTCCAGTCAAAAATCCATCACATCGATCGTTTGTCCACTCTGTTCCTCGCTGTGTAGTCGGCCCACCCACACAAAACCATATGACCGGTGGAACCAACCCATATCCGAGCAAGTATCCGTATTCCCAAAGTGACAACTGCAAACAGGGGGGAAGAGAAACAACGTTTAACATGCAAACTAGGTGCCGGTGGGGGAAGGGTGGAAGGAGAGAATGCATACCCGGCAAAAGGGACAAGCTGCAGGTGCTCGTGCTGCTTGGCCAAGTTGAGCTCTTCCTGTGATTCGCATGGTGACAGCGCAAGCGAACAGGGGCAGCCGTAGCGAGGCGCGTTGTCTTCCGGGGCATCAGTTGTTGTGTCCGTCATATCAAGGGTAGTTGTCGCCTGAAAATGGGCGCAGGGTGACACGGCGATCTGGTGGTTCTTTGTTTCGACCGTCGGTACAAGCTGTGGGGTTGCGACAGAGCACACCACCAGCGAAAGCACGAGGGCGATGGCAAACAGGAGGATCCGGCACACACCTGGGCGGACGACAGACATCTCGGGTTGTGGGTGAAGCTGTTTGGGTTAGCGGGGGGTCACGGGGAAAATGCCAATGCACTTGGTACCTTGAAAACGATTGTTGTTTCGATCTTGTTGGCTTTGTGTGGGGTGGCTGTTAGAAGTGGAAAGGGTCTACGAAAGGCAAAAAAAACAACAAAAAAAAACGTAAGGTGAAGGGGAAGGGGAAGGCAAAGGAAGAAAGTGTTGCGTTTGTTGGGAAGAACTGGCTGGGTTTTGAAGGCGTCTGTCGACTGGTGAGTTGATTTGAGTCTGGCACCCAGGAGCGGTCCCAGTGACGATCGGAACGCGATCTCAGTGACAGAGGACGACTTGGTGAGCAAACGGTGAGAGTGGTTTTGTTTGTGAAGCAACAAGATTGGCAGGGTTGCGCAGGTCGTAGGAAGCAATTGAGTGTGATGAGAACAGCACGTTGGATTTGCAAAGGAGTGTGGAGCGCTGGAGAGTGGAAAGAAGAAGAAGAAAAAAAAAAAAAAAAAAACCTAGGATATGAGAAAAGAGGAGGTGGAAGGAGGTGAAGTCAAGAAAAAAGAAAAAAAGAAAAAAAAAGGGCAAGGACGAGGGGGCGAGAAGAAATAGGAAGGGGAAAGCAGCATCCTGATCAAATAGACAATGGAAAGCGGAAGGCGCGAGCGGTGGTAGGTTCAATAGAGAAGGAGCGAGACCCCGATGCTGGGACGAGCAGAGGCGGAAAGAACGTATCACGCGCCAAAGAACCGCATGTGTGTTCATCGCTCCTTCCGTTCCGTGATGCCAGGACCTTACCACGCATCGCGGAACGGGCGCTCACGGGCGGCTCTTTCCTAATTGGGAAACTACAACAGGTTTAAGACGTTTGGGGAATTTGTGGAGAGCGCGGGGTCTAGAGGGACTAGCCACGGCAGGAGTTGCTTGCGCCGCACTTGCCCGCGACGGTTCTGATTGGAATCTAGCAACCGCAGTGTGTTCCCAGCCGACGCCCTGGCAAAATCTCACCGTGGAATGGAAAGACGAGCAAAACGAAACGGAAGATAAGAAGAAGAAAATGACTAATCAGACACGGTCGCCGCCGGTCTTGGCTGGTTTCTCCTGATTTCCCTTTTTTTTCCCTTTTTTCCACCTTTTCCAACGTCATCGTCATTTTTTGAACAGTCCTTTTTTCGGTTTCGCCATCCCGTCCCTGTGCCGCCGACCACCAATCAGCCAGAGTTTATTACGCCCGCGCGCCACCCGCCGAACAAATATGACAGGACTTGTCTTCCCGATGCCCCCCTGATTGCTGCGCATGACTTGCATGCGACGCTTTCGCTGTCGGCCCCTCCATCTCCTCCTACCCTTCTTCTCCTCTCGGTTCGTGCGCGCCCCGACGACCAGCTCGCGGCCATGGTACAACCGGGCAAGGCGAGCGCGGCAGTCGACATGCCTGCACCGGTGCGGCCATCGGGTGTCCGGCCGTTCCGGCTGACGGGCGGCTCGTTCCACGCGGGCGACGTGTTCCCGTGCTTTGACGGACGGGACCGGCGGACGTCGCAGGTCAGCAGCTCGACGGCGGCCGCGGCGGCATCGACGACGGCGACGACGACGACGACGACGATGCCATCGATGACGACTCCATCCGGGCGGCGACGACCGTCATCAACAGTCACCAAGTACCACACCTTTCCGACGATTGCACCGGGCAGCGGCAGCGGCAGCGGCAGCGGCGACTCGGACGCTTCGTCGTCGCTGTCGCCGGGCGCGGGCGCCGACGGACGACACCCCCGGCAGCACCAGAGAAAGCCGCGCGGCGGCCGGACGCCGACGCCGCTGCCTCTGCGGCAGCTGGGCCTGCTGGCGCTGCTGAGCCTGGCCGAGCAGACGGCGCTCAATTCGATCTCGCCGTACCTGCCGACGATGGTGGCGCACTTTGACGAGATCGCCGAGGACAAGATGGGCCTGTACGTCGGGCTGCTGGCGTCCATCTTTGCGCTGGCGCAGCTGGCCACGAACCTGTTCTGGGGCTACCTGTCGGACGCGCTGGGCCGCAAACCCGTGATGCTGCTGGGCGCGCTGCTGCTGATGGGCTGTTTCTGCGTCTTCGGCTTCTGCACCGCGTACTGGCAGATCGTCGTCGTGCACGTCGCCATGGGCCTGCTCAACGGCAACGCGGCCGTCGTGCCGACGTGCCTGGGCGAGGTCACGGACCGCTCCAACCAGAGCAGCGCCTTCACGTGGCTGCCCATCGTCTACTCGCTCGGCTCCGTCACCGGGCCGGCCGTCGGTGGCCTGCTGGTCGGCAGCCTGGCGGGCGCACACCCGTTCCTGGCACCGAACCTGGCGAGCGCGGCGCTGCTCGGCGTTGCTGTCGTCGTGCTCGGGGTCTGGTTCGACGAAACGCTCGATCCGCACGACCGCCGCGCGCTGCCGGCACAGCTGCAGTGGATGGACGGCGCGTGGAAGTGGCTCTGCGCGTGGGGGACCACGACGTCGGAGCCGGAGCCGGAGCCGGGGACGCCGACCGAGCCGGGGACGGCCTCGAGCCCGCTGCTCGGACGACGCGATGGCGGATTGTGGGACGACTCGGAGACGACGAGCACCACGGCCGGCGGCGACAGCACGCCGGTGGCGGGTGCGGAGGCCGAGAGGCCATCGTCGCCATCGCCGTCACCGCCCTCTCTCACCCAGCTGCTCAGCACCAAAACGATTATGCTGCTGTCGACGTACCTCATCTTCCAGCTGGCCAACATTGGCTTCAACAGCCTGTACCCGATCTTCTCGGCGGCGCTACGGCCGACGGGTCGGGACCTGCCGCCGGACGAGATTGGGCTGCTGCTGTCGTTTGCCGGGGCGGCCACGATGGTGTTCCAGGGGACCGTGTTCCAGCCGCTCAAGACGCGGCTGGGCAACCTGGGAAGCTACCGCAGCGCGCTGTTTGGGCTGGCGCTCAGCATGTTGCTGATGCCGTGGGTGTGCAGCGGCGACGACGCCGAGGGCGGGCGGCCGCCGCTGGGTGTGGGCACCAAGGCGTGGTGGCTGGACGGCGAGATGGCGGCGGTGCTGGTGCTCAAGAACATCTGCGCGATTGGGGGGCTGTCGAGCGTGATGCTGTTGGTAGGCTTCGCACGCTCTTTTTTTTTTCTTTTTTCTTTTCTCTTTTTTCTCTTTTTTCTCTGTCACAACACGTTTCGAATGGAATCGACCGCTGACCACCAGATCAACAACTCCTGCCCGTCCAACGACGCGCTCGGGACGCTCAACGGCGTGGCGCAGACGCTGTCGGCGGCCGGGCGCAGCGTGGGCCCGTTCCTGTCGGGCGCGCTGTTCTCGGCATCGATGCGGATCCGGCCCAAGGGCGAGCTGCTGCCATGGAGCGTGTTTGGGGGCATTTCCGGGCTGGGCTGGCTGCTGAGCCTGCTGGTCAGCGGCCGGGGGCTCGAGAGCGGCGACTGGGAGGGGAGCGATGCGGACGACGACGCGGACGACGACGCGGACGACGACTACGACGAGGAGGTGGCTGTGGTCGACGGCCATTGACGACGGACCTGCCGCGGTGGCATTACGGGATTTTGATTTGATTTGGACGAAACGGAACGGAGGACCACAGGGTTGGATCTTGGGACATGAGGATATGATTTCAAACAGCGAAAGCCAATAGCGAAAGCAAACAGCGAAATGGAGCCAGGTTCTGGAATCAACCCCGTTTAGGCTCAGCTCGAAATCAGGCGAGGCAGGGGGTTCTCTCAGCCTTACAGGGCGCTAGGCCTGAATGGGCCCTGGCCGCGCTCTGTCAGTCCTCTGTCACACCGTGTGGCGTAGCAGTATCGCTGCCCCCCCCCGCCTTCCAATAATTGCTAATCGTCAGTAAGATATTGGCTAACGACCGCCGCTACGCCAAAACCGCCTCTTGCGAGGAGTAGACTGAGAAAAAGTCGATCGCCTTGGAACTGAAATTTGCGCGAAAGGCGGAGCAATGATTATAGAACGCCGGCGCGGTGGGGGTGCCCGTATGGAGACGCGTCGTCTTATCGTTTTCCCCCCCCTCCGGGCTGGCTTCGCTGGTTTGTGGCCGAGCCGGCGGGCAGGGCCGACGACGACGACAGCAACGCCAGGTCGGCTCGGCGAGCTGCGGACGGCCCTGCTGTGTCTTTGTGGACAAGGGCGTCGGTGGGTGCGAACACGGACGACGGATTCCTTCGCGGATCATNCGGGGGGGGAGGGGGCCCGGCTGTCAGATGCTTCTTCTACCTGTCCGTGGCGACGCCTGTAAGCGAGCGTGAGCCCGCATGCAGGCCCGGCGGCGTTCCTGCGCTAGGCTGGTTTGTCGACCCGTATAGCAGCCAGTCTCGGGCGAGGACGGGCTGTGCGTCTGACGGACCTCCAGCCGGGCGGGCGATACCGTTGTGTCCGTCCCACGCGCCGAACGGCCTCATGTACAAATCGGGAAAGGGACAGATGGATTCAAACGCCGATTGGCTGTGGATCAACCATCTGCTTGGTCAGATCCGCGGGCCGTGCGGCACCGCACACTTGCCACAGCAGGCAGGGGACCCGAGGCAGCGGAGCAGGGCAGGGGCAGCAGACACGACCGTGACAACGCCGTCTGAGGTCAGCCTTACACGCGTTCAGCGATGAGGAAACATCGTGATGCAACGGTCTGTCCCTCTGATGCCTCGGGGCGCGTCTCTCCATACAAAAACACTATAAAGCTGGCTGTCCGTTGATGAGGCCATCATGGATTGTCTGATCAACCCCTCCCTCCCCCCCCATCCCCCCATCGCCTCCTTGCCTCGTCGTCTCTTCCTCCTCCTCCTCCCAGCCTGTCAGCCCCTCTCCTCCTCCCAGCCTGTCAGCCCCTCTGCCATCATGTCGAGCCCAAAGAACAGACCGTCCGGCGTACGACAGACCTCCTTCCCCCCCCTCCCCCCCCCGCCTTTAGGTCTAGGCCAGCACCGGGCACTAACCCCTACGCAGAAGACCATCCGCAACATGATCGAGTCCCTCGACACGCATCGCGTCAACACGCTCACCGAGCTCTGCCGCATCGAGCACGTGGCCGCCATCTGCCAGCACGCCGACGATGCCCGGGCCTTCCAGGGGCCCATGACGGCCGCCTGGACCTACTACGTCGTCGAGAGCCGCCAGCTGCTGTCCGAGCTGCGCGGCCTCACCCCCAACTACCCGTTTGCCGCCGGCCTGCTGGCCGACGCCCAGCAGCGCGTCGCCGCCGACCCGCGCTCCAACCGCAGCTGGAACCTGGCCTGGCTCTGCCTGACCTGCATCCGGGACGAGGGCCTGCTCCCCGCGTACGCCGCCCTCGAGGCCGCCAAGCCCGAGATGTGGGCCGGCTACACGCCCCAGCCGGACGAGCTGCACCAGCTGGCCAGCTGCTTCGAGCTGGAGTGGACGCAGGCCGTCGACAAGCTGCTGCGGCACTGGCCGACGCCGCCGACGTGGTGCTAGGTGAAGGGAAAGGGAAGAGGAGGCAGCAGGCAGAGCGGCAAAGAGGAAAAAAAAAAAGAAAAAAAAAAAAGGCAGTCCATGTCTAGAGTATCCATATACAGAGAACCGTATCCGTCCTTTATGCGCCTCCGTCCGTCGGCCAGGCCAGCCAGGCAAAGGCAATGGCCAGCTTCAGCCCCGCCGCTATCCACAGCGCACCGCTCATGCCCGCGCTGCTGCGCTGCAGCCAGCCCCCGGCAATGCCGCCCACCAGCGTCAGCACCGCCGCGGCAATGCGCCGCGACCGCTTCGGGTTGCCGCGGACGGCGGGGCCGGCAAACAGCTTCGGGTCCGACAGCAGGTCGCAGTACAGCGACGTCAGCACGTTGGTCGGCACCTCGCCGAACCCCAGCACGCGGCTCGTGAAGATCTGCCCGCCAAACTGGAAGGCCAGCAGCGCGATCGGCAGCAGCACAATCCAGTCGTTGGCCTGCGCCGCCCGCACCGGGTCCTCGTCCACCGTCACCGCCGTGCCCAGCCGCCGGTCGCCAAAGGCCGGCACCACCTGGCGCTGCGCCAGCGCCGCCGCGACCACCACCAGCAGCGCCTGCGACAGGCACGACGCGAACACGGTGCCCTTGCGCTGCTTGCCAACATGCCGCGTCTGCCCGTATACGAAACAGCCGAGCTGGAAGCACGCAATCGACACGAGCGCCTTGAGCCACAGCCGGTGCTGCCCCGACGGTAGGTGCGACGCGCCGAGCGCGAGGAAGATCGTGTTGCCTGCTGGTCAGCGGAAATGCGAAAATGGATGCACGACAATCAGACGCCAAGCGAAGCCACGCACCCGTCTGCATGCTCACAAACACGCCCGACGCGTTAAACGCCACGCTGTCGCACATGCCCGACACCAGACAGTACAGCAGCAGCGGCACGTAGCCGTACGTCACGTCCACCTTGTCGCCCAGCCGTTGCAGCGCCGTCCGCACCGGCACGACGGCGGCGTCCTTGCTCATGCCATTGCCATTGACCGCCTGCACGGGCGGCGGCAGCGCAGCAGCAGCAGCAGCCATTGTGGCTGAGGAATGCAGTCGTGGAATCGACGACGTGGAATCGAGGGCTGAACGCGAGACGACGGAGGACGGTCGGGAGCTGCTTTTATAACAGGAACATGCTGAGAAGGAAAAAGAAAGACGAGAAGATACCAGAACGAGAAGCAAAAAAAAAAAAAAAAAAGACTCACCCTTGCTACATAGATATGGAGCGCGGTCCGACGGCGGGTAGTGCACCGACAGCGGGACAAGGCGCCATTTGTCATTTCCCAAAAAGGGGAAGCGCCGCGGCGCCGGTGGCATACAACGGCGCCAGAAGCACGTCAGCGATTCCGTCGGCGATAAGCGTCAATGCGATTGGACAGAGCACCACCGGGCAGATCTGCCGGCAAGGGAGACGCAAGGGGCGAGAGCAGAAGAGGACACGGGAGGAGGGAGGTAAAAGAAAGAGGAAAGAAAGAAGCAAGGGAATCCATAAGAGGATGTAGGGGGGACCAGGGGGGGACCAGGGGGGG
>PCDN01000012.1:205090-224953 GCA_002778105.1 Ceratocystiopsis brevicomis
GGGGGGGGAGAACCGGCAGGAAGAAAAGAGGCAAAAAAAAAAACCGAGAGGCCAAATCGAGAAAACGGCCGGTCGACCACTGGAATGCTGGCCGGCCTCCATGCCGAACCCATTCTCCGCATTCGCCATGGGTGGGTGGTGGGGTAACATTGTTGACATCCGAGCGGCATGACAGCGGATGCCTCCGTCGTCGTGGTAGCGAGCGCGTCGGAAACGAAGCAGACAACGGGTTCTTACACACACAACACAAAGAAAGGGAAGAAAAAGAAAAAAAAGTAAATTGTAGTATTCAAAAAATCAACGCCTCGGCGTGTTCATCATCGTCTCGGCTCTCCCAAAAAAATACATCCTCATCCACACAGCAAAAGTCAGACAAAGGAGATCGAGTTGTAGAAATAGAAACAGAAAAGTAAACGGGGCCACAAAGCCACCACGCCCAGCCAACCTGGCCCTACACCAGCTCTCTGTTCATGCCCAGACCCCCTTGGCTCGCACGCCCAGTCGAGCCGCAGAAGAAAACGCCAAAGGACACCAAGCACTCGTCAAGAAACAAAACCAAAAAAAATTGGGGGAAAGAAAACAGAGAAAAGGGGTATCGGCAAACCCAGCCTTTGCAGATCGGGCGGGTGACACAACATAGTTCCAAAAAAAGAGTTGGACGAAGAAGCAAAATTCAAAAAAAAAGGGGGGGAGCTGCTGAGAACAGAGAGACGGGCGTCTGGGCGGATGGTGTGTAGCCACGAACCACACAAAGTGGAAAGAGAAGAGGGAGAATGGGGTTTTCCAAGGTGTTGACAAAGGAAAGAAGAAGAAAAGGAAGAAAAAAAAAGAGGGCAAATGGCAGCAGGCCAGACAGACGCCGCTCACAGGAACGCGGCCGCCGCTGCCACGGCCGCCGCGCCCGCCAGCAGCGCGCCGCCGACGTTTTGCGCGTTGGCGCGGGCACCGCTCTGGCTGGTCGCCGTGGCCATCGCCGGCGCCGTGGCCGTCGGCGTCATGACCAGGGTGACGGACGTGGCCACCGTCGTGGCCGTGTGGCCGAAGCCAGTGCCGGTGCCGGTGCCTGCGACGATGCCCGTGCCCGTGCCCGAGCCGGTGCCGGTCGGGTAGTGGCTGGTGGTGTTGTGGCGGGTGGCCGTCGTGGTCGCAACCACGCGCTTGAGCGTCACCGTCTTGTACAGCGTCGACGTCGACGTGCAGGTCGTGGTGCCCAGGTCGGCCGAGGCACCAACGGCCAGCAGCAGGACCGAGACGAGCGAGGCGAAATGCATTGCGGTGTGCGGGTTTGTGCGGTACGAATATAGTGGTGAGATAGGGTAAAGAATGCTTCCAGAGCAGCGCAAGTGACGAGACCGGTGAGTGTTCGCTTGTGCGTGTTATTCCTTTTTCTTGTTTGATTTCGTGGTGGATTGTTTTGAGCTGTCAACGTGGTTTTTGCTTGCGATCAAGGGAGCGGTATAGACTTTGCCAACGAAGTCCTGGGGGGGGGAGGAGGGTAACAATGTGTTGAAGAGAAGAAGAAAAGAAAAAGAAAAAAAGAGGAGAGGAAGAGAGAGTATGATGCCACGAAAAGGGAAAAGAAAAAAAGGCAACGGAAAAGGGAGCAGGACCGAGGGGGGGTCAGTATGGAGTCTCTTACAGGTGAGATATCTTACCTGCGTGTGGGAGACCCACTTCCTCTAATTGCGCTGGGCGAGCCTTCCTTCTTTGGTCGCATGGAGTGGGGCAGCTCGCATCCCACAGCCGGGCCTTTGTTTCAGCGTACAGGATACGTCCTGGCACGTACAAAACAGACAGCGCAGCAGGTACCAGTGACCCCTGGTATTGGCCGTTTAGCCAGGGGTCTAGCGTTGTGGGAAATTACAGGCACGCGGCAATGTGCTGTTCGCTGCTGCCCTACGGCGCACCGAGTGTATCTTACGGAGTATCTTACCAGTAAGATAAGATACAGCCCTCTCTCTGCCCGCAGGCCCGGCCCTCGGCCCAGGCCTGAAACCGTTGTTGGCAGGCGTCTGTCGCATCAACCGGAGGAGGGCGCAGTTTTTCTTGCAGAACTGCCCCTCCTTCCGTTTGGTTTCGCGAGCGCGTCCGTCCTGCGGCTCCAGCCCTCTGTGCGCCTGCTCATACGCTGTCCATAGACGATGCTCTGTGCGCCTGCTCATACGCTGTCCATAGACGATGCACGGACATGCCTTACACGCCAGAAACCACAAACCGTAACCCATAGGGCAGCACACGCGCCCAACACCGGTCGCTCGCAATTTCGCTCGCGGCCAATCCAGCGACGACCCGCCCGGTCATTTGCGCAGCGGTTCTATCCAACGGCCATGCGGCCGACCCACTGCGTGTTCTTCAGACCAGGATGCAGTCACAACGCGTCTGCGTGCCAAATGCAGGAAAATCGCCTCGGAAAAATAGGAGGAATAATAGACGTAAGATCCAGTCTCGCTCCCCCATTGGCTGTGTTTGATGTAAAGGGTGGGGCTATTCACGGTATGGGGGTTGTCTGGGGAATGGACGTTCGTTTTTTTTGGCCTCAGGCACCCAGTTTTGCCAAGCCGGTTTTCCCCAGATCGAGATTCTTCTTCCCCGTGTCGTCCAGATTATGCCGGGGTACGCGCCCGCCGCTGCGTCGCAGGAAGGACGCCAAGGGCGTGAAGGAGAAAGATGCCCCATCCTACTGGCAATCCTTGGACACGCGCGGCATGTATCTTATCTTACGCCGGCTACCCGGACCGCCGACAACCCGTCAAGAGGCGTTCGCTGGCACACGGCGCGAGAGCAAAAAGGCGTAGGGCCCTTTCACCCCAGTGCCGGATCGGGCTTGCCCGCCCCAAAAACGGGCAAGGAAAAAAGCCGCATCCTGGCACACACACTCGGCATCATCGCCGTTTCAGCGCGCCGTTTCACCATTTCCCTCTCTCTTCTCTCTCTTCTTTACACAATCTGTTTCACCATACAACAAGTAAAATCCCATCATAATTAGACAATTTCCCGGCGAGGAGTCGCCACGTTTCATACCGCCAACCCGTCGTCGTGCCCGAGAAATCGCAACGTAAATATTCCATTTAATCCGGATCCCCAGCCGGCCACAGAGCCTATTCGTGTGTGCCCGGCCTGCCTGCCTGTCGTGTTCCCTCCGTCCGTCTCCCCGCGAGACTGCCCCTCTCCCTGTTTTTATCTCTATGCATTCAGCATGTACATATCGATCGTCAATCCCCCCCCTCCCCCCTTTGCGGCTACCCTCATCGCCCCCTCCCCAATCAGTCAATCTGCTTCTCACACCCGATCCGATTCAGGATCACCTTGCGGTCGCTGTGGCTGCTCAGCCGCAGGCCCGGCTTCTGCGACATGTTGCGCCGCCGCGCCGCCGTCAAGTCGATGGCCTCCACGCCGACCTCCTCTTCGATGACCAGGCTGCCGTCCTCATCGGCGGCGGCGTCCTCGTCCTCGTCCTCGTCCTCGTCCTCGTCCACAGCCTCCTCGGCTGCCTCGGCCGCCACCTTCTTGCCCACCTTGATCTCGTCCTCCGCCTCGTCGTCGCTGCGCACGTCTTCGGCGCTGCCGCCCTTGAGCACGTTGATCGTCACGCGCACAATCAGAAAGGACCACACGCTAATAACCAGCTCCAGCGCCAGCAGGCACACCAGGAACCCCGTCGATATGCCGCCCGTCCAGCACACCCTGCCCGTCGTGTCGTAGAACGGCTCCAGCAGGTGCGCCCAGCCCGAGACCGGCACCGCCAGCGGGCCCTCCAGCGCCCCCGCGGGGCCGCGGTAGCAGGTGCCGATGCCGATGAAGCGCGGCAGGTCGCGGTACACGCTCCACACGGCCATCAGGTAGAACACGTGGCGGGTCGAGAGCCAAGTGACGAGAAAGACACCAAAGGTGGCGTCGCAGGCCGTCGTGCGGCCAATGTACTTGAGGCACTTGGCCAGCGGAAAGATCAGCTCCGAAACGTCCATCAGCACCAGGATCACATGGCCGACCCGTGTCTGGTAGTAGGCGTACGCCGCCGCGATGAGCGACGTCGTGATCGCGTGGTGCACAATCATCTCCCAGTAGTCCTTGCGCCGCGCCTCCATGTTCACCACAATCGCCTGCTCAATCCAGTACGACCACTGCACCAGCATGTACCCCTTCATCAGCCCGCCCAGCTCCTTCTGCGGCCAGTCGATCCACAGGGCCTCGAGATTCAGAAAGTAGGGCGAGTGACAGTAAAGGTACTAGATGGAGTGTTAGCAGAAACAAGACGTACAAGACGTACCAAGACGTATCCGTCATGGGGAAAACAAAAAAAACACACCATGCCCAGGGGCCAGGCCACGCTGTAGTACATCAGCATCCAGCCCTGTTCGGCGAAGCGGACGAGATCCTTTTTCTTGGGCACGCCCAGAGCCTGGCCTAGCGGGATCAGCACCTGCTGCATCATGGCCGCGCGGATGCCGATGCAGAGCAGCACGCACAGCGCCAGGAAGCACAAGTCGCGCGGGCCCGTGCCATACAGGCCCGTCTGCGGGTTGTAGTACGACAGCTCGAAGAACCGCACCGTGTACGGCCGCGCCGCAGGGACCAAGACATGGGCTGCGAAAAAGGGCACGATGGCATGGAACAAGAGGTCTGTCATGGTACAGAAGCGACCGGCGCTATCAGCAAATGGTCGGGCAGCTTAGGAGGGCATGTTGGGAGCTGGAGAGGGTGCTAGGGAGGTGCTAGGAGCAGTAGCTGGCTGTCCCCCTCCNCCCCCCCCTTCCTCCTCCTTTGTGCATTTGTGCTGTGGGTGGGAGAGAGCGCTCAACATACTGGCCTGGTTGTCAAAGAGCCATTGGGTCAAATTCTGCATTGAGCTGCCCGTGGACCTTTTCGCCTTCCCGCGCACAGCAGGCGGCGGAGGCAATTGGGGGCTGACCTCGCTCATGATGGTCAAAAAAGTCGGTGTGTGTTGAGGGGGGCCGCTGCTCCCCCAGAATACTGGGAAGGGGAAAATGGTAGAGAATGAATACGGCAAGCTGGCCAGAAAAAAAGGTCCATGATCAGTCAGCAGGTGTCAACTCAACAAATTTATAGCGGGCTTTAACCCCGCGAATACGTGTGGGATCGCCAGGGGGGGTGACATGTGTCCGCTGAATTCGCAGTCTGTTCGAGTTCCTCTGGGCAAAAATCGAGTTTACTCGTTCGCTCTGTCTCGAATAAACCGGAATCGCGTCTTTCCGGCAAAATAATCAACTGATCGAATGCGCATCTAGGTGGGCACCGTGTTGCACGGCCCCATAGCGGACGGCACCCTCACCCTGCCGCCGTATTTTACTCGTCGGCTTGGCTGGTGCAGTGTGCAAAACGGCGGGCTCAGATTGGCTCGGCATGTGACAGGGCCGTCGCGCTTTATTCTGTTTCAAATCACATCGTTGATATATATGTATGCCCAAGCGCATTTTGCGAAAGCAACACCGTTGCACATAGAATGCAGCTCCTCAGTAGACCGGCTCCTTTAGAAAACATACGACATGTCACAATTTGTCTGCGACGGCAGTGGTAGTGGGAATGGCAACCCCAGCGATGGCAGCATAGTAGTCGTCGTCTCTGCTGCTGCGGCATCGGCCCTCCTGCCTGGTTTCTGTGCAGACGGCAAGTCTCGCTTGACGGTGGAAACCCCGCGGTTTCTTTCTTGCTCCGCCTGCCTTTTAGAGAGGCCGTCAGGGGCCCGCTGCGCACTGTCGCAAAGTTTTCGCCAATCCCCGAAGCAGATGTAGCCAGACGACGAAGTCGACATGTCCGGGCCCTTGTCGGACCTGGGCGGATTGGATGTACACGCTGCATTTTCATCCCCGCTGCTGCAGCTGCCTTGTCCGACCTCAAAGTCGATTCCGAGCGAACCCTGGTTCTGCTAGAACTTAAAAAGGGCAACGCAGGATGTGTAACCAGCAACATTCTTTTCGTACGTCGCCACGTCCGTACCCTGGCGGGTAATCATGCTCACAGATCCAATCGTGTTGAGGTTGTATATCTCAATGCCTGCCATCTCCTTTGCTGTGACGTCGCTTGTGGCACTATCGCGGCTGCATTCGACACCGCCATATGCGGTTCCATCGATGTTGGTTCGGGAAGATGCACCCGCTGTCGTATTCGGTTCGGAGGCCGCGGATGTCCCTGCATAGACAAGGCGCGCCTGGCAATGCTCGCCATTCCCCGGCGCGCTGCAAGAGGTGTTGTAGTTGCTGAAAAAGGAATAAAGACCAGCGCCGTAAATGCTGACATTGTGCGAGTTGACAATGCGAAGCGCCCAAGCCATGGCACAAGGGGCATTGCCCGGCAGCCAAGTAACATTAGAGCCCGTATTGCAGTCTGTCTCAAAATCGGGGTCGTACCGCGCCAAGTCGACGTCGGTGAACGGAGCTGGAGCCGCAGGATTTGGCTGGAAATATGGCGTCTCGGTCTGAATCAATCCCATCCACACGTTGCGTGTATTGGCAAGTTGGTATTGGTACTTGACATGATGCTCCGCGCAGGTGCCGATCATCCAGATGCGGCCTTTCGCGGACTCGAGCAGGATGCCACGGCCGCCAAACACCGATATCTGCGAGCTGGAGCTGTCTTCGAGGTCATGGTCAGCAATCCAAAACCAATTGTTTTCCATGTACAAATTGGACGCGTAGCGTGTAATATGCAGGCTCAGGTACGAGGCGATGCACGCTGGGTTGACGAAATTGTCGGCCGCCGGCGTTTTGTTGCATTGCGCGACTTGCAGCTCAGAACCAGCAAATCCGCCAACACGCACATGGACATCCCACATGCCAGATGGTGGATATATGGCGGTGCAGGGCCCTGTCGGTGTCTCCAGATTGTACTCGATGAGAATGGCACCTGCCATTGGACCCTGTGTGGAAATAATCATGTCCGACCACTCAATGTAACCCGTCTCGCCGGGTCGGGCAACTTGCACGACCGGTCGTGGCGCACTCATATTTGCAAAATTTGGGCCTGATGCCAAGATAACGGCAGCCAGTGCTTCGCCGACGATGCGAACATTCGGGGGGATGCGGACAGTATCTGTAACCAGATAGTACCCAGCGTCGACGAAGGCAACCGAAGTCGTAAAATTTTCCGATGCCTGTTGAAAAAAGGCATTCAAAGCCGCCGTGTCGTCTGTGAATCCGTCACCTTTGGCGCCGGCGGCCCTCGCCGACAGGAAATTCGTTGCAGGGACATCGTCATATTGCGGCTTGGATCGTTCAAAGTACTTGTTGCCCAGTTTGAGGTCAGATATTTCCGGAAAATAGGCATCGTTGAAGGCCTGGTATACGTTGGGGCCATTCGGCACGTAAACATTTCCCTGTCCATTTTCCGGAGTCAATATATGCAACCTCAGCACCAGACGTCAAAGCGAAGACCTTACTTACATATGCGTAGCCATTTTTAACAACCGATCCAGTCTCATCACTGTTCACCACCACGCCATGTGGCCCGGTGACGGCTGTATCCACTTTGCGAAACACCACGTTCTCCATGATGAGCGATCCGGCACCAGGGACCGTGGCGTTGGATGGCGAGCGGCCGGAGACAATACCGGTAGGTGTATTGTAAAACAAAGAGTCCAGCATAGTGACGGAGTGAACGACAGGACCGCTCATGTTGAGACCGATGCGGCAGTCGTAGATGTAGATCGATTTGTATGTGAACGACCAGCTCCAGATCTGCAGAATGGCCGTGTCGGCATTAAAAAACGTGAGATTGCGCATGGTGTACTGCTGACTGCCCAGCTGGCAGCCGTACTGGCCACCGTAGAAGACGAGATCGGAAACAAAACCACCGCTTCCCTCCTCCATGAATAGGCCAACATGCTGACGCGACGGATCCGGTGACAACACAAATACACAGTTTTGGATGGACGTTGCCTGGGCTGACGGCCAGTGCACGGCCGTAACGGTGCCCGGGACGTCGGTGGTGTCAAAGCGGAGGTTGCGCAGTTGCCTGTGAAAAACATTGGTCGAGGCGTACTTGAGTTTTCCATTGATGTAAACATCGCCGTCAAGCATCCCGGTAATGCTTGGTACAAAATTGCTCATGGCCTTGATGGTCGGCATTTCCCGCGGGTCGCCAATAATTTGTGTGTAGTAGTAGTCGACAATGGAAGAAGAGATCATGTAAGTCCTAGGCAGATCCTGTCAGTATTTGAGCGCAGAGCAGAGCACGGTGGGCGGCATGGTAGAAAGGCACTGGCATACCCAGCGGGGAAATATACAACGGCAGGTGTTATGGTTGAGCCAACGCATAGATCAAGGCCACCGCAGCGATGACCATCACTGATGGCAGCATTAATGGCCTCCGTATCGTCCGTCACTGTCCAGAATCCGTCAGATTGTGTGTGTCCTGTGTCCCGTTGGCAAGTAGGCTTGTTCTCACCTCCATCTCCTATTGCCCCGTAGTCTTTCACATTCCGGAAAACGGTGTAGGACTTGTCTGGATTGAAGGAAGAAATGCCTCTGTGCTCTATGCCGTCCATCCAGTACGGCACATTGTCGGCGGTGGCAAAATGCAGTCCAAAAAAGCAGGCTGTGAAGAGCCTGATAACGTCGAGTAGCCGCATGGTAAATTTAACTTGACGTGCAAGATAGAACGAGATCTTTATGGTGAAAAATGGGAAACAAAAGGCAGAAATTTGTGAAAAGCCTAAAAGGGTGAAGCTATGAGGGAGGGAACGCTGCCAGGGAACGTCGCGAGGATTTCGGAGACGGCGTTATGTGTCCTGGGTGAGGAGAACGAAAAACCCACGATACGGGGGAGTAGGATGCAAACGAGAACAGCGTGGCAGAGAAAAATCGAGAGAGAAGAGATAAGGAGACAAGGAGACGCGCGGCATTCGCGAGGATCGGCTCTTGTCCCTGCCGTTCCTTCTCCTTGTGGATGTGCGCCCTCCTGCCTTGCGATTGCACAGGGCCCCGTAGCCTTGCCTACAGGCCACTTCCGGCAAGAACGATGCAACGGAGGATACTGGCGTAGCTCGCCTCCAAAAAGCGCTCCGCGAGGAAGGTGCGAGGCACGCGCGTGCAGTTCGCGCCGGTTACCATGACACGTGGTACCCCCCCCCGTGATAAGCCGATGGGACGGTACAGCATCGCCAGTCGGCGCGACGGGAGCCCGCATCCGAGCGGCGATACGGAGGACCGGGCGCGCACGGAGAGCTGTGCCGACATTCTGCCGAGATGGCCAGGACTGGCAGTGCGTACAGAGGTCCGTCAGAAAAGAACGAGCAGATACCAAGGTACTACGATGCTGGCAGAAGAGCCGAGATGGTGCTACTCGCATCGATCGTTGCAGTGCACTGCCTTGGACGCGAAACAACACAAGTGGCCAGGAAATGGCCATAGCATACAGACAAGAAAACAGAGAAAAGCACAAGGACCGCCAGATTTTGCCCAAAAATGCCCAGTACCGGAACACACATATACCCCAGCCGACCAGCCGACCAACCGACCAACCCAACCAACCAACCAAAGAAAACAGAAAGAGAGAACAACAGAAAAAAAGAAAACCACTGCTGCACACGGATGCAATCATACACAGACACAGACACCCCAAACACTACAGAGGAGACACAGACGGCGGGCGCACCGCCCCCCCCCCGCCCCCCTGCACCCTCGCTTCTCACATGCCACCCATCTGCATGTCGGCGGCACCACTGCGCACGTCGTCCAGGGCCGCCGCATCCAGGAAATCAGCCTCGTCAAAGTCCATGTTCTCCTGGTCCTGCACCAGTTGCCCCGGTTTGCAGCGCGCTTCCAGCCCGAATGGCTCCTGTTGCTGCTGACGCTGCTGCTGCTGCTGCTGCCGTCGCCGCGGCACGGCCAGCACCCGCCGGCCGTTTTGGAAGTATTGCGGCGCGCCGGTGTGGTGTGACGGCGGTTGTGATGGTGACGATGGCAGCATGGACGCCGATGCACTGCCGGCAAGCCAGCCGCTGGTGGCCGACGCCGACGCAAAGGATCGGTACGGCGCTTCGCCCCAGGTTTCGTAGACGCGGCGGGTGTGGTCGGCCTCGGTGCCCATTGTGCTGTCGCCATCGAGGTCGTCCTCATCCTCGTCCTCATCCTCGTCTGCGCTGTACATCCGCTTGTTGCGCATCGGCGTCTTTGTCGCTTCCCACCGCGGCGGAGACAGGCGGTAATGCTGCGATGGGCGGTGGGACCAGGAGGGGGCAAAGACGTTTGCCGTGCCATAGCTGCTGCCGCTGCTGCTGCCGCTGCCGCCGCTGCTGGCCGTCGACAAAACGGTCTCCTGGCTGCTGGTCAGGCTCGGCGGCTCAGACATGGCGCCGTCCATGCCGCCAAACAGCGACGAGGCGAACAGCGGCCGGTCGGCGTCGTCGCCCGCCGACTGCACCCCGAGCCCGCCCACTTTGTGCAGGCCGCAGAACGGAACCAGCTCGCGGTCCGCCCGCGGCGAGGTCGTCACTGGCGCCGACGCCGCCGCCGCCCACGGGTCGTCGTCGTCGTCCTTGACGGTCTTGTATCCTTCGGGTACCGATTTCCGTACGCGCATACCGACGGCCAGGAGATTGGTCTGCACCGATGCCGGCAGGCGGGGCGTGTTTGGCTCGCGCGGCGGCGGCGACAAGCGGTCGGCAGCAGCAACAGAGGCCTCGTTCTCGTCGCGAGAGAAAAAAGTTGTGATTTGGCGCTGGGCCGGGTCGCTGGCCGCGCCGGCAAAAGGGCGCTTGACCCGAGGCGTCGTCATTGTGGTGGAAAGCGATGCCGCAATTCACGATCGGACGGACGTCGTGCAGAGCAGGGGGGAGGAGGGGCAGTGGGCGGTGGGATTTGTCGGGCTGCAGAAGGGATGGAAGAATAAAGAGGATGGCTGGGAACAATGACGCTGGCGTTCGACTTTCAGTGGATCCGCACGACACGTAAAACTAACAGCGGCAATTAAACTCGACGCGTCGTAGCGTGTGTCTCAGTCATGGTCGCGGCTCACCGCCCGCAGCCCCTCCAAAGAAGCCGGCAGAAAAAAAAAGGTGGCTTAGAAATGACGACGGGCGAAAAAGCAGGAACACTCTTTCCCGCCTTTCCCGCCTTTCCCGCCTTTCCCGCAGTCGAAACGCTGTGCTCAAGACTCCCGCATAGGCCTTGACCAACACCTCTCCATTCCCCCAGACGACATGGCACACAACCCACCGCAGGGCGCGGCGCCGCCCGACGACGTCGACTCCGAGCCCGAGATGCTTGGCGCTGACGACGCCCTCGAGGAGATTGACGGCGATCTGGGCGGCGATGGCGAGGACGTGGCCATGGACAGCGGCGACGACGACGACGACGACGACGACGACGAGCCCGAGGAGCTGCAGCTCATCAACGACTCCATTGCCTACTTTGACGCCCACAAAGACTCCGTCTTTGCCATTGCCCAGCACCCGCTGTATCCGGCGCTCGTTGCCACCGGCGGCAGCGAGGGCGCCGAGGACGAAGCCCCCGGCAAGGGCTACGTGATCGACACGTCCGCCGCCGAGCCCCAGCGGCCCCTGCTGCCCGCCAGCTACAGCAACGACCCGGCCGCCGCCGCCGCCGCCGCCGCCCAGACCACCGCGCTGGCGCCGCTCTTCGCCCTCGACGGCCACACCGACTCCATCAACGCGCTCGCCTTCACGCTCCCCCGCGGCGACTTCCTCGTCTCCGGCGGCATGGACGGCCGCATGCGCGTCTACAGCGTCGCCGCCGACCCAGCGGCCGCCGCGGCGGCCGCCGCCGCCGACCGCAACCGCGCCCCCGCCCCAGCCTTTGCCTTTGCCTTTGTCGGCGAGGCCCAGGAGGTCCCCGAGATCAACTGGCTGGCCGCTTGCCCGATGCCAACGGCGGCGGCGGCGTCCTCGTCCCCCCACCCCGCCAACACCATCGCCCTCGGCGCCTCCGACGGCTCCGTCTGGGTCTACACCATCGACCCCGCCGGCGACCCGGCCAACCCGCTGCAGATCGTGCAGTCCTACTTCTTGCACACCGCCTCCTGCACCGCCGGTGCCTGGTCGCCCGATGGCAACCTGCTCGCCACCGTCGCCGAGGACAGCAGCCTGCACGTCTGGGACGTCTGGGGCGCCGCCGCCGCGCGCGGCCTCGTCGCCGACCGCGGCCAGACCGTCGTCTCGCTCACCGCCGCCGACCAGCGCTTCGAGGTCGAGGGCGGCCTCTACTCCGTCGCCGTGTCGCCCGGCGGCGGCGTCCTCGCCGTCGGCGGCGCCGGCGGCATCATCAAGATTGTCGGCTTACCGCGGCTGGCCGACAACGCGGCCGCCGCGACTGCTGCTGCCGCAGGAAAGCAGAAGAAGCAGCAAGCAGGCGGTGGCGGTGGCGGTGGTGGTGGTGGTGGTGGCAAGCGCGCAGCAGACGCCGCCGCCGGCCAGGCCGGCATGATCCTGGCGTCCCTGCAGGTGCAGGCGGACGGCGTCGAGACGCTGTCCTTCGCGCCGCCGCCCCTCACGCTGCTGGCGGCCGGATCCGTCGACGGCAGCGTCGCCGTCTACGACGCCGCCCGCTCGTTTGCCGTGCGCCGGCACATCCCCGGCGCACACGACGAGTTCTCCGTCGTCAAGGTCGAGTGGGTGCGGTCGCCACCCGTCGTGCCCGGTGCCGGCGCCAGCAGCGCTGCCGGCGGCAGCGGTCCCGCGCAGTGGCTCCTCACCAGCTGCGGCATGGACGGCGTCGTGCGGCGGTGGGACTTGCGGGGTGCGACGACGACGCAGAAGAACGTGTCGGATGGCGCCGTCTCCGGCCTGGTCAAGGAGTGGCGCGGCCACCGGGGCGACGGCGAGGGCGGCGGCGTGCTGGGGTTTGTGCAGGGCGACACGGGCGAGCGGGTTGTGACGGCGGGCGATGATGGCGTGGTGCTTGTGTTTGAGGCATAGCGGGGATGGGGTGTTGGGAGTCTATCGCAGAAAACAACGGTATCTTATAGTCGAGTTGGGCTGGGGCGGTGAGTGTGTTTGGCGACTGACGTGGCCAATCACATTTCCAGAGAGCCGTGTCACGTGGGTCCATTTTGTTTACTTCCATTCTCGACACGTGCCCCTCCTTTTCTCCATCTTTCTCCCCGACGACGACAAATCCCATCGACATCCGCGACCTGCCTGCCTCGGACCGTTCCTGCGGGCCTGCATCGGACACGCGCGCACCCGGAAGCACACAAGCAGGCCATGGCAGCCCTGCCCAACACGCTCGCGCTCTACGGCGACTGCGTCGCGTCGCTGCGGTCCGCCCTGGGCTTCCTCGAGACGTCTGTCGCCACGCTCGACGCCGGCGTGCAGGACCTGCCGCGCATGCAGGGTGTCCTCAAAACGATCCGGGTGCGTGTTTGCTCGCGTGTTTTCTCCGTGTTTCTCGCCTGCTGTGCATTGTTGCGTGTCCTAACGATCCAGCACTACGAGCTCATCGCCCAGCCCACCCTCGCCACCGCCGAGGCGTCGCTGCAGACCGAAATCGGCCCCGCTGTTGCCACGCTGCTCGACCGCGCGGCACACCAGCTGGCGCGACAGGCACGGCGCATCGACACGCTGCAGGCGCGGGCCGCGCTGCAGGCCGGGCGGCTCGAAGGCGGAGGGGACGAGGAGGCGGCGGCGGCGGCGGCAAAAGCGACAGCAGCGACGGCGACAGAGCGGAGGACAACCCTGGGCGGCGCTGCCTCCGTCTCGCTCCGTGCCCGCATGGTCCACCAGCGCCGCGAGCAGCTCAAGTACAGCGTGGCGCGGCTCGAGCGTGAGCTGGCACAGAAGGAACGCGAGCTGCGCCAGCGGCTGCGGCAGTCGACCGTGATGCAGTGAATGAAGGATGCAATGAAAGCCTTTGTAAGAATAGGAAATAAGACCAGTGCGGAAATCTGTCTGTCATCGGTGATGCAGTCAGTAACGAGATGATAGGATGGTCTCTCGGTTCATGAGAAATGCTACGAAAGGGGGTACCTTGGGAAGGACCAAGAACAAAAAGAAGAGACGCCCTAGGCCTCCTTCTACTGATATTTCCGCAATGGGGCTTCAGCTAGCTCTCCGTGAGGTCCCTTTCCATGCTGCTGTTGCTGAAGCTGCTCCTGCTGCAACAATCACGATTGGATTCGACATCTTGCCTCGCATGGAAAGCAGAATGACCAAAAGAGTCAAGAGTCCGGAAACAGTGACAAAGGGGACGAGTGTCGGAGGTGTGTTGTGATGAATCCTTCTGCACTCGGAGGATCGTAGTTTGTATGCAAAAACGTGAGGCTCAAAACGCGTCGGCAGAGAACACAGTGGCTTTTACCCTCCTTCCATAGACGCACACGCTGTGTGTTCGCAGAGGGAAAGAGCGACGGGCGCTCTAGTGGATTGATTAGTAAAGGGGCTATGGATCTTGATGCTGACACCTCTTCTGTGAGGCTTTTTGCACGACAATGGTCACCTCCCGATCTTCCGAATCTTCCTACGGGTCCGTGTATTCTCGGTCCTCTCATCTTGCATCATGGTCAGAGCATCCAAAAGACCCCTGCCATCGCCCGATGCCTGTGGGAGTTGCTCATCGTACAATGGGCGAAGAAACAGAGGGACGACAATGTAGATTCGAGGGCCTGCCTACTCCTCACCAAACCGCATTCCCGACGAGGAGCACGTGGTATCAAACGGCCCGACGAGAGATCGTCAGCACACCTCTCTACTCCGCCATCGGGCAGAGGTCGTAGTAGCCGTCGACATTGTTGCCCCACCACCTGGGGAACGGCACCGTCTTGCCGCCGGCACCAAAGACGGCAAAGGACAGGATGAAGAGCACCAACAGCACGGCACCGTCCCAGGCACCCGTCACCATGTACATGTAGTTCTTGAAGATGCGCGGCTTGTAGTTGCGCAGGTAGTACTGGCAGAAGAAGCCGGCGCCCAGCTGGCTGAAGATGACGCAGGTCTGCGTCTGGTTGTAGGGAATGAAGCCGGCGTACTGGATGAACTGCGGCAGGTTGACGGAGCTGAGGCGGAAGCCGCGGATGGTGGGCTTGAGCCGGAACAGGGCGTAGTGCAGCCCCACGGCGGCAGCGCCGATGGCCAGGCCGATGGGCACGAGCTGGTAGACGGTGCCGGCCTCGTACAGGTAGCGGGCCAGGGCCCACGAGGCGGCATTGGTGTTGTACGCCTGGACGGTGGCGCCGCTCCAGGCGGCGTTGCCGTTGCCGCTGATGAGCAGCTCGCGGTTGCCGCTGACAATGGCAATCATGACGGCGTACGAGACGAAGCCGCCGAGCACGGTGCCGTAGATCTGGGTCAGGAACATGGTGCGTGGCGGGATCTTGAGGTACTCGCCCAGCTTGAGATCGTTGCAGAGGTTGAGCGTGTTGGCGATCATGACGTGCGACCAGGCGGCAAAGTACATGTTCCCGATGGGGCGGCCGGGAACGGTGAGGCCGGCAATCATTTTGGACAGGCTGCACAGCACGTTAACACGGAGACGGAGACGGAGACAAAGACGGAACCTACTTGTTCGTCGCAATGCCATTTCCGTATCGCGCGTACAGGAGCGTGCTGAGCGGCGCAAAGAAGGCTCCCACAATCAGCGACACGATGTAGGCCCAGACCGGCAGGGTGACATCCTCCTTGGTGACGACGACGATGCCCAGCACAAAGCTGACGACGAGCACGGCGACGTACCACAGGGCCGGCACCTCGCGGTAGTGCTTCTCCATGTGGGCGTGGTGCGGGTCCGTGGGCGTCTTGTGGCGGGCGTCCTTGTAGGCCTTGATGGTGTCGCCGCTCCAGAAGAGGACGCAGTGGGCGAACAGGGCGCCGATGGCGGCATTGGCAATGAAGAGGGCGTACGCAAACGTGGCCGCCAGGCGCGGCGGGCCGTACTTGGCCAGTGCCGAGTCGTCGAGCACGCCCTTGGCAAACACCTTGGACACGGGGTAGGCAGAGCCGTCGGCCGAGCGCAGCAGGGTGGACATGAAGGGGAATTTCTTGGCGCTCCAGCCGTTGCCGTAGTAAATGGCGAGCATGGCGATGTAGCACACGAAGAAGCCGACGGCCATGTGGGCCTGCAGCGACAGGGTGACGGAGGTGGAGGACGATTGGATCTGGGGGAGAGGAGGGGTTAGCGTGGAAGGAGCCACAGAAAGGGAAAAAAAAAAAAAAAACAAAACCCGACGACGCACGTATTGCCAGTCAAAGGAAAAGTTGAAGAGGCCGAGGCCCTCGTTGTTGAGCGAACCGCCAAAGAGCGTCGTCAGCACGGCGGCCTTGCTGCCGGTCGTCTTCATGGCCGCGAGACAGGGGATCGACACGCTGTTGAGCCACGGCCAGATGTAGGCGGGGAAGAACTCGTACGCGGCCATGGACGCAAAGGCAATCCAGAAGGCGCGCAGCGGCCCGCTGCTGGCCACGCTTTGCCAGTGCAGGCCCTGCAGCGTCTTGACCGTCGGCAGCGTGCTCCAGAAGACGGACTCGACGTGCCACACGGCAATGGGCCGCAGCACGCCGGACAGGCCGTAGCCGAAGAGGCCGATGGAGATGGTGGCCAGCACAATCGTCGTGGCCGACAGGGGCACGTCGTAGAACAGGTCCTGGACGGCAAACACCATGGACACGGCCGACCCGTTCGAGGCCGACGTGGCCGTGATGGCGCACACGGCGTGCTCCTTGAGCTGCCAGGGCCCCGGGTTGAGGAACCGGACGAGGCGGATGCGCCAGGGGGGCTTCTCGTCCCGGTCGTCGGCGCGCGCGGGGCCGGCGCGCGCCTCGCGCCATCTGGCCAGCTGCAGGTCGCCGCGCGGCAGGACGGCGGCCCAGGCCTTGCCCAGGAAGTAGGCGAGGAGCACGACAAAGGTGCCGGAGATGCTCGAGGACGTCGGCTTGAAGTGGTAGATCTGGTTGACGACCGCCTGGAAGGCGGACAGGACGGTGGCCAGGACAATGCTGCGCAGGGTCAGGGCGTTGTCAAAGTCGTCGCGCAGGGGCAGCAGATGGGTGGCGGCATCGGCACCCGTCACGATGATGGCATCGTCGTCGTAGATGCCCTCGGCGTTGGCCAGGTCGTCGGGAGACTCGGAGCCGGAGCCGGAGCCGGAGCCGGAGTCGCCCGGAGCGACGCCCTTTTCGTTGAGGTTGCTGAGGTTGTTGTGCGAGTCCAGGCTGCCGACCTCGGTGATGCCGCCGCCGAGCGCCCTCTTGTCCGGCGCCAGGGCATGGGAGGCCGTGGCCGAGACGTCGGCGCCGCTGCTGGTGCCCGTGTCGGGCGTCGGCCCATCGTCGCGGGCCATGGCGGGGGAGGGTGGGCGGAGGCTGGTCGGAGACGGAAAGAAAGGAAAAGAAAAGAAAAGGACTCGAGGGAAGAAAGGGGAATGGGGTACCGCGATAAACAAAAGGACCGGGACAAGGGTGAAGATGGAGAGCGTCGCTGCTGCACAAAAGGCCTTCTAGGGGAATCTCCCAGTCCACTCCGTCGCGCAGAATGCATTCCGTCCGACGATGCTTGTTGCGAGACAGGAGAGCACAGCCCAGACTTTTATACTATGCAGCACTAGCGTGGGCCTTTTGCTTGTCTACCCGATGGTCTGCGTGGTGGGGGAGACTGGGGAGAGACAGAGGCCGTGGCTGTGATGTCGTGATTGATAAGGCCAAGGCCGCAAGGGCCCCCGTTCTTTGCCTCTCACGAGCTGGTTTTGGGGATGTCTTTTTGTGGTTTCCTCTTATCCACCTTCCATTTTCATCCAACTCTCCTGTTTGTCTTTTGCCCTCTGCTGTCCCCTCGATCGCTTCCTCCCCTCTTTTTTCCTTGCTTCGTGATTCGCGATGGTGCAATACCATGGCAATATGGGATCGGCCACTTACAGAATGGTCCCATAGAGGTCTGTCCTCCTTCCTCTTTTACTATAACGCAAACACGAGGAAAAGTGGGGAGGGACCCCGTTAGCAAGTGGATGTGGGACTCGCGCTTGGCGATGGAGCCGTTGAACGTTGAATAAGAGGAAACCGATGGGAGGAAGGAGCCAAGGGACCCAGCGGAGGCGGCGAATTGCCCTTTTCGAACTGGGAGACCCTGTGCGGCTTTGTTGTGTTCCATCGCTCGGAGAAAAAGGAATCCAATTGGCAAGAATGGGGGGGAAGGGAGATCTGCAGATCTGCCGGCGCTTATCCATGGCCCTAATGCGACGAAGAGCACGATGCGCACCCAAGCGCGGCCAATAGAAGTCCGCAAAAACTGGAAATCCGGAAAGAGGACGACTGGGTCTTTTATTTTCCTGTCCAAGGTGAGTGAATGCCCTGCCGGACAAGGGCGAGGTCCAGCAACGGGACAGCATAGACCCATATGGGAAAGTAGCCGCCAGGGCACTTTCAGTCGCATGCGCAGGCCGGGCTGCGCGGGGCACGGAGCGTCTCCTTCTCCTCCCTTGTCTCGGCCCTCGCTTCTTGCTTGCATTCGCATTTGCACTTTGCAGCTGCCTCTTTGGGCACTTCCCGCCAATGGGTCCAATGGGTCCCAGCCGACACGCCTTACGGCGCTACGATGACGATAAGGTTTTTTTTTTTTTTTTCCCTGTTTAGCTCGTTTGGATGATGTTGACGGGTGGCCCCTAAGACGGACGCTGTGCAATAGGCCTCCCCGTATTTGTCGTAAACGGACGCGGGGCTTCGTTTCAGACTCTGTTGGCACGCAATCGCACACTTTGTCCTAAGATGGAAGGTAAGAAAGATACTTACGACGACAGCCAGCCGAGAGTAGCCGCACTCAGGATCGCTCCTATCGCCGAATCGCTTACGGAATTGCCTTTGGGCCTTTACTTTTCTACGCACGCGCCTTTCCTCGATCGATTTCTTCCACGCTCCTCGGACTGAAATCGCATTTGTAAAAGCACACCACCCGCGACAACGCTCCTGGGTCGCCGGGCGACAGAGAAGTCCACAGCTCCGCGGAACACTCGCTCTCCGTGACCTTCCTATACAAGTCGACCACTCAAAGCAATGCTGCCCTCCTCGCTACTAGTGGATCGCCAGTCCTGCAGGCCAAGCATTTCCCGTCTATCCACAGATCACGGACCGTCTCCTTCTTTGGGGAGGGGGTGCTTTGTTTCTACCACCGATACCCCGTGCTCTTGATGTCGTATTTTCAACCCACCATCAGCCTCTTACGTGCTAGGTGAGCAAACAGATGCAAGACGGCGAAAAGGCGTGGCCTTCCTAAAGGGAACACAAAGGCTCTACTTCCTTAAAGAACATCCACGAAACAGCATATTGCATGGATGCCTTTTTCTCCTGGTTTGTCGGATTGGTGCTGTTGCACAGCAGGGTAAGATACACAACTGAGCTTTCCTTCTGTATCGTCAATCCCATTGGGAAATAAACGTTGCCAGAGAGCAAGGAGCAAGCGTGTTTGCAAGCAAGAAGAAATGGTCGTAGGTCGATCTTTTCTTTGCTGCCAAAACAAACGCAGAGTGCTGCAGAGATGCCTGCCCAACATCCGATGAGCAGTGCAAACAACGACAACCTCGGTTTGCCCCTGCTCCGGCCGCCGATGCCCATTGGCTGACAGCATCACAAGGAGAAAAAAAAGAGTCCGCCTCTTCGGACTTTAAGAACTGCCTTTTCGGACTTTAGTACAAATGGGCAGGAATAATAAGTGGGTCACCTCTGTCCGCCTTCTCCTATTTTCCCACCGCCTTCAAATTGCCCCACAAGCTTCTCATCGGCCAATCAAAAATCAGATTAATCCCATACGTCTGAGGCCCGCCACGTCAAATCTACCACGCTTCCGACGTAGTCTTCCACCTTCGGCATCACCTTCTTCCTGCTCGCTTAATTGGCCGCCTGCTTCGTCGTTAGCAGCACCAGCTGCACCACCAGCTGCACCAGCTGCACCACCAGCTGCACCAGCTGCACCA
>PCDN01000012.1:238618-255358 GCA_002778105.1 Ceratocystiopsis brevicomis
CCTTGGCCGCCGCCTCGGCCGCTGCCCGCTCTGCCGCCCGCTGCGCCTTGAGCGCCTCCTTCTTGGCCTTGGCCTCGGCCTTCTTGGCCGCCTTCTTCGACGGGCCTTCGCCGGCGCCGTCCTCGGCCGGCGCTGCTGCTGCCGGAGCCCCAGCCGGGGCCTCGGCCGGCGCGGCGCTGTCGGTAGGCGGGACTGCAGACATTGTTCGATGTGTTGATTCTTGGCGGCTGGTAGGATCGTTGCGTGTCGAATGCGGGAAAAACGAAAAAAAAAAAGAGAAAGGGACGCGAGTCATCCAAGACGACCCGCAAGGATTTACGGCGGGGTGGTGGGTGGGGCGGGCTCCCACGCTAATCTTATCGCCTTCTTTGTTTACAGGAAGGTGCTGGTGGCGTGAGGAAGGAACGATGAGTGACAAGAAAGGGGCAAAAGAAAGCAAAACAGAAAAGAAAAAAAAGAAAAAAAAATCTTCCTCTGTCAACAACACAGGGAATCGCCACAACGGATTACGGACCACGGACCACGGACCACGGACCACGGACCACGGACAAGACCGTGGCAAAGGACATTAATCAAAAGCAACGAAATCATAGCGACCAAGCAAAGCAGCCAAAACGCCGAGAACGTCACACAACCGCCCAGGCCACCTCTTCGTCATCCTCTCCTCCCTCGCGCCCATTAAAAAGCCCGCTCCGTCGACGCGGTGTACAGGTTCACGTGAAAGTCGCCGCGCGCTGCGCACGCCAGCGTCAGCCGGTGCGGGTGGAAGGCCGTCGCCGCAATCGGCGTGCTGCGGCTCTGCAGGAAGCCCGAGTACGGCTCCGTCCGCGACAGCTCGCGCCCGTCCAGATTGAACACCTTGACCACGCGCGCCGCCGTGCCCACCGCAAAGATCGGCAGGTGCTCGTGCACGCTGGCCGTGCGCAGCGTCTCGGGGCCCGCGCCCGAGCCCGCGCCCGAGCCCGCCGTCGTCAGGGCCGTTGCCCCGACGCCGCCCCCGCCGGCCGCCAGCAGCCCAGGCGCCCCCGTCGTCGTCTGGATGGTCCGCAGCGGCCGGTCCCGCCGGATGTCCCACACCTTGACCTTGCCGTCGCGCGCCGCCGACACCAGCTCGCGCTGCCCGCCGCGCTGCATGTGCACGCTCTTGATCCACACCCGGTCCGTCTCGTCCTTCCACTTGCGCACCATGGCGTCCTGCGGCCGGTGCCGCGTGTCAAACACCCGCAGCGCCCCGTCGCCAAAGCCCGCCACAAACACGCTGCCCGTCATCTGGTCGCTCGTCAGCGACGTCACGCACGACCCCGACCGCGCCGGGATGTCCGCCACGCACGCCTCCCGCCCCGCGTTCCACACCCGCACCACCCGCACGTCGCCCGCCACCAGCACGTTGCCCGTCACCTGCTGCCAGTCAAACACCATCCCCGCGTGCACGTTGCTCGGCACCATGTCCGTCAGCGCCCGCCACGCCGCCGCCAGCTCCACCCCACCCCCGCTCTCGTAGTGCCGGTACACCCGCAGCACCCCGTCCGACGACCCCGCCATCAGCAGCGCCTGGTCGTCCTCGTTGATGTACTTGATGTCGCTCACGTGCGACCCCGGCGGGTTGCCGTTCGAGAACCGGCTCAGCTGCTCGTGCGTCCGCCAGTCCCACACCTGCACCGTGTTGCCGTCGTCCGCCACCGCCAGGTGGTCTTCGAACTGGTGGAACGCCATGCACCGCGGCTGCGACCCGTTGTTGATCATCCCCTGCTGGCTCGTCCACTTGTGCGACCCCGCGTACGCCTTCTGCGGCTGCGTCTCCCGCAGCACGCTCTCGTTGCGCGTCCGCCGCCAGTTGCGCTGGTTGTACTCCGTGCTGCCCGGCTCGTCCGACTCCACCTTGCGCATCTGCGGCTCCCGGAAGTACTCCGTCGACCAGTCCAGGTACGTGCTCTCCAGCGGCACCGCCACCGGCGCCGCCGCCACCTGCCGCCCCGCCTCGCCCCGCACCGGCGTCGGCTCCGGCGCCACATTGTACGGCGACACAATCGTCTCCCGCTCGCTCTCTTCCGGCGGTGCTTCTGCCCGGTCCGCCGGCAACGGCCCGCCTGCCATCATCACCCCCAGGCCCACCGGCACCCGTTTGCGGCTCGCGCTCCGCTGCGACAGCGTCGCCGACCGCCGCAGCCCCGGCGACGTCGGCGCGCCCCCCTGGCTGTACCCAGACCCGGGGCGCCCGCCGCCGCTCGCCGCCGACAGCGGGCTGCCCGGCGCCGTGCTGCTGTCCGACCCGCCAGGGCCGCCGAAAAAGGGCGAGAACAGCGTGCTCACTGTCCGCCGCAGAAGCCCCGGCGACGCGTACGACGGCGGCGTGCCGTCCGTCTCCGTGCTGCCGCCGTCCGTTTCGCTGCTGTTCAGCAGCCCGCCCGTGTCCGCCACGCCCGACAGACTCATGCTGTGGCGCGGGCTGTGCCCGTGCAGCACGCTCGCCACGCCCTGCGACGCCTGCGCCAGCCGGCTGCGCCGCGCCAGCCGCAGGTGGCTCTTCTGGATGTCTTCCATCAGCGCCTGCGCCTGCACCCCGACCGGCGACGCCAACAGCGCCTCGTGCAGGTAGTCCACAACCGCCGTCCCCAGTTCCTGCACGTCCGGGTGCGGGTCGACCGTCAGCACCAGCAACTGCTTCCAGTATGCCGTGAAGATGGTGTTGTGTGACAGCCCCTTTGGCTGCTGCTGCTGCTGCTGCTGCTGCTGCTGCTGCTTCTGCTGCTTCTGCGACGGCGGCGGCCGCTGCCGAAACGCCACAGAGCTCTCAGCCAGACGCACATGGTGCAAACCCGTCTTGTAGCCGACGCCCGCATCCACCGGCGAGAACTGCATGTACTCCTTCTCCTCCTGCAGGTGCTCGTACGCGGCCACCAGGAACTTATTCTCGTAGCGCACCAGGAAGTGCGACATGAAGACCACGAGCTCTTTGCGTACCATCGGGCTCCCGTCGTTGGCCATGTCCAGCACCGTCCAGGCGATCGACTCCTCGACGCGGGCCACCTCGTCCGTCACATCCGGGATCCCCAGCAGCGTCGTCATGGCGTGCAGCATGGCGCATCGCACCTCGCAGATCGGGTCCTTCGCCAAATACGACAACCGCAGCGGAGCGCTCTCGCGGATGCCGCGCCACTTGGCCTCCGGCAGGTCCTGCCACAGCTGGCTGAGACACAGGCACGACCACTGCCGCAGCAGCGGGTTCTCTTCGTTGCGCAGGTGCACGATGCACGACGTCAGAATGTCCGTCTGGTTGCACACCATCTGCCCGGACTTGTAGCCCTTGCACAGCATCGCCAGGATAAACGCACACATGGCCTTGTGCTCGTCCGTGTTGACCACCGGCAAGCCCTCGGTCGGCCGCAAGATCGACGCAAAGTAGCTGTACCCACTATCCTTAATCAGGTCCTGCTGGCACGATATGTCGACCGCGAGCACGCGCGTCCAAATAAACACCATGACCGGCTTGAGCTCTGCGGTCGCCGACTGCAGCAACTTCAGCACATAAGGAAAGATGCCAATACTCAGCGCCAGCTGCACAGCCCAGGGGCCCAGGTCCAGGAAACGGCCCAGCAGAATCAGAGCGCGCACGCGGTGCTGCTGGCTAAGCAGCACCTGCAGCACGACCGGAAGCTGCTCCGGCAGCTTGCGCTGGATGGCATCGCCGCGGGTCAGATAACGTTCAAAGGCCGTCAGCTGGTCCGCAAAAAACGCAGAGTTGCGGTACTCGTAGTCGATGTGCTCCGTCTCCTCGCGCTCCAGCATGGGCAGCTGGTCCAGGGCCTGGTCGATCGCCAGGTCCCAGCTCGCCCACAGTGGGTGCTGGCGCGTGTCGGGCAGCTGCGGAACCGACTGGGGGTGGCACCCGTATACGGACATGATGCGCTGGGCCAGGAGGAAGTTGCGGAAGAGCGCAGCCACGAGCAGGTCCTGGCGGAAGAATTTGCGGAACAAGTCGCGTGACAAGGTGGTCCAGGCGATCGTGTCGGTGATCGCAGTGAAGATCCAGTTCAGCTCCCCGAGCGGCGTCCGGCGGTCTTGGAGGCGCCCGGGCAGCTTCCGCGCACGTTCGGGGGTCAGGCTTGTCTTGAGGGGGTTCTGCTGCACAAAGAACCAGAGCGCCATCTCCATGGGCGTCGTCAGACACGCGCTGAAAATATCAGCGGGAATCAGCGGGTTCGTGGGCAGGTTCTCCTTGGCGGCACAGGCAGCCAGGTGGACGAAGGGGCGGAAGTTGGTCTTCTCATACGACGGATCGGCGGCTTTGGCGTCGTTCTCTTCCTGTTCGTGCTTAACGACAAATCGCTCGTAGTTTGTGAGGATGTTTCCAGCCTCCGAGCAATCCCAGACATAAATGGTCGGCGCCTGGAGCCAGCTCTGCATGTCGTAGAGTGAGATGGGGATATACTGGGTGTAGTTTTTGTTGAAGACCCAGATCTCGCCGGATGCGGTCGGCTTGGGAACACCATGGCCGTTGTAGTGCAGCAAAACACGCTCGTCCTTCGCGTTGCGCCGTAGCGAGATGCAGAAACGCTTAGTTTCCTCGACGGAGGGGTCGAGATACTGCTTGTATCGCGGGCGAATGGCGAGGGCCTCGTACTGGCTGACAAGGGCTTTGCCAATGTTTTCAAGCACCTTATGCGCAGGTGGCACGGTAGTGTCTTGCCATGCCTCCAGACGGGCACCGGGATTGGTGCGCAGCTGATCTGGTGGTTCGACGCCAATGTTCAGGCAGACGGCAATGACGGCCGAGACGGTCTTCAGGCGGTCTCGCATGCGCCACTCCTCGACCTTACGGGCGGGCTGGAATAGCCTTCCGTTGGATTCGTGGCGCTTGTCCGTGAAATACATGTACCAGCTCTTGGAGGGGGGTTAGGAGAGGATAGAAATAAAGACAAGGGAGGAATCGGCAGCGCGTACATTAGCCAGTTGTGCGATTTGCTCGGACTGGTAGTGGCTTTCAAAGCCATGGCGGGCGCCCCAGTGATTCAGCTCTCTGCCGTCGCCGTCACCGTCGTCCGCATCGGCGTCTGCGCCGGCATCGGATCGCCCATCGTGATGCGTCACCGCCGTCGGGTTGTCGTCGCCGGGGCGCACAAAGTCGCTCTTGGAGCGGAGCAAGGATGGCTTGCCAGGCGCAGAATGACCGTTGTTTAGTCGACTGCTGCTCCAGCCGTGCTGTTGCTGCTGATTCCGCTGTGTCTCCTGCTGCTGGGATTGTTGTTGCGCCTCCTGTTGCTGCTGCTGTCGGCGCTCGGCAGCGCGGTCAAATCCGTCCGCTGTCCCCCGTTTTGCAGCGCGCATGGTGAGACCGCGGCCGCCATTTCGTGGCCCTGTGCTGTCATCGTCGCTGCTAATGGACTCGCCGGTTGATGGCGCTGACGCTGGGGTTGCTGTGGCTGGCGCTGTGCGGTGGGCGCTCGGCGCATTGGCTTCTTCGGCGACGCCGGCTGTCGACCTGGCTGTGGTATTTGATGCCGCAGAGGGGTTTGTTGTTGTGGTATCCGTACGAGCAGGCATGGTGCTTGTGCGGGAGTGGGATGGGCCGAACAGATGGGGTCCGTGGGAAAGGGTAGGAGACGTTGCTAGCCAGGCATGCAAAAGCGCCGCAGTAGGTCGGCGTCAAAGAGAAAGCGGCCCGGGCGCACGCTGTAGGTGTGTCCGAGGAGGGGCACGCCGCCTGCGGTGTTCTAGATGCGGAACATCAACTGATTGGGGGGTGCTCTTTCTTTTTTTTAGGGAGGGGGGNGGGGGGGGTGTTGTCGGCTTTGGCGACCGCAGGTGGTGGCGACGGGCGCAAAGGTAACACGCAACCGGCGGAGGAAAAAGGAAGAGCAGTGCTAAAAAAGCTTCGACAGGACACAAGCGTTAGAAACAGGCCTCAAAGTGAGTCAAGACAGGGCAGAGAACAGGGTGTCTCTGTTCGGTCGCGTTTGTGCCTCGTTTCGCGGGGGATGGGGGGCCTCGGGTGTGTGTCTTCTTCTCTAGCAGATTCGGTGCGCGACAGCACCATCTCAAAGCTTCGTTGCTGTGGTTTTGTCGATTTCCCGTGGAGAAGTCGGTGATGGGAGGAGTCGGGAAAGGCGGCGAACGGCGGAGAAGAAAGGCGACGCCCAACCGACAGACAAGATCCGACAGAAAAGAGAGAAGGGTTGCTTACCGAGCAGGAGGTGCCAAAACAGAAGGGGCGCGCAGTGGAAGACGGCCTGCGCAGAGAGCGTTGGTGGCGAGAAGAGATGGTGATGATTTTCGAACGGGGGATCGCGAGACCGTAGGGTCAGGGAAGGTGACGAGGTGGATGCAAGCAGCGATGGCTCCTTCCTTCTCTGCTTGGGGCGGCGGCCAATCTTAGCATCACACGGAGATACTTCTGCGCCAGGCACAGCGTGCGCCAGTGCCAAAGTACACCTATTACTAACATTGGCAGAGCTACAAGTTTTTTCTCCACTCAGCATCTCGTGATGGCTTTTGAAAGGGAAGTGGGGCACGTCCATGACGGGTCTCTTGAGCACTGGGCACCAAAATAGACGGAGTAACAGAGCACGGGCAATTGGTGCAGAGCATATAAGCCGGCCTATGAGGTCTAAAGGCTGTATTTAGGGTTGATGTGCGTGGATTTCAAAGGGAGCACAAGGAATTTCCAAAGAAAAAAAAAGCACTCGAAAAGGAAGAAAAGAAAATCGATGGGAAACGGGAAGTGGGAAAAATAAAAAAAAAATGGAAAATGGAAATAAAAAAGCGCGAGGAAAAACGAGAAGATAAAAGAAGAAGGAAAAAGGAATTTTATCATGTCTTTGTGCCTTCAGAAACAGACTGCCGGTTTGATTATATCCTCACCTAAACCACTTATACAGATACGTGCTCTGTTGGTTATCAGATCGCCACGATGAAGCATTGTTCGGACGGAACGTGGCTGGCTCAACGACCACCGGATGGTGTCAGGCAATGCGAGACATCGACCGCTGGGTGGGAGCGCCTCTTTTACGAGGTGGGCAAGAATGAGACATGGATGGAAGAGAGAAAGCAGGCCCTGAGGGTTGCACAAAAAGCCCCAATTCCGCCCCAATTCCGGCAGACACGGGGTTGCACGGGTAGACGAGAAGAACGTGGGTGTGAAGTGAATCTGTATGAACGAGAGTCCTTACAGACAAGCATCCTGCAGCTTCTACGCAGGGAGTATCTGACGGAGTAGGCGCAACAATTCCTGGGGTCTTCTGTCGTATATGCGCACAGAACAACAAGCAGGGCCATGGGAGGAATGCCCTCCGCATTTGTCGAGCAGCCCCAGATCGGAACGGTAAGACACGGCGTAGCAACAGAAGCAAGGCTCAGCTTCCCGCGCAGGCTCTCTCCCCATTGGTTGCAAGGCCAGCCTCTCTGTTTTGCTCTACGAGTACGCGCCAAACGCATGCCAGTGCCAGCAAGGGTCTTTTTTGTCCAGTCTTTCTTGGCTTTGGCGAGTAAGACAGCCGTGGGCGTATGTGGAATTACTCTGTAGTTGTAGTCTCTTCGTATTCTGTGAAGGAACTCGTAAAACTCAAAAAAAAACAAAAAAACAAAGCATTATCACAAGTACGCACAAAACGAGCGAAGAAATGGATGGAACAGGAAAATACAGAAGATAAACGGAACAAAACGGAGTGGAAACGGAAACAAGGCATCGTGCTGCCGTGAAGAACACCTGAGGAAACAGCATTCTGCCCTCCTTCCTTCTCTCCTCCCCCGGCCCCCTTTTCTGTCAGCCCAAACAAGGAAAGAAGGATCCGGCGGGACAGGGGCGCTGTGACAGTCCAGCCACGCTAACGCGAATTGAGATAGGCCTCCTTCCTTCGCACGGAGTACGCAGAAGATACGTATTAATACTCTCTGCATTGCAATACGACGCCTCGGCACCCAACCGCCGCGTTTTTGCCCCTTCCCCCTATTTGCCTCGTGCATTACGTCCGTCCCATCGCCGACACAGCGCAGCAAGGGCCACGGCTACGCATCGTACCTGCGCAATCGTCCTGCAGCTTTCCAGCGCCCGCCCGCAGACCCACTGTCCGTCCCTCCGCTCCTCCTCAATAGCGGGTCCCTTGCCTCTCTCTCTCTCTCTTTCGACCTCCTTTTTTTTTTTTTTTGGCCCTGGCGTCTCTTGTCTTGGCTCTGCCTCCCTTGCATCTTGCGACCTCTTCACACCATCTCGCATCGCCTTCGGTCCCGGCCCCCTTTTGACCAGCCACATCCTCAAGCTGACCGTAAGCGCAACGCCCTGGCCACTGCGAACGCGCCAAATCGTTCTCACGAACACATCTACGCGGCTGCTTCTGCAGCTTTCCCCGGAACATCGCCCATCACCACCAGAAATCCGTCTTCCATCGCAAACGCGTTCTTCGCATCACTTCCGGCGCCGATCGCCCCTGCACATGCATCCACCCGCCATCTGATCCAGCTGCTGCATCACCTGCCTTGCGATTCTTACGCCCGCCTTCGCCGTCGCTTCCCATCGCGACGTTGCTCTCTCCTGGCCAACCCGCACCCTTTGACCTGAAGCTGCCTCGGCAGCTCGTCTCGGCGCCATGGCGTTTCTCTTCAAATCCAAGAAAAACCACGACCGCGAGAAAGACCGGGCCCTCTCCAGCCGCGATGGCCCGCCACCCCTAAGCGGCGGCGGGCCCCTGAGCGGGGGCGGCTCGCAGTCGTCCTCCATCATCAGCACCAGTGCCTCGCGCCTCGCCCGCGACGAGAAGGCGTCGCTCCAGCGGTCAACACCGACCGGCAGCCTCAACTCGCTCGAGAACGATCAGATGGCCAGTCCCGAACAAGCCAACAGCACATATGCCCGTCGGCCAGGAACGGCCGGCGACAGCGGCGAGAAATCCGATCTGCAGGTACGCGCGCCTGAAAGAAAAACGCGATCGAAGAATTGTATCTAACCAGCCCGTCAGCTCCGCAACGGCCCCGGCCCGGCCCTCAACAACCCCAACATGTCCCTCTACCCCTGGTCGCAACGGCGACTCACCTACAGCGCATCCTCCACGAGCCCCTTTCCGCGCTATGGCGCCGCCGTCAACGCGACCAGCTCCAAGGAGGGCGACATCTACGTCATGGGCGGCCTAATCAACAGCCAGACGGTCAAGGGCGACCTGTGGATGATTGAAGCCGGCGGCAACATGGCCTGCTACCAACTGGCGACCACATCCGAGGGCCCCAGCCCCCGCGTCGGTCACTCCAGTCTGCTTGTGGGCAATGCCTTTATCGTCTACGGCGGCGATACCAAAATCGACGAGTCCGACATTCTCGACGAGACCCTCTACTTGCTGAACACATGTATGCCTCCTTATCCTGTGCGATCGGACCTATTCCCCGCGCATGCACTGACTTCCCCAAGCCACCAAGCAGTGGTCGCGTGCACTGCCCGCCGGTCCACGGCCCTCGGGCCGCTATGGCCATTCGCTCAACATTCTCGGTTCCAAGATCTTCATTTTTGGCGGCCAAGTCGAGGGGTACTTCATGAATGACCTGGCAGCCTTTGACCTGAACCAGTTGCAGATGCCCAACAACCGGTGGGAAATTATCTCCCCAAACAGCGATGCGCCGAACAGCAGAGTTCCCCCTGCCCGCACAAATCATTCCATGGTGTCCTACAACGACAAGATGTACCTGTAAGTAACGTCTTCTGGCCGGTGTGTGCTATCTACGGAGTCTGACAATTGCATCTAGTTTTGGCGGGACCAACGGCTTCCAGTGGTTCAACGACGTCTGGTGCTTTGATCCCGCGATCAACACCTGGAGCCAGCTGGACTGCATAGGGTATATCCCCGTCGAGCGCGAAGGCCATGCTGCAGCCCTGGTCGACGACGTCATGTACATTTTCGGCGGCCGCACCGAAGAGGGTGCCGATCTGGACGACCTGGCCGCCTTCCGCATCACATCGCGCCGCTGGTATACCTTCCAAAACATGGGCCCCTCGCCCTCGCCCCGCTCCGGCCACAGCATGACGGCCGTAGGCAAGTCCGTTGTTGTACTGGGTGGCGAGCCGAGCTCCCCGACCGTTTCCGTCAACGACCTCGCTCTCGTTTACGTCCTGGACACGACCAAAATTCGGTACCCCGACTCCCAAGCTGCCCAAAAGCCGCCACAGGGCGTACGCCGTCCCAGCCAGACCGACGGCAGCCGTGGTCTGCAGTCCAGAGATGGCTCAATGGACCCCGGCGACCGGAAACGCACCGTTGCGCCGGGCCATGTCACGAGCCCAATCAACGGCTTTCGGTCGCCCAACGGCAACGATGCCAACTCGCCATCGCCTCTGAACGGCGTGTCCAAGATTCCCAGAACGGCGATCAGCCCAGCGGGACCTCCTCCACAAGGACAGGCCCCTAGGCCGTCTCTCGCCAACAATGTGGCCGCAGCAGCGGCAAGGGGACGGAACACGTCGGCCGAACGGGGCAATTTTGCTGTGTCGCCGGGCAGCAACTCCAGCCAGAACCCGTCACCTATTACGCAGGAACCGGCGAAAGAAAACGTCAATGTAGCCGTCAATGGCAGTCGAGCAGTGGACATGCAACGCCCGCCGCAGCAGCCCATGCAGCAGCAGGCACCCCGAGGAGGCCCTCCAACGATGGGTCTACCAGGGGCGCCGCCGGGAGCATCCTCTGGACCGGGCGCTGCTGCTGCGGCTGCTGCCGCCGCCGGTGCTGGCGCCGCTGCGGCTGGAGCAGCATCCGGTCCTCCGCCAGCGCTGAGATCCAAGCCCCCGCGGCAAAGAGGCCCAGGGTCCATGGACAGCACCGGAGAGCGATCGGTAAGCAACCGGCCATCTTCGCCCCCCCCGCCATCACGGCAAGGCGGTGGCAACCCGTTGACGCGGCGACTGTCTGCGCGCAACTCGCAAACTGTTTCTCTCCTGAAAGAACTGGACGCGGTTAGAAACCGGAACGCATGGTATGCTTCGGAGCTGGAGCTGGCGCGGAAGTCGGGCTATTCACCCAGCACGACGCCCAGTCCTCTCCTGGACGGCCGTGCCACGGAAGTTTTTGATGACGACGACAAGCCTTTGATCGAGGCGCTGCTTGCGATGCGCCAGGAACTGGCAAATGTGCAAAGTTCGGTCGATAAACAAGCGATCCTTGCGGCCAAAAAGATTGCCGAAGCCGAAAAGCAGCGTGATGCGGCGATCCAAGAGGCTGTGTACGCCAAGGCCAAGTTGGCGGCGCATGGCACGCGCAGTGCGAATATCACGCCGCAGCTGGATGGCGAGTCAGAAGACCGCGTCGAGGGCCTGAGCCGGAAGCTGGCAGCCGCCCTCAGCACGCAGAAGCAGCTGCAGGCGCAGCTGGAGCGGGCGTCGGCGGAGGCGGAGGCAGAGAAGCGGGCGCGGCAGCTGGCGGACGATACGATGAACGCAGCGCAGAAGCGGATGACGGACCTGGAGACGTACAAGCAACAAACATCGTACGAGATCGAGGGCCTGAAGTCGGAGCTGCACAACGCGCAGCGCGAGGCGCGTGAGCAGTCGGTTCTGGCGGCGGAGGCGACGGCGGCGATGCAGCTGCTGCATCTGGACAAGGGCGACCTGGAGCGGCGGGTGACAGAAGCGACGGGGTCGGCCAAGGAGCACGACGACTCGTTTGAGTCGTTGCGGGCGGCGATCGTGTCGTCGAGCGAGATCCGCACGCTGCTGGAGGCGAAGCTGGAGGAGGAGCGGAGCCAGCGAGAGGCGGCGCTGAGCAGTCTGTCGAGCGTTAAGGCGGAGCTGGAGGCGCGGACGGTGGAGGTAACGACGCTGACGCAGCGGCTGCAGGACGCAGAGCAGCTGGCGGCGAAGCACGCGAACGAGGCGCACATCCACCGGCAGGCGGTGCTGGCGAGCTTGGACAAGGTGACGGCACGCAGCCTGAGCCCGCCGTCGAGCGCAGACGCGGAGCGGGTGACGACACTGCAGGCGCAGCTGGAGGCAGCCAACGGGCTGGTCAAGAAGCACCAGCAAGACGCGGACGTGGCGGCACACCGGCTGCGCAGCGCGGAGGAGCGGATTGCGGGGCTGGAGGCGTACCAGGAGCAGTCGAGCCGGGAGGGTGTGAGCATTCGGCGGCAGCTGCAGGCGGCACTGCGCGAGACGCAGACGCTGCAGGCGCAGAACACGGATATGCGCAACACGCTGGCGAACCAGGAGCTGGAGACGAACGCGATGGCGGTGCAGCACGGGGCGCTCAAGAATCTGCTCAGCGAGCGCGGGATCAGCCCGACGGCGGCCGCTAGCAGCAGCAGCAACAGCAACAGCAACGGGACGCGGGCGGTGTCCTCGGCGGCGACGACGCCGGAGCACGAGGAGCGGATCCGGGGGCTGGAGCAGCAACTGGTGTCGGCACGGACGGCACACGAGGAGACGAAGCAGGTGCTGTCGGTGCAGGCATCGGAGGCGGAGACAATGTACCGGGAGAAGCTGACGCAGCTGGAGAACGACTATCAGTCGGCGGTGCACTACGTCAAGGGCACGGAGAAGATGCTGAAGCAGATGAAGGAGCAGCTGGGGCGGTACAAGGCGGAGAACAGCCGGCTCAAGGCGGAGGTGGATGCACTGGAGAGCGGCGGTGGCGGTACGCGGGATGCGGCGGGCGCGGCAGGCGGAGCGGCGGCAGCGCCGGCGGACTGGGAGGCGGAGCGCGACCTGCTGACGCACAAGGTGGAGGCGCTGCAGGGCGACGTGGCGGCGGCGCGGGCGCAGCTGGAGAAGCAGGTGCAGGCGGTGCGGCAGGAGCTGGAGGCGGCCCAGCACGAGCGGGACGCGGCGCAGCGGGCGCGAGAGGCGACGGCGGGCCAGCTGGCGACGGCGCAGCGCAGCTACGAGGCGCTGCAGCAGGAGAGCGCGCAGCTGGAGCGGCGGGCGCAGGACGCGGAGCAGCGGGTCGGGCTGCTGCTGGACCAGGTGGGCTCGTCGGTGGGCAACTACCGGCGGCGGAGCCGGCTGGTCAACCTGGGCGGGGAGGCGGCCGGCGGCGGCGGCAGCAGCGGCACAGCGGCGACGGCAGCAGCGACGGCGGCGGCGGCGGCGGCGGCAGCAGCAGCAGCCAACGGAGGCGAGCACGGGACGAAGACGACGACGGCGACGGGCGGTGGCAGCAGCAGCCACGTGCGGCAGGACAGCTCGGAGGCGGAGGACAGCGTGTACGGCGAGAGCACGGCGGGCGACGTGCGGAACAGCGCGGCGCTGGACAGCCTGGCGAACGAGCTGGAGACGCTGCGGACGCACTGGGAGGCGACGAACAAGAACTACCGGCTGAGCAACGCGTTCGACTTTGATGCGGCGGCGGCGGGCAGCGGCGGCGGTGTCAGGGGCGGTGGTGGTGGCGGCGGCATGGGCGCGTCGGGCGGCGGCAAGGACGAGGGCGGGCTGGGGCTCAGCGAGAGTCTGGCGGACTGGCGGAAGCGGCTAGACGACTGAGGGGGGTTCTTGATGTTGTTGTTTCGTTTTGGTTGCCTGTTTTTTGATACGTGGTTCTGGGCCATGCGCTGTTTTGTGCCTTACCGTGGCGTTGGGGGATTGATTTTGATATTGATCGGTCTGGTTTTCTTTTTTCTTTTTTCTTTCTTCTTTTTGGGGTTATTTTTGATTTCTTTGATCGGATTTTTGCCATTTTGCCATTTTGTCCTTTCCTGTTGTTCATTTCTTGTATGAGTTGGATTTTGTCTCCTCTGTCCACGTCCTCTGTATTCCTGCTACACCACCACACCACCCACCACCTGGCTGCACAGCAGCCGTTCGTCGGGTGGTGCGTCGGCCGTGCGTCGGGCCTACTGGCCGTTGTGCTGTGGCTTCCCACAGCGTGCGCAGAACGGGCTAGCCTCCTGCATTAGCGCCGCGCAGGCGTGCTGGGGGGCGGGCGGGTGTGCTGGTTTTTAGGGGCTCTGGTGGAAATTACCTCGACGGGCGGGCGTCCTTTGTGTCTTTCCGCGTGTCGTCCGTCGTCCCTGTCTGCTGTGTCTGTTTCGATTCTTTCGTCGCATCCCGCCAGAGCAGTCTTTGCGCCATTGGTTCTTTTCCAGCACTGCATTCCTTGTGTTGTCTTTTGCTCGTCTTTCTGTTTTCTTCTGTTTTCTTCTGTTTTCTTCTTGCTGTTCTGGTCTTACGCGCTTCTTTCTTTGTCTTCTTCTTTTCTTCTCTCCTTTTTCTGTTTTCTATTTTCGTCTTGGGTCTTTTTCTACTTCTCTCCACAACAAAGGAACAAGACAGCTTCGCACCCCCAACACCCCCTGCTGCGTCCTCGTTTCGATCTCCCACGAGCGTCTGGCCACCATCGACGACGACGACGACGACGACGACAACAGCAACCTCGCACGACCCGTCCTCAAATCCCCTCCACGACGACCCCTGTCCCGAGCCGAGACACGCCCCGTTGCTCCCTCGACCACCATGCCCTTCCCGTGCGGCGGCAACAAAACGGTGCAGCGCAAGCTCGTCTTGCTGGGCGACGGCGCGTGCGGAAAGACGTCGTTGCTCAATGTGTTTACGCGAGGGTGCGTGCTGACCGCTGGTTTTGTTTTGGGGGGGTTGGGACGCGACGCGTCGTGCTGACCTCTGTTGTGCAGCTACTTTCCCACGGTCTACGAGCCGACCGTGTTCGAGAACTACGTGCATGGTGGGTGATTCCCCCTGTTGGCGTAGAGGCGACGACCCAAACTAACCCCCTCCCCGCGCAGACATCTTTGTCGACAATGTGCACATTGAGCTGTCGCTCTGGGACACGGCCGGCCAGGAGGAGTTTGACCGGTTGCGCAGTCTTTCGTATGGTGGGTTCTCTTCCGTCCATTCTTTTCTTTCTTTCTCTCTCTCTCTCTCTCTCTCTCTCTCCCTCTCCCCTGCTGACCCACCTTCTGACCCCAGACGACACCGATCTGATCATGCTGTGCTACAGCGTCGACAGCAGGGACTCGCTCGAGAACGTCGAGTCCAAGTGGGTGGGCGAGATTGCCGACAACTGCCCGGGCGTCAAGCTGGTGCTGGTGGCGCTCAAGTGCGATCTGCGCGAGGGCGGCGACGAGGACGAAGACGAGGGCGGCGACGGTGCGGCGGCGGCGGCGGCTGGCGCGAACGGCGCGGCGGGCGACGGTGCCGCAGGATCCGGGGCGGCGGCAGCATTGCCGGCTGCCCTGACCGCAGGAGCGACAGCAGCAGCGACAGCAGCACCGACGACGACGACGACGACGACGGCGGCGGCGGCAACGGCGGCAACGGCCCCTCGCGAGAAGAAGCCCATGATCAACTACGAGCAGGGCCTCGAGGTGGCGCGGCGGATCCACGCGATGCGGTACCTGGAGTGCTCGGCGATGCGCAACCGCGGCGTCAACGAGGCCTTTACGGAGGCGGCGCGCGTGGCGCTGAGCGTGAAGAAGCCGAGCGAGGACGGCGGCTGCGCCGTCATGTAGGGCGGCGCCCGGGCCGGGGCTGCTGCGGTCGGCTCGGCCCTGGCGTCGACGGTGGCAGCGTGTCTGTTGTGTCTGGCGTGAGAAGAGCGTAGATACGTCTGGTGTTTTGTTGTGTTTCCCCTCTTGTGGGTTTGTTTTGTTTGTTTTGGTTGTTTGGTTGTTCTTTTCCTTCCCACAGTTTCTTTTGTGTACTCTTCTTTGTTCTCGTCCTGTCCTTGCCTTGTCTGTTCCTTGCCTCTACATTTATACCATGCTTTGCCTTGTACAGCTAATATACTTACTGTTGGTTCTTTGTCTGGTCCTGCGTTTTTGACGCGTCTTTGTGCCCCGCTCGCCCACCGCCTTTGGCCGATGACGATCTGGCAGAATTTGCGTTGATGGCCGCGTTGCGTTTTTCATTTTTTGTGACCAAACGACAGAGGACGACAGACGCAGATGCCAATGGCTGCACTCGCGCACTCTTTTTCCTCGAGCCGGCGGCTGCAGCTGGCGACGACGGCGGTGGTGTCGGGCGCGGTGGCTGTTGGTCTTGTTCTGGGGGTGCAGCAGCGGACGCGGGCCGGGCGTTTGCGGCGGTTGAAGCGGGCGGTGGCGGAGGCAGAGGCAGCAGCGGCAGCGGAGGCGGCAGCAGAGGCGGCAGCGGAGGCGGGACAGGCGGAGGCGGCGGACGCGCTGGACGACGAGGAGCGGCGGGCGGTGGCGCTGGCGCGGCGGGCTGCGGCGGGCGACTACAGCGAGGCGGTGGTGCTGGAGCAGCTGACGCGGACGGCGGCGTTCCTGACGGCGGAGGGGCTGGCGCGGGTCCGGCGCGGCTTTGTGGTGGTGGTGGGCTGCGGCGGCGTGGGGTCGCACTGCGCGGCGGCGCTGGCGCGGTCGGGCGTGGGCCGGGTGCGGCTGGTGGACTTTGACCAGGTGTCGCTGAGCTCGCTGAACCGGCACGCGGTGGCGACGCTGGCGGACGTGGGCCGGCCCAAGGTGCAGGTGCTGGCGCGGCGGCTGCAGGCGGTGGCGCCGTGGGTGCAGTTTGACGAGCAGGTGGCCAAGTTTGAGGCGGCGGCGGCGGCGGCGCTGCTCGGTCCTTGGGCGGGGGGGGACAGCTCCGGGGACAGCTCCGGGGACAGCTCCGGGCCCCCCCCCTCGTTCGTCGTCGACGCCATCGACAACATCGACACAAAGGTCGCCCTCCTGCGCCACTGCCACGACCACGACCTGCCCGTTGTCGCCGCCATGGGCGCCGGCACCAAGAGCGACCCGACCCGCGTCGTGGTCGGCGACCTGGCCGCCAGCGCCGAGGACGGGCTCGCGCGCGCCGTG
>PCDN01000012.1:313465-323993 GCA_002778105.1 Ceratocystiopsis brevicomis
TGTGGCACCGCCGGCAGCAGGACTTCGGTGGCCGCGTACCGTGGGCGGTAGACGTCCTCGTCGGCTGCCACAGAGCTGCGTCTGCGCCGCGGCGGCGCCCGCCGCATCATCACCAGACTGTCGTCGCCGTCGCCGTCGCCGTCAACGCCGAGAGCAGCCTCGTCCATCCCGGCCCCCTCGGCATACAACCGGACGTCGTGCCGCCCCGTGCTGTCCACCCGGTAGTAGGGGCTGTCTGCGGCCTCGTACAAGCGGTCCATCGGCTCGGCGTCCCCGAGGCCGCGGACCGACTTCATCCGCCGCGTCAGGTGGTTCGCGCCGTAGTCACCACCACCGCCGGGGGCACCGCCCGTGCCACCGCCCGTCCGCTGGCGCAACCGCGATATCTCGTCTTCGTAGCTCCGCGGTCGCATCCGCGCCGGATCGTGTGTCGTGTACGCCGCCGCCGCCGCCGCCGCCGCCGCCGCCGCCGGCACATCGCCGCGCAGGTCAGGCCGGCTACGGCCAAACCGGTCGTTGCGCCCGCTGCCGGTCCGCGGCGGAAGCCCATCCATGGTGTCGCCATCCACATCAAAAACAGGACATGCGCACTGCTTGTATTTGCCACCGCAGATCATGCACGACTCGGCGCCACAGCGGCTGTTGGGTCAGAATCAGGACAGAGATCCTGGGGAAGCAATACAAAATGAAAAGAAAAGAAAAAAACGCACCAGATCATCCGGTTCTGCCCGGCCATGCGCTCGACCGGGGCCTTGCACTTGCTGCACCGCTGCCGCCCGGCCGCCCGCACGGCGCCCAGGCGCTGCGCCGCACCCTCGTCGTAGCGGCACGCATGCGGCGCATGCCACTTGCCGTGGCAGCGGCAGCAGACGCGCGTGCGGCAGCGGCCGCAGCGCACGATGGGCGCGCCGTCCACGTCGCGGGGCAGGGCGGCCGCCGGCTCGGGCCTGATCCACTCTTGGCAGTGGCGGGATGGGCAGTAGATGCGGCGCCCCGTCGCGTGGGCGCGGAAGGCGTCGTTCCACGCACGCTGGAAGCCGGCATCGAACAGCGGCGCGGCATGCTGCGGCGGAATCGCCAGCAGCGAGCAGCAGCGCGGCGGCATCTGGTCCGCGTCCGTCATCGACGCCTGGAACTTGCGCTTCAGGCACGGCGTGCACAGGCGGTGGCCGCACGCAAGCTGGACAGCACGCGCTGGGGCGTCCCCGCGGCAAACATCACAGAATGTCCTGGAAGGGGGGGTGACGGCGGGGAACAAGTCAGCCAATCGTTCTTCTCCTCTGGACGCTCTGGACGCTCTGGACGCTCTGGTCGCGCTGGTCGCGCTGGTCGCACGACAAACGGTCCCTCCAGGCCAAAAAGCGAAAAAGTCGTGCACCCCCATGTGGCGCCAGACGCGGCCCGCAGTCTTGTGCATTGTGCACCGGCGTACACAGACCAGACAACAGGCGACCAGGAGACCAAAAAAAGAAAACGGACCGGACGCACCGTTTCGGAGACTTTTCAGACGAGCGCACCGGCGCGCTGTACGCCATGGGCGTCTCAAACAGGGATGCTGCGCGCCGCGGACGGCCGCCGCCGCCACCGTACCGTGCGGCGGCCGGCGAGGGCTGCGTTGGCTGCGTGTCTGCGGTTCGCAGCACAAGCGGGTGGCGGCCGTAGTCGTATCCGCCACGCTTGTACGCGGGCTCCTGCCGGCGGTCGTACGCAAACGTTGCCGGCAGCTCCGACGCACAATAGCGACCGGCAGTTCGCCTTTTTTTGTCAGTACGCATACGCAAAGCATGCCCCAAAGAAACCCCTACTCCCCCCCCCCAAAAATAAAATAAAAACACACTGTGATGACACCCGCGGGATGAACGCATGGTCGTTCGTGTCTGGCGGCCGCGGCCGGCTCTTGCTGCGCGCGGCAACGGAGCGGGCCAGGTGGTGGTAGTCGCGCGTCGCGGTCGTGTGGCACGACGCTGAGCGGCGGCTGTGGCGCGACTGCGCCCGTCGACGGGCACGACCATACCCATGCTCCTCTTCATCGTCGTCCTCGTCGTCCTCGTCGTCCTCATCTTCTTCTTCGTCGTATTCATCTTCGCTGTCGTCGTCGTCGTCGTCGTCCTCCTCCTCCTCCTCCTCCTCCTCGTCATCGTCGTCGTCCGGTTCCACCTCGGGCACGGCCGGCGCCTTTTCCGGGATCCAACTGCGCGGCGTCCGGCCCCGTTTACTGTTGCTGCTGTTGCTGCGCCGGTGCCGCATGGTACGCTGTCGCGCCCGCATCGTGCTGCTCTTCTTTCCGTTCCCATACAGCGTCCTCGTGTCCTGCTCGTCCTCGTCCTCGGGCATGGGCCGCGTGACATGCGTTTCGCCATCGTCGCCGTCCGAGTCCTCGCTGAAGGAGGACCGGCGGGTCCGCCGCGAGTCGGGCGTCGAGCGGCGGAGGTGGCGCGGCGACAGGCGGGGCGCGGTCCGGCGGCTGCCCGACGATTTGCCCGACGATTTGACCGATGCCTTTGCAGACGCCTTGGTGGACTTGGCCGTCGGGGCCGCCGGGGTCGTAAAGGCCCGCTGGAACGACGGAAAAGCCGGCGGGAGACCCCTGGCCGCCGCCGCCGTCACCGCGGGCGTGGGGTTCTGGCGCAGACTGGTAGGCGGCGAGGGGAACACCACGGACGCGGCGCGTCGCCCTATGGGCGGGCGGTGGCGGCGGCTGCCGGCCGTGGACGGCGGCGCGGCGGTGAAGGTGGAGCGTGCGGTCCTGTGTTGGTCGCTGCGGCGGCGGTGGCGGGGCGGCGTTGCTGTAGCGGGCGGTCGGTGCGGCGACAGCGGAACAGCGGTCCAATCGTGGTAGTCGGGGTAGTCGGGGTGCGCGTTGTTGATGCCCATGCTGCCCAAGTCGGCCGGGTCGCCGCGGGACGGCCAGGACGAGGTATAGGTATGGTGGTGCTGCTGTGTCTGCCAGGGCATGCCATAGTCTCCTGCGGCATGAACGTCAATCTGGGCCATTCCACGCGGCGGCAGCCCGGTTCACCGATGGTCAGGCGAGACTGTTGTAGAGGTAGAGGGGGAGAAGGGGGTTGAGGGAGAAGCCGTTGTCGCAGGGCTGCACCCTCAAAAAGTTGGCTTCCAAGGACGGACGACAGGTAGAGCCTGTGTCCGCTGATACAAAACAGAAAAACACAGCAGACAGCAAACAACAACAGAGACACACACAGGCCAGAGACAACAACCGGAACAGAATGTGCCCAGCTGATGGGGTCCGTGAGCGGTATGGTGGGTTGCGATGGGGCTTGTCTGGACATTGATTGGACCGCAGGCCACGGGCGCTCCCCAGATGTAGGGGGGGAACAGCGGGCAAGAGGAGAAAGCGAGGGGCAACAACAAAGAAGAGGAACGAAGACAGAGAGAAAAGACACGAAAAAGAAAAGCAAAAAAAAAAAAAAAGGTCGGAAAGACTGGCAAAGTCGATGACGATCTGCTTGCATGCACAAGCAGAGCCCGGTTCGGCTTAGCAGACGCAAACGCGAGGAGGCCCAAACGGACCATGCATGAAGGATGAGACGGTAGACGGTAGACGGGTTGCCGGCTTGCAGCCGAAGCGGATTGGTCGTATTTCTTCGTGTTCTGCCTGGATTCGCTCTGGGGGTGTCTCTCCAGGCAAAGCTGTCGCGGCGCAGAGAGCCAAGACCGACTCGACCCGGGTTGGGCAGCAGTGGACAGGATGGGCAAAAGCGGTGTCGCAGGCGTCTGGCCAATGGGAGGAGCGGCCTCGAGCGTCTGGGCCGATGAACTGACGAGTTTCGAGACGAGCGTGTTTCGCGCTGGCGAGGGAAGAACCGGTTTGCAATCGTCGAAAAGGCGGCTCTTCGGTTTCCCACGCAACAGCAGAACAGCAGAACAACAGAACAACAGCCGACAACGTCGCTCGCGTGCGTTCGCGGGTATTCGCAGGCTCGCGTGCATTCGCTCACTGTTCCGACGTTGAAAAAGACACGATTCGTCGTCACGAGATTTCCCCCTCCCCCCCTATTCGCTGTTCCGTCCAAGGCAATTCCAACGCAGAGGCCGGAATGGGCAGGTGCGCCTACGGTCTGCAGAACAGCAGAAAGTGCGATCCCGCTCCTTCCGTTTTTACGCTCTCCCGACTGTAGCTGAAACGAGACGTGTTCGCTGCTAACCGGAAAGGGCGTTGTTCCGCAGCCTCGTGGGACAGAGTATCTTACAAAACCGGGATCCGGGGGGGATTTTTCCGGGCAGAAGAACGACAACCTTTACACACATCTGCACCGCTATTTTGGCAACAGGACGGGGACTTTTTCCGAGCAAGCGCCAGAGAACGAGAACCAGTACCGTACACGCCGGGAGGGGTTGGATGGGGAATTGCGAAAGGGACAAAAATGCCGAAGAACAGAAAGGAAGAAAGGAAAAAAGGAAGAAAACAACCCCAAAAATCCAATGTACCGGTACGCCCAGGTACCGACCGTCAAGACTGCCCTGCCCCGCGCTCCGGCGTCACGGCCCGCTGCTCCGTAGACGGGCGTCCCCCGGCTAGCGCCAGCTGTCAATGTTCGACATCACGGGCCGACGCCACTGGCCGACGCCTGGCCGACGCCACTGGCCGACGCCTGGCCGACGGCCAGGCCACCCATCCGCCCTCACCCGTCCAGGTAGGCCCGCCGCCGCTCCTCGGCCTCGCGCACAATCTCCGCCGCCAGCCGCAGGCTCGGCGCCAGCGCCGCGTACCGGCCGATCTCGACGACGACGTCGGCAAAGATCTGGTCGAGCACGGCGCGCCGCGGCACGATGCTGCGCAGGATGGCCGACAGCGCGGGCGACAGCGACGCGCCCATGACCAGCAGCGTCTGGCTGACAATGCTCAGCGCGCCCTGCCACAGGTACGGCATGTGGCCGGCGTGGTGGGCGGTGACGTGCTCGATCTGGCGCACCGACGCCTCCAGGCACGTGTGGCAGGCGTCGCGCACCGCCGGCTCCAGCACGGCCGGCTCGTGGTCCAGCACGGCCAGGATGTACGGCCGGTAGATGATGGTGCGGCAGGCGAAAAAGCGCAGCCGCAGCACCGTGCGGACGGGGTCGTCGTCTGCCTGTCCTGGGCCTGGGCCTGCTCCTGGGCCTGGACCTGCTCCTGGGCCTGGACCTGCTCCGGCACCTGCATCGATACTCTGGCCCTGGCCCTGGCCCGGACCCAACGCCCCCGGCGACGACACCGCATCCCACGCAAACTGCAGCGGCCCCGGCAGGCTCTCGTACCACTGGGTCAGCTGGTAGTCGAGCTCGGCCACGACGGGCGCCAGGCTCGCCGTCGACGCCAGCGACTCGCGCGAGTACAGCAGCTGGCTGACGCGGTTCAGCAGCCGGCGCAGCGCAATCTCGGCCAGGAAGTACCACAGGTCGTCGCGGCCGATGGCCGGCGGCCGGTGCGGGTGGTGGTGGCCTCCGTCGCTGGCGCCGGCAGCCGCCCCAGGGTGGCTCTCGGAGCCGAGGCTGCCGGTGTCGCCATCGGTTTCGTCGGCGTCGATGCCGACGCCGACGCCGGCGCCAACGCCACCGCCAACGCCACCGCCAACGCCACCGCCAACGCCATCGCCACCACCGGCCGCCACCCCCCCCGCATCGCCGTCCTCCTCCTCCGGCTCAAAGCCGCACGGCAGCCCGACGTTCTCCTCAAACTGCACCACGCCCGAGTGCGGCAGGTCCAGCTCGGCCAGCAGGTCGCTCTCGAACAGCAGCGTGTTCCAGTAGATGCGCTCGACCAGCTCGCGCTGCGCCGGCGGCACGCGGCCCGGCGCCATCAGCAGCAGCTGCAGCTTGGTGCTGGTCGTGCACAGCATGTTCCACGCCTCCAGCGGCCGCACCAGGTAGAACAGGTACGCCGCCGCCAGCAGGTGGCACTGCGCCGCGACCACCGTGTTGGCCGTCATCATGCCGGGCAGCAGCGCCCAGGCGGCGGTGAAGTACGGCAGACCGGGGGCGTCGACGTCCGCGCGCGCTCCCGCGCCAAAGCCCGCGCCAAAGCCCGCGCCAAAGCCCGCACCCGCGCCTGCGTCCGCACCTGCGCCCGCACCTGCGCCCGCGCCCAGGACCACGCCGGGCAGCCGCGAGATGCTCCCCCGCAGACTCGCCTGCCCCAGTGCCAGCACCAGCAGCACGACGCAGCTCTCGGCCCCCTCGCGGAAGCCGTTGGACAGCGCGGCCCGGTAGTGGGCACGCCACGTGTACGGGCTCACACACGCATACCACACGTTGACGCGCGCGAAAAAGGCCGCGCTGTACGCCGCCGTGTTGGCCAGGTCGACGCACGGCGTCTTGGCCAGGGCCGGCAGCGGCGCGCGCGTCATCTCGAGCTGCAGCAGGATCTGCGGGTCGTAGGGTCGGCCGACCAGGTCGCGGATGCGCGGCCACTGCAGCAGGTGCAGGGCCGCGTTGGTGTGCACGCGCGGCATGGTCGAGATGTTGGTCGTCGGCGCCGGCATCGGCGCCGGCATGCCGCTGGCGTGGTGGCTGGTGGCGCCGTTGTGGCCGCCGCCCATGCTCCCCATGCTCCCCATGCTCCCCATGCTCCCCATGCTTCCCACGCTCCCCACGCTCGTCCACGTGCCGATGCCCCCCGCCGGAATCACCGACACGTACTGCGCCGCCGCCAGCACCGCCGCCTCGGCCGCCGCCTGCTGCTCCGTCCACAGGCCGCCCGTCACCATGCTGCTGCTGGCCGGCGAGGCGTGCTGGAGGTGGTGTTGCGCCTGCTGCTGCTGCTGCTGGTACAGCAGCCCGTTCGGCCCCAGCCCAACCTGCAGCAGCCCCTCGATCCGGTTGAGCTGCTCCAGGATCAGCTTGTCGCCCGCGTCCAGCTTGATGCCCGGCTCGCGGTACACGCAGTCGGCACCCAGCTCCACGCACAGCTTGCACTTGGGCTTTGTGCCGTCGCACCGGCTCTTTCGCGAGCGGCAGACCTCGCACTGGGTCGTTAGTGCAGGAAAAAAAAAGAAGAAAAGAAAAAAAAAAGAAAAAAAAAAGAAAAAAAGAAAAAAAAAAGAAAAAAAGAAAAAAAAAAAACACGAGACCTACTGCTATCGTCGCCCGCCGCCGCGGGTAGTCAACCGCGTCCGCGTCGGTGTTGCGCCGCTTCAGCGGGTTGCTGTTGCTGTCGTCGCTTGCGTCTCTCAAGGCCGCGCCCGCCGCTTCGGACCGGTCGTTGCTGCTGAGGCTGGCCATCCCCGGCACGGCGAGCTCGCCGTCGTCGGCCGTGGTCGAGCGCGCACCCGTGTGCCGGCCCGTGTGCCGGCCCGTGTGCCCGTTGGCTGCCGCCGGCGCCGCAGCGCCGCGGACCCGTGCCTCCAGGCCCTGCGGCGACGGCAGGTCCAGCGAGAACAGCGTGTCGTGGGGCGCGAGCGAAAAGGGCTGCGGCAGCGTGGCCGCCATGATGGCCCGGAAGAAGGGTCGAAGACGGGAGAGAAGGCAGGGCTTGTGGGTGGCGCCGTGTGCGTACTTACAGCCAAGGCAGGAGGAGAAAGGGAGGAAAGGGAGACAGAGATCAGGAGAAGAAGAAGAGCCGCGTGATGCGACGGCCGACCAGCGAGGGACAACAGCCTCAAGAGCCCGAAAGCGGGGGGGCCGGTGCGCTGGGGAGCCGCTGGGGAGCCGCCGGGGCCTGGGGCACTGCTGGGCCGCCCGCGTACCGTTACATGGCGGGTACAACACGCAGCCCTGGGCCGTCTCCGCGCTTGTGGGCACCAAATCCGGGGGGGGGGTGCGCCGAGACCAAAAGGGGATGTTGATCCTCCCATCATAAGATAACTTTCGACGCTCCATCAGGATGGGTTTGCCCTCCTGCGCCGCTCGTTGCCCTCCACTGCGCACACGGCGCGGACTGTGCTGGGTTGCCGCTCTGCATCGCGTTCGTCATCAGAACCCAGGAGACGGTAGACAGATAGTCTCGTCCCCAACGATTGGCCAAACGCTGCCGGGAGCAAGCCTGAGGCGTTCAGCCCTAAAAAGCCCTGTGACCCTTCCTGGCTGATGATCGGTAGTGATGATCGGTAGGGAGGAGCCGAGGAGCCGATCTGAGAACCGCACAGAAAACGGAAAGGCAATTGATTGGGCATGTCAGGGAGCCATAGGCCGCGTAGAGTATGCACGGCGGAAGAAGTCCGAAATGGACGGAATAACGCAAGACCGCTTCCGAGCAAAGGTCCAGCGGAAGGCGCGAGAAGCGAACAAGGCAGGAGCAGCGGCAGGAGCAGCGGTACGGAGATCCAGACAAACGGAAGGAACCGCCAAGGGAAGTCGAGCTTTGCGATCCCGATCCCGTGATGCACTGTTCAGAAGTCGTCGTTGCGCTGCGTCACATCAGAAACAGGGTATCAAAACAAAACAAGCACACACACACACGCACACAAACAAACCCACGTCCTCACACCCCTGCATACGCCGTGCCCAGCCAGCCCTCCACCGCCCGCTGCAGGACCGACCGCGCCGCCGCGCCGTCCTCGTCCTCGTCCTCGTCTTCGTCCTCGTCCTCGTCCTCGTCCTGCCCCGGCATCGTGCTGCCACCCGCCCGTCCGCCCAGCACGTCGCGCACCACCTCCTCGAGCGCCGACAGCAGCACCGCCTTACACGCCCCGCGGGACACGCCCTCGATGCCGACCGGCGTCGGCTGCTGCGCATCGCTCCCGTCCTCCGCGCTCATCGCCGACGACCGGCTCTCGCGCCGGCTGCGCCGGCCCCGCTGCACGCTCGCTGCCCGCGACGACGACGATGCTTTGCCGCTGTTGCTGTTGCCATTGCTGTTGCTGCTCGCCCCCCGCGCGGGCCGTGGTCCGCCGCCCGCAACAACGGCCTGCGCCAACACCCGCGACACCGCGTGCGCCAGCACGCCGTCCGCCGCCGCCACCGGCTCCTCGACAAAGCGCTCCTCCAGCTGCTCCAGCTCCAGCATCTCCGGCTGCAGGTGCGGGTGCGGCCCCGACCCGCCGTACCCGCTCGGCGGCACCGGCACCGGCACCGGCGACGCGTCCGCCCGCGCCTTGAGCCGCAGCCGCCGGCCGTACTGCACGCGCGTCACCGTCCGGCCGCCGGCGTCGACCACCACCGCGCTGGCCACGTCCACCCAGCGGTCCGCACCACACGTCGTCTCGCCCGCGAACGCGTCGGCGACCGCCGGCGACGGCTCTTCCCGCAGCGATGCCTTGATCTGGTCCAGCAAGTGCTCCTGCGGCGGCACCGCCTGCAGGCAGAAGTCACGGTGGTAGCTCGGCAGCCAGCCCGCCACGTTGGCCGGCAGGCCGCCGTCCACGGGCACCCGGCACGACTGCTCAAACGCATCCTGTCCGCTGCCAAACCCGTTGGACCCGCCCGCCACCGACAGGAAGCCGCTGGTCGACGGCGAGCTGACCGCCGTCTCAAACGACTGCATGTGGTCCGGGAACAAAATGTCCACTTCGATCGCGCCGTCCTCGGCGTCTGCCGTGGCACGCACCGGCGAGTCAAACGCGCTGCTGGCACCGGGGATCGGCCGGAACGCCGACCCAGACGGCGGCAGCCCGCCTCGGCCGTCGTCGAGACGCGGACTATTGTGTCCGAGCTGGGGCACGCGCGGACTGTCCCCATCGCTCGAGCTGTGTGCCGGCGCGGCATCGGCCGGCGGACCGCCGTTCGTCTGTGCGGCTCCAGGCGCCTTTCGCGCTGCGTCCTCGTCTTCCCGGGAAGCAAGCGACCCGCCGCCGTACTGCGATCGCAGGTGTGGCGGGTAGCCGGGCGACGGCGGCACCGCATCGCTATTCCTCCGCAGCCCGAGCGGATCCCACGGCGACGACGTGCTTCCGTTGCCTCCACTTCCAACAGGGGCCTCGCGCCGACGGCCACCGCCCAGGAACCCGCTCAAGAGGCCGCTCCAGCGCGGACTGCCGTTCCGCGCGTCCGCGCCCGTGCCCGCCGGCATGCGGCCGCCGCCGCGGCGCGCCTGCTGCTGCAGGAGCGCAAGCGGACTCAGCGGCCCCCCTGCGGTACTGGAATTGCTGTCCACCCGCAGCAGGGTGCGCTTGAGGTCGTCGGCGGCTGCACTCGAGGCCGACATGGCCGATACCGACCGCTGCAGCGTTGCAAAGTGCGGCACCGTGGCATCGGACGCGACCGTGCTCGTCAGCGCCGCGCTGCTCTTGCGCGTGCCGATGTCGCCAACTCCCGAAAACGGCAGCTGGGCCGTGCGGATGGACCCGGCATCCGACGGTCGCCGGTCGTGCTGATAGCCACCACCGCTGCGGCGCTCGTGCAAATGCGCCAGCGGCGGCGGGACGCCCGCCGCCGACATGGACGCCGTGCGCAGCAGGCCCGCCCCCCCGCCGGTGCCGCCGCCAGCATGGCCACTGGGCTCCTGCAAGCTGAGATTGCGCAGATGCGAGGACCGCCGGCCCGACGACGCGCTGGGTCCGTAGTAGCGCGAATGCGAATCCGTCTTGCGCCGCAGCCCGGCAGGCATCGCAGACGACACCGGCGGCGACTGCGACAGCCCGCCGATCCACGACAT
>PCDN01000012.1:343619-355576 GCA_002778105.1 Ceratocystiopsis brevicomis
CCCCCCGCCCGTTCTTGGCCCCCTTCTTCCACCCCGGCTAGCACATGTACGCCTAGGCCCGAGTCACCACATCGACGCACGCACGCACACAGCAACAACAGCAACAGCTGCAGCTACAGCTGCACCACCGCCGCTACCACCCACCACCCGTCCACCCAGCAGCACTAGCACGCTCAGCGGCCACGGCTGGCTCCCCACCTGTGTGTCGTTCTACTGCGTAGAGACACGCCTCCCCGCTTCGCCGCCGTCATCCTCCTCCTCCCTCCTCTCCCGCACCTATTGGACCCTCGGCCTCGTGTTTACCGTCGTGTCCCCGTCGAGCCCTCCCGTCGTGTTGTTTGTCGTGACCAAAACAACACACCGCGAGATCCCGTTTCCCTTCGTTTCCCTTCTTTTCCCCCTTCCCGCCTTTCCCCCCCCCCCTCTCTCAACCTCCCTTCAGTGGATTGTCCGCCTGCCTCTGCCGTCTACCACTCCTTTATCCACTTGGTTATTTTTGTACGCTCGAGCCTGCTTGGCTCTAGTCGGTGTCCCTGTTGTCGTGCATTTCTTTGATTCGACGCCGCCTCGTCAACTGCCCGTTTCTCCGGTTTCTTGTCCCGGTCGTCTCCACGCAGCCGCCCCCAACCCAACGACAACGGTAGCAGGCCTTCCATCAGACCCTCGTCCGGCTCCCACACCCCGATATGGTTTTCTTCTCTGTTCCTAGGTTCTGACTCTCCTTGTTTTTGCTCTCGGGTCTGCAGCTGCTCTTGTCAGAGGACACCACATCGGCCGCCCTGGGCCAGCCACATGACAGAGGATGCGGTAGCGAATATAAAACGCGAACCGCCTTTTCCTTCCGTCTCCTCTTTCTTTCTCCCTCCTCCATTTCGCTGCCGGAGGATGCAGCCGGCTCGCAGTGCAGCTGAACCGCCTCCAGAAAGAGATGATCTTCGGCGAAATCCACCACGATCACCAGCCGGCAGCTCGCCCAGCTTAAAGCTCTCTGATCAGGGCCGCACGCCGTCTGTCTCCGTCTCGCCGCCGGTCGCCCGGCGAAGCGCTGGCTCGTCGGCATATTCGATCCACACACCGGCCCCAATCAACAACGTGGCGTCTCCCGATTCCCCGACTGGCACGGCCAACGAGTCACCATTTGGCGCTGCCGGGTCTCCTCCGCAGGCCGGTTTCCCAGCGCGCGACGGTGTCGACCCTGCCAACGCCCGCCGCGCCAGCCGCCGCCGTACCGGGCCTCTCTCAGCCTCTCAGCGCGAGAAGGCCGCCTTGATCCGGAAAATCGGCGCATGCAACGACTGCCGGCGTCGGCGCGTTGCTGTGAGTGTGCTGCCTGCGATGGATTTTATTTTTCTCTTTTTAATTTTTTCTTTTGTTCTTCCTCCGAAACTAACGTAGTTTCGCCGGGAAGTGCCATCCCAGTCACCACGACATGAGCTGGGAAGAGGCTGTACAAAAGTACCGGTCGCTCACGCCGACACCAGACATCGGCGGCGCCATGAATCACCCGTCGGGTGCATCGCACGGGTCGCAGATGTCCTTGCTGGACCACGATGCGCAGGAGATGGACATTGACGCGGCCCCGTCCCCGGCAGCCTCACGCCGCGACTCGATGCCCGAGCGGATGCCGCAGCCGCCGTTGCAGCTGCACGAACGGCAACACGAGCACCACCGCGAGCACCATCGCGAGCACCAGAATGAGCACCAGCAGCACCAGCAGCACCAGCAGCACCAGCACCAGCAACACCAGCAACACCATCGTCCACACCACCGTCCGCACCAGCAACTGCATCTACAGCAGCCGCAGCACAACCATCATCAACAGCTACACCCGCAACAAGCGCCACAAGAGCAACCAACACTACCGCCACCGCAGCCACAGCCACAGCCACCGATTGAGCGAAAGCCCCTCCTACAGACGCAGCCACATGGCCGGCCGCATCCGTATGCACCGCCGCATTCGTCACACCCGCGGTTCCACGGGCCACAGCAGCCGCTGCCGAGTCCCAGTTCGCCGCGGATCAAGACACAGCTACTCTCGCCCATACTACCTCCGCCTGCTGGTGTGCGTCTGCCGGCCGGGGGAAGCAGTGGCAGCGGCGGCAGCAGCGGGGGGGCTGGAAGCGGGGGCGAGGCGCGGCTGAGAACGCCGCTGCCGTCCGGGCGCAGCCTGGAGAAGCTGGCGGCAACAGCTCTGCCGAGCATGCAGCAGCGGCTCCCGGATGACCTGCAGAGCGCGGCGGCGCGGATCATCAACCAGGCGAACCCACACCGCAGCCGGTACGTTGCGGTGCACGTGATGCTGCTGGTCTGGTCGAACGAGGACGACCCGGAGGTGCTGCCGGCGGTGGAAGGCCTCAAGGTGCTGCTGGAAACGCAGTACCACTACACGGTGGAGCTGCGGCCGATTCCGGCCGGGGCGCACAGCCCGTACCGGTGGCTGCTGCAGACGGTGACGCAGTTTGTGAACAACCGCGATCTGCGGGACTCGCTAAAGATTCTGTACTATGCAGGCGGCAGCTATGTGGACCGGGAGCGGGAGATGGTCCTGTCCAGGTCAGTTTTCTTCGTTTTCTGTTCTTCCGTTCCTTTCTGACCTCCCCAGCGTTGCGGACAACGACCAGACCCCGACAATCCGCTGGAGCGGCATCCAGCAGGTGCTGGAGGACGCGAGCGCCGACACGCTGGTGCTGATGGACGCGGCGTACTACCCGTGTGGGCGGATGGCACGGCGTGAGGGCGTGCTGGAGCTGCTGGCGGCGTCGGTGGGGTGGGACGCGACGCGAACGCTGGGCCGGGCGCTGTTCACGCGCGTGCTGACCGACGAGCTGCGGCTGCGTTGCGAGCAGCAGCGGCAGCAGCAGCTGCAGCAGATCCTGCTTCGGGGGCCGCTGCCGCCAGTGACCGCGCTGTCGGCAGCTGAGCTGCACGTGCGCCTGATGGCCAAATACCATCAGCGGCTGCAGGAGACACGGGCCCCAGCGCCGGAGCAGCAGCCACCACAGCCGTCACCGTCACCCCAGCAGCCCCAGTCGCCCACGCAGCCCGTGGCCGAAGGCCTCCCTGCGCCGCTGCACATACAGATGGCGGCCAGCGCGCGGTTGCCGTCGATCCTGCTGGCGCCGTGCCGGCGGCCGGCGACGGCGAGCAGTCCGGAGGCGTCGGCGTCGGCGTCGGCGTCGGCGTCGGTGCCGGGATCGGCCGTGGCGCCATCGTCCGGCAGCCAGCTGACGCTGACGCTGCGGCTGAATGAGGGCATCCTGGACAAGCCCGGGTGGGCGGAGTGGATGCGGCTGCTGCCGGAGGGCGTGTCCGACGTGCGGTGCGAGGCTCCGATTGCGGGCGCCCCGTTCCGATGAGGGAGGAGAGAGAGGGTTTCTTTTCTATTGGTTCTGATCGCGTCTGTGTTCTGCCATCTACATTTCATGTCCGCTCATGTCCTTCCACGGTTCGTTGCGTTTCCCGCCGGGTTACCCGAGATCGAAGCCAAATCTAGTGTCGTGTTGATTACCCCTGATTGTTTTCTCTGATGTTGTGTATTTTGTTTAATTTTAGTTTAATTTTTCAGTTTTTCATTTTTCATTTTTCATTCAATTTTGATACTCCCTTCAAACCATTAGACATTCTGACAAGTAACGCATACATTCAGACTTGCATGCACAGATTAGATTACACATAGCAAAACAGATGGCAGTCCTGCAAAGAACACCCTGCAATGCCGTCCTACAGCGCCAGCAGCAGCAGCGCCGAGGCCGCCGCGGTCAGGAGGGCCGCCGGCAGGGCGCCGTTGGCGGACGGGCGCGGCGCGGCGGACTGGGAGGAGGCGTTGCCGCTGGCGACGGCGGAGATGGACGCGTTGGCCAGCAGCAGGGTGGGCTCGTAGTCGCCGGCGGGGGCGGTGGTGTTGAGGGAGCCGTCCCAGCAGTAGCGGGCGAAGCAGGTGGTGCAGGTGTCGGGCACGGTGGTGTTTGTGCGGGCGAAGCTGCGCGAGAGGACGGCGCAGGCGAGGCAGGCGGCCCAGTCGGCGTCGAGGGTGCCGTTGCCGCGGGTGGCGACGTTGAAGCCGTTCTGGATGTAGTCGTTGCGCTCGTCGAGGGTGTACGTGGGCGTGAAGGTGCTGGCGTTGCTGTAGGCCGACAGCGGGGCGTGCGGCAGGTAGACGATGAGCGGCGGCAGGCTGGCGCCGGCGGCCAGGGTGAAGTTGGCGGCGTCGCAGCCGAAAAAGGTCGGGCGCTGGTTCAGGCCCAGGTTGATAAACGTGTTGTCGTCCGGCACGGGCGGGAAGAGCGTGCCGTTGGCGATGCTGCCCGTGGTGCGGTCGTACGACGCGCGCAGCGCGGAGCCGTTGGGCCAGCTGTACGTGGTGTCGGCGGTCGAGTCGACGGCGACGACGACGTCGAGCGCGCGCATCGGCTGGATCAGCGGGTGCAGCGGGATGTTCTGCAGGTCCTCGCCGCCGTCGACCAGGGTCAGCTGGTCGGCGTCGGCGTACGGGTTCGTGTCGTTGTTCCAGGCGTGGAACGGGTTGGGCTGCCACTGGGCAATGTCGTTCTCGGCGCCGGACAGGTCCCGGAGCAGGTCCTCGATAATGGTCACGACAAAGGACGGGATGTTGTCCGCGCTGGCGTACGCGCTGATGTTGGCCAGCAGGAACTGGTTGAAGAGCGTGGACGAGGTGCCGAACACGTAGCCGATCTGGTCGAAGCCGCGCACACAGTAGCTGTCGCTGGCGTCGGCCACGGCGCCGCTGCTAAAGTTGGAGCCCAGGTACTGCGTCGGCACAAAGCCGTACGTGGTCGGGTCCCACGAGCCCATCTCGAACGGGTTGAACTCGAACAAGGTCGAGTTGAGCGCGATCACCGTGTCGCCGGGCGCCCGGCTGTCGGCCACGAGGATCGGGAAGGGCGTCTCGCCGTTGGCAAAGTTGTCGGCCAGCGCAATGGACGAGAAGGTGTACGTCAGCCCGCCGTTCTCCGCATTCAGCAGCTGGTACGACAGGGCGCGGCCCCAGTAGTCCGTCAGCGACGTGTTGAAGCCGGCCGCGGCCTTGGTGGCCACCTGGTGGGCGACGTCGGTCCAGTACTCGGCCGTGTGGATCAGGCCGCGGCGCTGCTTCGTGTTGGCCGTCGTCGAGCCGTCGTCGAGCGCGTCGTCGCTGGGGCCGGTGAAAATGTTGTTGTCGAAGCGCCACAGGTCCGAGTTCTCGTAGCCGTCGCGCAGCGTCACCACGGACGAGAAGTTGTTGCCAAACAGCGAGCTGACCAGCCAGCCGCCGCCCGAGAGCCCGGCCAGGTACGTCGACGCCTGCAGCAGCCCGGCAATGTTGCTGCTCGTGTTGCTGCTCGTGCCGTTGGGCGTGCGGTTGTCGGCCGCCGCCAGGAAGCCCGCGCCGTTCATCAGCGCCCGGTACCCGCCGCCCGACACGGCCAGCCCAATGGCCGGCACGTCCGACTCGTTGGTCAGCCCGGCCAGGTAGCTGGTGGCGTCGAAGCCCGTCACGTTGGCCGCCGCCAGCCACGCCGCCAGCGCCGGCCGCGTGGTCTTGCGCCGCTGCGCCAGCCACGCCGTCTCGTTGGCCGACAGGCTGCTGGCCAGGCGCGCCGCTGGCCGTTCGGCCGGGCAGTCGACAATCGCCGGCGTGTAGTTGCCCGACGGGTTGTTCGGCAGGGCGCGGGCGACGAGGTCGACGGCGTAGGCATCCCCCTCCAGCGGTGCGGCCAGGGCGCCGCCGGCGCCGAGGAGGCCGAGGGCGAGCGTTCGTGCGAGCATGTGTGTAGGAGAGGGAAGAGTAGAGGGGATTGAAAAGGAAAGGAAAGAAAAGAAAAAAGAAGAGTAGGTCCGAGCAGAGGGTGGTTTCTTTAAAGGGAGAAGAGAGAGAGAGAGGAGTGCGGTGTGCAAGATGGATGGAGCAACGGGCGGAAGTGTCCGGATCGCCAGAAAGAAAAAGTACTTGTTCGTCCAGCGGCACCGCGGAAAAGAAGGAATTTGCCAAGGGGCAAGGCGGCCGAGTTGTTGTTCTTTAAGCAATGGGCACTAGCCGAGTTTAGTGTCTGCCGCGTGGAACCAGGCCGTGCTCCATCCAGATGGACAGAGGACAGAAGCCGGCGAGGGCACCTCAGCAAAGCGGCTGTGCTGGGGCTGGGCGGACCGAAGACGGAAGCGTCGGATGCGATGTGGGGAAGGAGGAGGGAGCTGGAAAAAAAAGGAAAAAGAAAAGTATCTTACTCCGTAGGAAGGAGAAAAATAGAGAAAGGCAAAAAGGACAAGGCAAAAAAAAGAGGAAAAATAGTAGAGGAGCTGAGGGGCAGGAAAAAGCAAAAAGAAAAAGCAAAAAGAAAAAAGCAAGAAAAAAGCAAGAAAAAAGAAAAAAGAAAAGGGGGCAAAACAACAAAGTGTGATCACGGACACGGCAAAACTCCGTGCCTGCGTATTTGTCGATGGGGCGACGCCAGGCGATCGGCGTCCACAGCCACCACCCGGACGGACGGTCGGACCACTCCGTGCCGAGTGCGACGCCTTGCGTCCTGGTGGCTGTGTCTGTGTGCCTGGTTTGTGTGTTGTGTGTATTTTGTGCTGTGTGTGTTTCTCGGTTGTTTGCGTTTCACGTTCTTGATGCGTTGGCTTTTCTTGTCCTCGTATTCCATCCATCCTGGCTCTGTCATCACCTGTCGTATCCCTTGACCGTTTCTCACTCGTATCTTACCGCTCCCTTGCACCACCATCGTACAAGTATGGCCGATGGCATCTTGTGCGACTCGTCGTGTTGCAGTCGTATTGCGCACTCCTTTGCGCCACAAGACCTACCAGATTACTAACACATGATTACTAATACAACACTACTCCCCGTTGCCTGGCAACGTTGTTTACAAGTTCCATCACACATCGTATTGTCCCGGACCCAGACAGCTCCTTCCCTCCATACCAAGCGCCATCGTCCCCCCTTACTGACGCGTCGCACAGTAGTGCCATCATCGACAACGGCGTTGCAAACGGAAACAGCGATCAGCTGCATCCAAATCACGCCTTCCGTGAATGGCTTGCCAACTTTCCCCCTGAACTTCTTTGTTTTTTTTTTCTGCTTCCCTTGCCTCCCTCCCTCTTTCTCCTTCCACCATGAACCCCCCATCGCCCCCCAAGCGCATGACCCGTGCCCGCGCCGCGAGGGCCAACAGCCAAAACGCAACGACAGCACACACAACCGCGGCGAAAGCAAAGAGCACCGCGTCTGCAGCAGCCAACAAAACGCCCCGCCGCCAAGAGGACGCCGACGACACCGACAACGACCAGGACGAGCTATCCGCCATGCCGCCCAAGAGCGCAGCTGCCGCCCCAGCCCGCACAACACGTGGCCGTCCTCGGAAAACGCCAGCACCAGCTGCCGCATCCGACGACGATGCCCCGGCCGTCCGCACACGGGCAGTGCGGTCGTCGACAGCCACGGCCTCGACGCGCACATCCAGGGCGAAGACAGTGGCATCTGAGGGGGATGCGGCTGAGAACGAAACACCAGCAGTGCAGGCGCGGCCCGTCTCCAAAAAGAGCACCACCACACGCACGGCCTCGTCGTCCAAGGCGGCAGCGCCCTCGGGCACCACGAAAATTGCTGTCCGTGCCGGCTCGGCTGCGGTGGCGGCCGCAGCCGCCGCCGCAGAAGCCGCGGCTCCAGTGTCCGCTGGGCTGACCAAGAAAAAGGTCACCTTTGAGGAGCCCGAAAAGGAGAACATTGCGCCGCGTGCGGCCTCCGGTGCAAAGGGCAAGGCCGCCGCTGCACGGCCGACTGCCACGACAGACGCCACATCGACTGCTGCAGGCCTCCGTGCGAAGCCGGTCCGCCGTGCCGAGACAGCGTTCGCAGCGGCCAAAACAACGACGAAGAAGACCGCCATGACGGCGGCTGCAACGACAACGAAAAAGACGACTAAATCGACAAAATCGAAACCCGCTGCATCCACAGCACGCACGCGCGCTGCTGCCAGCAAGCCGCACGCTGCCACCCCGCTCAGCCCAAAGAAGGTCACGCAGGTCCGCATGGCACGCGGCGTGGAACGCGATGTTGACTCGGAAGACGAGCTCGCCGCCATAGACGATGCGCCGATGCTGAAGCGCAGCCCAAGCAAACCGGCACGGAAGCCGGCCAACATCGCCACGGCGCCGCAGGACGGATCACAGGATCACACCAACCCCGCGTTGGCGCCTTCTGCGGAGGGTGAGCTGCCCATCGGCACACTGCGCAGCCCAGCCCGCCGTCCGCCCCCCACTCCGTTCAACGACGGGCTCACGGTTACCCCTGCACGGCGAGGCAACTTTCTGTTCTCCACCGGCCCGGTGTTGCCCGCGTCCACGATGAAGCTGCCAACAGGGCCAAACCCGGACGACGCCGAGAACAACAACGCCGTGTCTCTTCTTACATCCCCTGCCAAGCGTTTCCCGGTTCCCTCCAAAAGGCTGGAAGGCGGCAGCAGCCTGGATGACGCGGGTCGCTCGCCCTTTAAGATGTCGCTGCTGCAGACGCCGGCGAAGCGACCCGTATCGCCCGTAAAGGCTGCTCTGCTACTGGGTCGGTCGGTCGCGAAGCCGACCAGTGCCTTTGCAGAGGTGCCGGAGACGATCGAGGGGCCATTGCCATCCGAGGAGCCAGAAGAGCCAGAGGACCCCGAGTCTCTGACGCAAATGATCCAGGACATGGCTGCTGACACTGCTGAGGCAGAGGCTATGTCGGACTCGCCTTCTCGCAAGTCCTCTCGCGGCCGCATGTCCTCTGAGCTCCCACAAAGCGCACGGGGTTCGCCAGAGCGGGAGGACGAGCCTGCATCGGCCGAGCCGGAAGACCTCGCTATGCCGGACGACCCCATGGATGTCGACATGTCGACTGTGGGCGCTGCCCTCTTGGCGGTATCGCCGCCCAAGCAGCAGATGCAGCAGGTCCAGCGGAGCCCCGTGATGGTGCCGACTAGATTTGGGCTCCGCGATGAGCATTTGCACGATGATGCTAGCGATGACGACTCCGACGACGAAGACGCGTCACGGCTGCCTCTCCTAGCCATGCCGGAAACCCCCTGCCCGAGAAGGACGATGGGCACGAACGGCGCCACCAGCAGCAGCCAGCGGCCGCTGCAGACGGACCAGCTCGGCTTCACGCCGCTCGCGGCGCAGCTGAGCAGCTGGAAGGCCCACAGTCCGGTGGCGACTGAGACGTCTGTATCGCCAACGCCAGTGGCTGAGCGCACCGCCGAACCGGAGAGCACATCGCCGATGCTGGAAATTTTCGACGATGCCATGGCGGACCACGCCCCTGCGCTGTCTCCGCGGCAAGACCTGGCTGAGGTGGCGACCTCGAAGCCCGGCGAGCCTGTCGGACCGGTGGGGTTGGGTGATGTGTTGCGGCCCGTCTTTGACGATATGGACCTGACGCAGGAAGACCAGGAATTGGCTGAAGAGACCAATGAGCTGTCTCTGCTGGAACCAGAGCCGGTGGACGACGCCATGTCGGAGGTCGGCACCGAATGCAATGATGAGAACGCGATGCCGATTGACCCGGCCTTGTTGGACGTGCCTCCTGTCACGCCGCAGCGCATCCTGGCGAAAACTTTCCACACCGTATCCAAAGTGCCGCTCAAGGCGGCCGGCGAGTCCACGCCACGGCCCCGGACGCGACGCCGCAGCCTCAGTGTGGCGCGGCTACCTACCTCGGCGTCTTCGCGTAGCCACCGGGGCAACGGCGGGATTAGCGCCGGAGCCGGCAGCCCCGGCAGTCTCGGGAGCCGCAGCAGCAACCGCTGTGGTCTGACGCGGAGTGCTACGGTCATTTCCTATTCGCCAACGAAGAAGGCGCGCGGCCGGGGGATCCGTCGGCGGAGCCGTCGCGTGTCTTCTGGTGGCAAGGCAGCGGAGGCGACCAAGGAGACGACGACAGAGACGACGGTTGTCCCGGCACCCCCGGCATCCTCGGATGCCGCCCTGACGACGCCGACCAAGACGAAGCAGGTGCCCGCACCTGTAACTCCTGCCCCACCAGCTTCGCCAGCAACGTCAGACGGCGGTTGGTCGACAGTGGGTACACCGGCGCGCACGCCACGGCGTGATCTGAACCCGGGCCTTTTGCGTGGCGCCGTCGTTTTGGTGGATGTGCACACGACGGAGGGGGCGGACGCGAGCGGGATCTTTGTGGATCTGCTGACGCAAATGGGCGCGCGCTGCGTGAAAAGCTGGTCGGCGACGAGCCCAAGCAGCGGCACAGACGTGACGCACGTGGTGTTCAAGGACGGCAGCCAGCGGACACTGGAGAAGGTGCGGGAGAGCCAGGGCGTGGTGCAGTGCGTGGGGGTCAGTTGGGTGCTGGACTGCGAACGGGAGAACCAGTGGCTGGACGAGGGGGCGTATGACATTGACACGACGCGGGTGCGGCGGGGCGGGGCGCGGCGGCGGCGGCAGAGCATGGAGCCACAGGCGTCGGCGAACCGGAACGGGCGGGCAGTGTCGGCTACGGGGTCCCCGACGGCGGCGGCGCCCAGCACGCCGACGGACCGGCGGCGCCGCGACAGCGCGCTGTGGGTGCGGACGCCGGAGGACGAGAGCAGCAGAGGCTTGGACGGCGGCGACGGGGGGCAAGAGGGCGACGAGGACGACGAGGGCGATTGGGACCGGCTGGCGGGCGTGCTGACGCCGGTGCCGAAGACGCCGGCGCCGGAGGCGATTGCGCGGTACGCTGCCAGCCTGCTGCCGGAGACGCCGACGAGGGGAGGCGGGTTCGGGTACGACAGCGCGGACGAGGAGGAGGAGGAGGACGGGGCATCGTTGGCCAACGACGAGAACGCGGACCCGCAGCGGCTGGGGATGCGGACGTGTCCGCCGAAGCAGGCGTGCTACCGCGAACTGGGCGAGGGCATCCTGGCGCGGGAAAAGGACGAGCGGGTGCTGATGCGGCTGATGGCGGCGCGGCGCAAGAGCCTGCAGTTTGCGCCCAAGGTTGCGAGTCCGCTGTCGAAGGCGTGGCATTGATTGGCGTTTTTTCTTCTTTTTTTGCTCCCTGGGACTTATTTTCCTTGTAATTGATTTTGCTCCCTTGTTGATTTTGGTTTCTTGGCTGGTTTTTTGCGATACAGGCATAGCGGCATAGGGCGGGCCGCGTCATCGCAGCAGCACAGAGCGGGCCCGGGCCGTGATCAGGGTAAAGGGTCGATGGACGCTGTGTTTGTTTGTTTCTTGAGCTGTTTGTTGTTGTTGTCTTTCATCACGTCTTTTTTGTTTTTTTGGTGCTGTTTTTGTCGCCAGCAGCAGCGTGAGAGTCACGTGTCTCGCATGCTCTTTTGCTTTCTGTCGGTCATGCCAGGGACCGGCGCGCGGCCAGCACGGGCCCTGCTGGTCCTGTGGACGATGGTCTGGTGGTGTGTGCTGGCGGCTGCTGGGGAGGCTCAGGTGCCGGTCGGCGGCTATGGAGATTCTCACTCCGTTTACGACTCGGACTCGGACTCGGACTCGGACTTGACACCGCCGCTCAACTTCTCATCAGCAGCACCGCATCTGTTTTTCTCTGCCTACAGCCTCCTGCAGCAGTGGTCCAACACGGTGTTCCCCAATGGGCACAGCCTGGTCGCCGGCACGATCCCGCCGTACACGCTGCTGCACCACGGGCTGCGGCAAAAGGCGGGCGAGCCCGAGGACGCGCTGTCGCCGGCCAGCCCCGAGTGGCTCGCGTTCGACCCGGAGATGGCCTACGGCATCATGGGCGGGTCGCGCAGCAGCTGGCTGCTGACGTACCAGACGACGCGCCGCGTGCGCGTGCTGTACGTGGACGGGCTGTCGGCGGCGCTGATGGGGCTGGGGCAGCTGGACTCGCAGATGCTGCTGCTGTACGGCAACGTGACGGGGCCGGGCCGCAGCAGCCCGTGGGGCGGCCTGGCGCCCGAGTACGACCGCGCGCGCGGGCTGTGTGGCTGGCTGGCGGGCGCGGGCCTGGGCGG
>PCDN01000012.1:374033-420122 GCA_002778105.1 Ceratocystiopsis brevicomis
GGGGGGCATGTATATAAAGCAGCTGCCTGTCCTGCTTCCTGTGCTTTTCTTTCTTCAACACCATCTTCTCGCCTTCTATAACTACTACCACCACCACCACCACCACCACCAAAATCAGCAACAATGGGTTGGGGCGACGAAGTCAAGGAGCTCGAGAACGCCGTCGACGGCCAGACGTATGTGTTGTCCTCCTTTTCTCCTTTCTCGTTTCCCTCTGCTCTCTCTCTTCGTGTTCTTCGTAACTAACACCCCCCCCCCGCCTCCACCAGCTCGGCCCAGCAGCAGACCAACAACTCCAGTGACTCTGGCATCGACACCATGGTCGACAGTGGTACGTTCTGCTCTTCTTGCGTGCCTCTTCTTCCTTCGCTAACACGCTCAGCCGTCGATGCCTTCGCCTCCAAGGAGGGCGTCTCGGCCGGCTTCGACCCCGAGATCAACAACGTCGTCAACGACGAGATCAACAAGTTCATTTGAGCAGAGCCGTAGCCCAGCTAGTCGACGCACAATGAAATAAACAGTACCATACCGTCCTCGTTCTGTCCCTCCCTGAAACGCACTTGCAAACCGGAACCCTGTGTGCTCCCTCCCATTGTCAAGAGAAAAGGAAAACCCGAATAGTAATGTTCAAACGTAATAGAACACCAGAAACAACAAAACAACAAACCAGCAGCCCACGGGCAGCCCTCTCGCCTAGAAAAACCGAGATTGATGCTGCCGCTGTTGTTGCTGCTGCTGCTGCTGCTCCTGCTGCTGCTGCTGTTGCTGCTGTTGATGCGACCGTGGCCGCTGCGTCTCACGCAGCGCGCTCGACTGCGCCTGAAACACCGACGGCCCAGCCCCATGCCGTGCCGGCGCCGCCACCGCCGCCTCGTCCGCGTACCCGTCAGCCCCTTCGTTGGGCGCCCGATCGTCGCTGTTGTGGTCGCCCTCATCCCCATCCTTGCCGGTCTCCTCGTCGTTCTCCCCCAGGTAGTCCCGGACTTTGTCCACTGCTGGTGCGCCGCCGCCGCCGCCACCGCCGCCGCTGCTCCCGCCCATCGCGGCCATGTCGCTCAGACCCGAGTTCGTCCGCTGCAGCGACGCCCACGCCATCGCATTGGCCATCGCCGTGCTGTTGCCCACGCTTGTACCCCCTCCACCCCCGCCTCCGCCTCCGCCTCCTCCGCCACCCCCTCCGCCGCTATAGCTGCTGCCGCCGCCCGCACCACCCCAGCTCACCCCCGGCAGCGGACGCCGGTGGTAGATCGGCCCCGACACCGTGCTGCCCGCGCCCTCGCCAAACCCGACCAGGCTGGCCTCGCCGTCGTCGCCAATGCCGTCGCCGATGCCGTCGTCGTCGTCGCCCCCGTCGCTCATCCGGCTCAGGTGGCTCATCCGGCTCATCCGGCTCATGCGACTCATCCGGCTTATCCGGCTCATCCGGTCCTCTTCGCGGTCAAACCCGGACCGCCCGGTGCTGCCTGCGTCATCCAGCATCATGGCCTCGGTGTCGTCGTCGGGATTGCGGGCACCGCCCCGCCGACGCCGCACGCCGGCGCGGTACTCCTCCTCGTCAATCTCTCCCTCGTCGTCATCGTCGTCGTCCACCGTGTTGTCGTCGTCGTCGTCGTCGTCGTCGTCCAGCGTGCGCCCACTCATGCTGTTCGTCGCACTGGCCGTCGCACTCGCTGTGCCGACCGTGCTCATCTTCGTAATGGCCATCGGCTGGCCCTGCGCGTCGAAAAATGCCGGCGTCAACGGGCCCGGCACCGCCATCATGTTTATGCCCATACCACCCGATTGCAGGAACAACCCGGACGACGGCGGCGTCACTGCTTGTGGCGATGTGGTACCCTGATGCTGTTGCTGCTGTTGTTGCTGTTGTAGCTGCTGCTGTTGTAGCTGCTGTTGCTGTTGCATAAACGGTGGCTGCCGTGCTGGGCTGCCGCTGCCACCTCCTCCACCACTGTTGTTGTTGTTGTTGTTGTACCGGCTGCTCGTGACACTGCCACCTCCACGGCCCCCCGCCGCCACCGAATATGCAGCTGCTGGGCGCAGCATCGACACGGTCGAGAGACCAGTCAGCCGCGAGATGCGGTCGGCCCGTTGCTCGGCCTCGACGCTGTTGGTCGACGCGTTGTGGTGGTGGTGAGAGGGGCCGCTGCGCGAGGCAGTGCTCCCGCTATATGGGGGCCCGCCAATAAAGGCCGGGGGGGGGTAGCGCTCGCCGTGCTGACCATCTTTGATAGCGGTGGTCGAGAGGCCCGAGAGCGACGTGGTCGTGCTGGTGGGGGTGCCACTGGGAGGGGGGGCGGGGAGGTCAGCTTGGGGTGGAACGAAGAACAAAGGAACAGCAAACGGGCTCCGACCCTACTCACGGCGGCTCGGATGGCGGTGTGTCTGGATTCGACGATGGCGTCGGCAAGTTGATCAGGACCCCCGACTGTGTCGTCGGCTGCACCGACAGCGCCGGCTGCGATGATTGGTTGCGGGTCATCGCGGTAGGAGGAGTTTCGGAGCTGGCGAAGAAGCAGGAGGAATAGGGGCTGGTCAACGATGGGTTTGGCTGATAGGCCTCGATGATGGCTTGGACGATGGACTGTTGTCGCGTGTTTGCTGCGTCGTCACCTGCTGCGTTGTCGTTGTCTCGCAACGTCTTCTCCAAGCACGGCTTGGTTGATGCAGAATCTGAAGGCTCGCCGGTTGCTCTGATAAACAATAAAATCGAAAGATACTGAGGTCGCTTCGTATACGCGCTGTCTGTCGTTTGCTCGTGCTGCCGCGTGCGTGGTTGTTGGCGTGTCGTTATCGCTCGGGTCAGCAAACAGGTGAGGAGTGGGGTAGGCCATGACGTCGCAAATTCCAGGCGGCTTCGGTGGCTTCGGTAGTTTGTCGTGGCGCGAAGAGCGCTAAACCTCATGCGCTGGAGAGCGCCAAAGGGCGCTGGAGAAGCTCTTTGTCCTAGAACCTGACACTGGAATATAGCGCGCGGCTATCGTTTTCATGTCTCATAACAATTGCTCCTACGGAGTGCACACGGCCACGCATGTTCATAATACAGTTTGCATACCCCTCCCATGTGTTTTCCCGGGCCTTCCTGGCCTGCCTGGCCTGCCTGGCCTGCCTGGACTGTGTAGACGAGACGGCTGATCCCCCGAGTTGCCCAACACCGTGCTGCGCTACGCTACACCTACCTTGTTGGTTGGCACAACACAACGACTTGCTTTGCTACCGCGTCGACGTCCCTGGCTCGCTTCTCGTTTCTGTCCTATGGGAAGCCGTTCGAAGAGAGACAAAGGAGGGCCCCGGCTGGAACGAGCTGCGCTGTGCCGACTGCATGGGTGCTGAGGCGCTGCCGACCAGTGGCACCGATTCGGTGTCGGGGTCGTCCTGCACTGGTGGTGCGACTGTGATTTCGCCTGTACCGTGTGAGTAAAGGAGAAGAGAAAGAAAGACCAGGAATGGAGAAAGCGAATCACCTCGTGCAATCTCAACAACCGAGATCAGCGGCAGCAGCAGCATGAGAACGGATAGCAGCTGGCCGAAACCCCACTCTTTCTCGCCGTTGTCCGATAAGGCGACGGACGGGTGACCAAAAGCCTGCGAGAGCAAGCAGAGGCGAATGGCGGCGCCAATCGCCGTTGCGGTCATGAGGGCCAAGCCGACCGTTTGAATGATACGGTAATAGCGCTGCAGCCTGTTGTGCAAGTACCACGAGGCCAGAGCGAAGGTGACAACGTTGCCGGCCACGACAGCAACCGTGGCCAGAAACTGGAACGGATTGGCAGGACCCTTTCTGCCGGGATCGTTCTTCGTCTGGTCGTCCTCCCAGACGCAGATGATGGGCAGCGTTGGGGGGAGGCCGCGGGCGAGGCTGCGCAGCAGGAAGACGCCGTAGATGCAGCTGAGCACGAGATTAACAAACATGAGGCCGATACGCAGCCAGCGCAGGACCCAGTCGCGGCGGAAGTCGTGGACGAGCGCGAGCAGCGACGCAATGTGCACGGCCGTCGACAGCAGACCCATCATCCAGATGAGGAAAAAGTGGTAGGGCACGAGCGAGCGCATTTGGGCAAGACCGAGGCTCTGAATACCGATGCCGGTGAGGATTTGCTGGTCCGAGTAACCGCTGAGCACCTTGCGCGCGATGATGGAGATGACGGTGCCACAGGAGGGTGTGCGGCTGGCCATGGCATCCATGAAGCCTAGTACATGGCCACGCATGGCCTTGCGCTGCCGGGCGGCCGCGCCGAACGTGTCCTGGAGCACGAGGGCGGCGCTGAGAATCAAGGAGACACCAGCGGTTATGATAAAGGAGAGAAGTACCTGGCGAATTAGAGGGGGGGGGGATCACAAGAACAGAAGAAAAAAGACGAAAGCAACTTACACCACTGCCAGCTATGCCCGAATCACTAGGCGTATCGGACGGCACGACAGAACAGTTCGTCATGGTGAACGCAGGGTGCCGTAAAAAAAGGGGGGGATGAACTGAGTAGAAAGAAGATGGCTGCAAGCCCTGCCAATGGGTGTAAACGAAAGAAAGAAAAGAAGAAAACGAGAGTCGGCAAAAAGAAGACGAGTATAATATATCTAGAAAGATATACCTAGAAAGAGGCAAAGGAGCGTGTGACAAAAAAAAAAAAAAAGAAAACAAAAATCAGAAAAGGAAGGAAGGCACCACAGAAATGAAGAGAAAACGAGACAAAGAGGCAAAATAAAGAAAGAACGACCGTCAAGAGAGGAAAGCATCACCTGCGCCCAGTCACGAAACAGGCAAGAGGAGAGGTTGCCGGGATGCTCCTTCCACCCATTGAAACACGCAGTACGCGGCACGCGGCAAGGCTTCTAGGCGCCGTGACCCTCTCTGTGGCTGGGCAGTCGACCGACTGGCTGAGACGCTTTCCTGGTGAGACCGCGCCCAAGCCTCCCTCCTCTCCTTCTTTTCTAAATTTGTCCGCGCTTCGCGCTTCTCCGAACTGCTTCTTCTTTCTGCTCTTTGTTGCTCCTTTGTGCCTTTGTGCCTTTGTGGCAGCTCGTTCATGCGGCAAATACAGCCATGCGCCTTTGTGCGAAATGAAGAAAGCCGAAAAACAAAGCCGTCAACAAAATGAAGAAATCGAATCCTCCCTGAATCCCTGAACGCCTTTCCTTTTGCTTCCTTACTCCCTCCTTGTCCTAACCCCCCCCCCAGCCTACCACAGCGCCCGCTGCTTTCCCTTTCCCTTGCCATTACTGGCGACCCCGTTGGTTCCGTTCGAACGCAGAAACGTCTGCTGCCGCTTGGCTTCCGACCGGGCAGTCCCTGGTCTAGCCGGGTTCGCTGCCGTGCTGTCGCTGTCGTCGTCGATCTCGTCGCCGGCGGCAGGCTTCCTCTTCTTGGTCGGCGGTTTCTTATCTGATGGCGCCGGCCGACGGAAGCGATCGGCGCCGGCGGCGCCACCAGCAGCAGCACTGTTGGCACCGTTCCTCGCACCACCACCCATCCGCTTCAGGGCTGCCGTCGCCGTGGCTGAGAGAACGGGCTTGTGCGTTGCCCAGCCCGGGGACAGCGACTGCGTGAGCGCCGGGGGCGGGGGCGTCGACGGTGTCGGCAGCACCGGCACCGGCACACTGGACGACACAATCTCATCGCCGCTGACACCAAGTTCAACGCTCGGGGCACGACTGCCGCGCCGGATCACGTCTTTATCGTCATCCTCGTCGTCCACATCATCGCCCATGTCGTCGTCCACGTCTTCGATACCGTCCTCGCCACGCCTTCTCCTCGACCGCGTCGTCGTGCTCTCCACCTCCGACTCGGACACGTACCGATCGGGATCCTCGTCCTCTCCACCGCCGCCGGCGAGAATCCGCCGCTGCAGCACGTCGTCGGCCGTCGCCGGAATGACTGTCTCGGCCGCCCCGTTGGCGCTGGACGAATCTGAGTCGACCACGTGCTCGCTGCTCTTGAACGGGCTGCTGCTGCCACGAGCCGGCGCTGCCCGCCGCGTCTTGGGTCGCCTGCTGTCGGCGGCGTCGGCCCCCTCAGCATCCTCGTCGTCATCCAGACCGCCAAAATCAAGATCCCACGCCTGGCCTAGCGCCCGCTCGGCTTCATAGTCGCGGATGAGCTCGTCGCAGATGGCACGCACTGGCTTGCGCTCGTAGCCGGGCACCGCACGCTTCAGGCGCTTCCACGCCAGCTCGCGCGCCGGCCGGCTCCAGCGCTTGCGGAAGGCCGGATCGTCGTCGGGGATGCGCGTCCACGGGATCTTGTCCTCGGGCCCGACGTTGGACGCGCGGATCGCGCGCACCAGCCGGTACCGGTCCGCGTGGCCCATGACGCGCATCTGCCGCCGCGTGCGGTCCGTGATGCGGCGGCCCGAGTCTGGCACGACACGGCCGTCCTCGCCGCTGCCGCCGAGATTCAGCAGCGGCAGCCGCGGCATGGTGCGCTGCACCGTCGTCAGCGCGGCCTCCTGCTGCTTCTCGGCCTTTTTCTGGCTCGGCAGCAGGTCCTCCGGCGACGGCGACGGCGGGCCGACCATGCCACCGTCGGCATCAAAGTGGTAGGCGTCCTGGATCTGCCGCCACTTCATGCGGCACTGCCGCCCCGACCGCGTGAAGCCCATCTGCTCGCTGACTTTGAGCCACGGCATCGCCGCAACGGCAGACGGATCCTGCCCATCGTCTTGCTCCTCCTCCTGCTCCTTCTGCTCCTCCTCCTCCATCACCGCATCCGCCTGCCCCCCCTCCTTCTCCTTCTGCCCCTTCTCCGCCGCCTTCGCCTCTTTCTCCCGCTGAATTGTCCGCAGCATCGCACCGACAATGCGCGCCAGCTGCCGTTCCTCGTCAAACCGCCAGTACGACTGCAGCAGGTTGTCGCCGCACACCACGTGCTCCTCCCACCGCTTGCGGCAGTCCTCGCTCGACCGGCTCAGCTGCCCACCGATCAGCGCCCACCTGTGCCCGTTCGTCGCCACCAGCGCCGCCAGCTCTGCGTCCTGCTCCGGCGTCCAGCGGTACGCGTGCGCAAAGTTGGGGAACAGCCGCCGCGTCCGCAGCACCACCTGCAGCCGCTTGCGCCCTGGGAAGAAACTGGCCATCTCGTCCCAGAACTTGACGTGCTTCTGCGCGTGGTCGTGCACCAGCTGCCGCAGGTCCTCCTCCGAAATGCCCTCCTTGGCCGCGTACGCCTCGGCCATCTCGCGCAGCACCGCCACCTCCTGTGCCGAAAAGAGCCCCGCCGGCCCCCGGCTCCGGCTGCCCGACGCCGTGCCCCCTGTCCAGGGACTGCTGCCGCTGGGGCCACCGTTCGCAGGCGTCACGGGACCGCCGACGCTGCCGCGGCCGCCGCGCGGGGGTTTTGTTTGCACCGGCGTACGGGCAGAGGAGGAGGATGAGGGCGCAACGGTGGCCTCTTCGGCGGGGGCAGCGGGCGTCTCGTCTTGCTTGTCGTCTGCGGTCCCCTCGGCAAGGAGCGGTTCCGCCAAAGACGGCTTGGCGACCTGCTTTCGCCGCGCTGCCGCCTGCTTTCGTTTGCTGATCGGTGGCGACCGCAGGCCGTTTTCGCTGGCGCCCTGGCTCGCGTCTTCCCCCTCTGCTGTGCCTGTGCCGGGTGTCTCTGCGGGCGGGGTCGTCTCCTCCGGTGGCGCTTCTGCTGGAATTGGCTCGGCCGGCGGTACCTCAGCTGTTGGTGCTTCGGCCAGCCCTGCCTCTGCCGGCTGTGCCTCTGCAGAAGGCTCCTTCGACAGGTCTTTGTCGACCTTGTCGACCTTGTCGCCTTCATTGCCATCCTCATCTTCCTCTTCCTCTTCCTCTTCCTCCTCCTCTTCGTCGTCCTCCGCTCTCGTAGACGCTGCTGCCGTGGCAGCAGGAGGCAGCACAGACGGTATTTCCTCCAGGCCGTCGTCGGAACTGTCAACCTCCTCATCGGCTTCGGCCAGACCGGACGTAGCGCCTTGTTCCCCTACTGACACTGCAGCCGGCTGTCCCTTCTTCTCGCCGTCATCGTCGTCGTCATCGTCGCTTCCACTATCGCTCGACGAAGAATCGCTCGAGGACGTGCCGTTCGGCTCGGTTGTTGTTGGCTGCTGCGGCAGCTCCTGTTCCTTGTCGTCGTCGTCCTCCTCCTCATAGGCGTCCTCTGCGTCGTCTTCCGATGCGTCGCTGGAGGAGGACGACGAAGACGACGAACCCACCGTCGTCACTGCTGCTGCACCTGTGGCGCCGCCAACGGGCATGCTCAGAAACGACTTCCGCGGTGCGGCAGGGGCCTCGCTGTCCTCGCTGTCGCTACCTTGGCTGTCGTCTTCCGACCCGGGCGCAGAGTCCGAGTCCGGCCCAGAAGCAGAGCCCGAATCCGAATCCGAATCTGAACCCGACGCCGCCTCCGACTCGGACACCGCCGCCGCCGCCGCTTTGCGCTTCTTCGCCGGCGCGCTCGGGCCCGGCGACGCCGCGCGCTTGGTGCCACCTGCGGAATGGCCCGACGGGGCCGCCGCGCTGCCGCGCTGCATGATGCGCCGCAGCATGGCTGGGGCGTGTGGGGTTGTAGACTTTTGTGTGTTTTTTTTCTGTTTTGTTGTTTTGCTCCTTTCGTTCGACGCGCCGTCGCGATCGCGGTCCCGTGGGTCGCAACCAAAAAAAGCAAGGGCAGAATCGCAGGATCGTCGTATATGTGTTGTCTGGGAAAAGCGAATGGCTGTAGAGAAGGGGGGAGGGGGGGGGGGGGTGTTGCCTTCACTGTTCCCTCACGTGGTCCTTCACGCAAGAGGCAGAGAGCGTTTGCTACGCTTTGCGTTCCGTTTTTTTTCTTTGGAAGAAAGAGGGAATGAAAATAGTGGGCCCTCTAGACATTTGTATGGGGCCTTGGATCAGGGATCGCGCGCCAAACGACGCGCGTGGCCCCACGTCGGTGTAAGACGGGCGGCACGACGGTCCTCTGTTCAAAAATCATCAATTGTTTGCGCTACATACATACTGGAACGACTTGACCATGCTGTTCAATCGTGTTTTGGCCCTTCTGTATCCTTCATGCCTGGCTCCCAATGGCCTCCTCCGTCTCGATGTGGCCCTTGTCGCGCACGTCCTGCGAGTACATGCTGCCGTCGATGCTGGCGCACTTGTTCTTTGTGCTGGCGCTGCTGCTGGCGCTGCTGCTCCGCTTGCCGACCTGTCGGATGTTGCTGATGCTGCTGATGTCGCTGCACCTGCCCAGACTCGCTCTGTCCCCGCGGCCGTGCGTCACCAGCGAGGCCGGCGACGACGCAAGAGTCTCCGGCTCGGGCACCGGACTGTCCGGCGACGGCGACGGCGCCGGCGTCTTGTCGTTGCTGCTGCCGCTGCAGTACGCAAACAGCACGTCCGACGCGGCGGATACTGCGTCTGCTTCTTCGGTCTCTGCTTGCGCCGCAATGTCTGCGTCGGGATTCTTGGCTGCGTCCTCCTTGGCTTCGCCTTCCGCCTCGGCCGTAGTCGCTTCTTCGCTGATCACCATTGACCAGCCCGTCGCCGTTACGGCAGCAGCTCCTGGGTTGGCATAAGCCAGGGGAATCGGCGGAACCGGCGGAACCGGCGGAACCGGCGGAACCGGCGGAACCGGCGGAACCGGCGGAATTGCCGGCACCAGCGGCAGCGGGGCCGTCGGCGGCGGCGACACAGGTCCGTTGTAGCGCAGGAAGCGCGGCACAGCTGGCTGCACAGGACGCTGCACAGGACGCCGCACGGTTTCGTCCAACGGATCGCCATGCCTCTCGCCCATGTTGCTCCCACCGCTGCGGCTCCCGCCATAGATGTTCTCCACGCCAGCGCGCTGCCGCTTCTGTGGCGGCCGGATGGAGAGCATATCCCACATCTCCTCCTGTGTCATCTTCTTCTTTGGCTGTACTTGGGACACTGCATTGACGTCCTCGACCATGGGAGCAGTGTCCTGAGCCTGTGCATTGCCGCGCAGGTCCACCGCCGACTTCCGCGACTGGAGCACCCGGCCCGTGCCCCGCTTCAGCGACAGCCATGCCTTGGACAGCGTCGACGACTCTTCCGTCAGCGTGGCGCCCTCGTCGGAAGCCGCCTTCTGCTGCTGTTGTTGCTTCAGGCGTTCGGCCGCCTGCGTCGCCTCTCGCAGGATCTCTTGCTCGCGTTGGGCCTGCTTCTGCGCTTCCTGCTCGCGCCGCGCCTGCTTCCGAGCAGCCATGCGTGCGGCAGCGCCCAGTCGCATCCGTTCGGTCTCACTCATGGCCTCGGTTCCCATCTGCTGCCGGAACCAGACCCCACGCTTGGTCTGGTCGGTGCGCGACTGCACCGGCGAGAGCATGTCATCGCCATCCATGTCTGGCGGCACGCGCTGCAGGCCAGGTTCCTTCATGGGCAGGGGTGGCCGCACGGCTCCGTCACTCGTTCCGGGCGTGGTCGGACGCGCTTCTGGCTGGCTGACTGAACGGACGCCGCTGCCCACGGTCTGATCCGCGTCCATGCCGCCGATGCCGAGTCCCATCTCCCCGAGTGCCATGTCCCGGTCCATGGCGGACCGGATCCTTGACACCGGCTGCGTGGCCGAGCGCCCATGCTGGCTCACAGAAGGACGCCGCAAAGACAAAAAGTGGCTGCCGCTCTTCTCTACTCCCGAACTGCTGCGGCTCCTAATGCTGCCAGACGTGCTGGCACCGCTGGTGGCGCCCAGGAGGCTGTCTTGCGTCCCGCTGGGTCCGGGGAGGCCGGTACGCGTATTGCTTGCCGCTGGGTCCACGGCTGTCAGGTTTCCGTGGTTTGTGGGCATATCCGTGTTCTTTGGCGGCGCAGCATCGCTCACGGAAAGCCCATTCTCTGTCTGGTTCTGGTCATCATCGTTGCCGTCATCCGCGCCATCGTAGTTTGGCAGCAGAGCTTCGCGCTTGCTATTTTCCAGCTGGTTCCTGGCGGCAAGAAGCAACGACTGCCGCTGGAAGATCATCGTGTTGAACTCGAGATGCCTGCGCGACGCGGAGCGCTGCAGCTCAAACGACAGCTTACCCAGACGTGGGGAGTCGTCCGTGTCGTGCGTGCCTTCCAGTCCGGATGACCCGACAGCCGCAGTTCCTGCGGAGCTCGCAGTGCTTCGTTCGTCATTGGAAGCAGCCCGCGGTTTGGTGGATTCAGCTGTCGGCCCTTCAGCACTGCGCTCGGCGCTGATCACGTTGGTCACGGCACGCTTCCGGAAAGGGAGCTTGGATGGCTTCGTCGCGGGCTTTTTGGCTCCAGTCGCTGCTGCATTTTGCTTGGCCTGAGGGGCTTGGGCCCCGACGACCTTTGCGTCCACAACCTGCTTGGCCGGGCGGGTTTCCTAAGCCCCGACGGCCACCGGCGCTGGTGCTGCTGCTGCTGCCACTTTTCCGACCACGGGTGGCGTGGCCGCCACCACGGTGGCTGCGGAAGACTGGCTGTCACCGGAGACGGACCGGTTGCCGGATCCGACAAACTTGGCAATGGTGTCGCGACCGAACTTGGGCCCAAAGAGCGACGAGCTGCGGGGCGGCTCGTGGCCGTCCATCTCCATGAACCACTTGGGCGACGGCGCGGCCAGCATGCAGGGCCGGCCCTCCTGCTCGGCCTTGACCTTCTCCAGCAGATAGTCGCGGGTGTACTGCCAGACGTTGTCCGTCTTGGCCAGGCGCAGCGGTGGCTGCGCACCACGTGGCGTCTCCTCCTTGCTTCCGCCAGCAGAGGAAAAGCTGTCGGTAGAGCTCTCGGACATGTTGGTTGCGGTTTCCACGCTGCACGTTCCATGTCCGCCTTCGTCAGAGAAACGGACGGTCTTGGACGGCCGACGCTGGGACGTGCTTCGGTGTCTTCCGGGTGAGATGGCCGGCGTGACCGCAATGTCATCGCCGCCGTCTGCCTCCTGTGCCTTGTATTTTGTGAAAATGCTCTCGGTGGACTTCCACTTGTTCCTGATCAGTCCGAGGGCGGGCTTGGAGCCCTTGGGCCCAGGGTCTTCCAACGACAAGCTCGACTTGGAGCGGGGGCTGTCCATGCTGCCGCGATAGGTGATAACACCATCAGCAGCGCCAAAACCGTTGTTGACGTCGGTGGACGGCGGGTAGTGCACCGGCGGCGCCGTCGGCGAGACGACCGGGCGATCGCCTCTGAGAATCGGGTGCAGCTTCATGCGGCCGGCGCGGACCCGCGGCGACGAGTTCGAGCTGTCCAAGGACGGGCGCTGGCTTTGATCGCTGGCGGAACCCGAGTACGGCAGTGCTAGGCCGCGACGGAGCAGCTCTTGGTCGTCGAGACTGCCAAGATCCAGCTGCAGCGGATGCTTGGCCGCTTCAGAAAACGAAGCAGAGGGAGAAAGACTCTGCGCGGACATGCTGGAGGTCGAGTTTTTCAAGATGGACTTGATCTGGCTCGACCGCAGGCTGCTGCTGCTCGTGCTCGTGCTGGGACGGGGATCCTGCACCGCGCCAGCGGCAACGGCCGAAGCGGGTACGGGTGCTTGCATGGCGCCAGCGGCTGCAGCCGGATCTTCGACAGGAACCTTCTTCGGCGCGGTGGTCTGCAGAACACGCTCCACTTGATCGCAGTACGCCTCCAGGGCTGGGCGGATCTCGTCGCTCCATCCCCCGTGGATGCCAACTTGGCTCAGCAGCTCATGCTGTACGCTGCCGGCATTCAACTTTACAGTGCTGCTGCCCATCTGGTGCATGTCGTTTGCATTTTCGAGCCCGGTTCCGTTCGTTGGCGGCACCAGGAGATGGACAAAGAGGCGGCCGCGAAGGGCCGAGACATCCTGCACGCGGATGGACGGCACCGGGTACGACATGAGGTATGGCGGGAAGAGAGCGTTGAGTAGCTGCATGATAAACGTCAAGTTGCCGGGGTGGAGCGCCAAGTGATGGCAAAGGATCTGTTTCGTCAGCGTTTGTCGGGTTTCCCTTTTTTTTTTTTCTTTCTCCCCCGCACTCACGAAGATGCGGATGCCTAGAAAGAGCGTGCGGAAAGAACCCTGTGCCTTTGGGTTCTGCGCCACCAGAGGCTCGATGCGGTCCAAGGCAGGATTCATGCGATGGCGTGCCAGGTCGAGCTGCTCCTCGTTGCGGATGCCGAGCTGGTCGGCCAGGGCCTCGAGTTCCTGGCGGCGGCGGCCTTCGAGACCGGTGAGCGTGTCAAGGCCGTAGACCACTTGCAGGCTTTTCCAAGGCACAGCACACTCATCTGCGAGAAAGACGTTCTCGAGGAGGTGTGCCAGAAGGCCAGGGATGGCATCGCGCTGGGGCAGGGCCGTACCGCCAAGGATGCTCGGGTGGCCGGCAAGCAGGGGGCTGCTGATGAAGATGGCCGATGTTCCGGCTGCGGCCGTCGGCGACTTGCTCAACGCCTTGATGGCAAGAACAACCGTACTCAAGACGGCCATGTTGCCGTCGAAAGCGGCGAGACGCTGTTTCAGCACATTGCTGCGGCGGTCGTCATCCGGGACAGGGAAGTCGGAAGCGAAGTGGTCGAGACCGTCAGACGACGGGGAACCTGTTGCACTGTTGCTTTCCCGAACGGCGTGATCTTGAAGGTCTTTTTCCAAGTTGTCCAGGTTCAAGAGGTCATCAAGAAGCTTTCTAGTATCCTGGTTGCTTGTCCACACCTCGAGCAGCAAAGCTGCTGGCGATGGGAGCCGAGCTGGAGCCAGTTAGTTTTTTTTGTTCAACGGTGCTATCCATTTTTGAAGCAAAACTGAAAAGTGAAGAGAAAATGAAGATAGACGATGGTGATGACGAGCGAGTTAGAGCGACGAGTCGAAGAGTTGGCTTCTTCCCAGCAAGATTTTCTCGTGCTTTTTTTTTCTTTTCTTTTTTCTTCCTGTGTCTATCACCGCTCTCCATTGAGTACTTTCAAGAAACAAAAGACTATACATACTCAGACAGGGCCCAAAAAGTGAAGCCATCGTCAGATTCGTGGGCGTTTGTATGTAGAAAGGAACCAGAAAGGTGGAGAGAAGCAGCCGGGCAAATAATACCAGATTTACAAAAAAAAAAAAAAAAAGAAACCCCCAACAGGAAGGAGCCCTCTGCCATCTCACCGCCCGTGCCTCTTTCTACCGTCTTCCTTTCCGTGGGCACAGTACGGTCAGTGGCGAGGACGACCGACAACAGACGAAAACTGCCCTATTGGGAAAGACCGGATACGTGCATCGTCACGTTTCGTATTCTTTTCGTATTCTTGTAGGCGAGGACGGCTCCGGTGCAGCTAGGCGGGCGCGCTGGCGGGTCGCGCCTTGGCAGCGGGCGACGCGTTTTGGCACCTGCCCGCGCGTCAGCCCCCCTAAGCGGGGCCGGGCGCAGGCCGCCCGTGCTAATGAACACAGAAACGACGGCCGAAAAAAAAAAAAAGGAGGACAACAGAGGCTTGGCAGGAGGGAGGGTTGTTGTACTTTTGTTTTTCTCGGGTTACCCAATTTCTGTCGTTTTCGCTCTCTCGTCCGTCCTCCTCCTTTTTCCCTACCGCCCCTTGCCTCGTTTTTTTTTTCTTTTTCCCCCTCGCTCCGTTCGCTTGGCCTTGTCCTTTCTTTTCTCGCCGGCGCGCGCGCAGAAGAAGAAACCCGCTTAGCTGCATCGAGGCGACGTCACCCGCTCGACGCGGCGACAACGAGACGCCCAGAGAGATGGCCATGCGACGGCCACCGCGCAGCGTGCGCGACGCCGCGTCGAGCTCGACAGCCTCCCTGGCGGCGTTCGTGCTGGGCGCGCCCGTCCGGGCCACGCGCCTGCAGAGACCGTTGGTGCCTGCTGGTCCCGTGTCCGTGTCTGTGCCCCTGTCCGCGCGCCTGTTCTCGCTGACGGCATCGCGCCGCGGCCCTTCGTCGGCGCCGCAGCCCGACGCGCCACGGTCGCGGTCTGCCGGCGACAGTCTCGGCCACAAAATGCTCGAGTCCGCGCTGACGTCCTTTGCGTCCATCGTGATGCTGGCGCTCGGCTTTGGCATCGCCGGCTACGGCTACCACCGCTACTACAAACACCTGGTGCTGCGCAAGATGGCGCGCGCATTCGAGCCCGGCGACCCGGTGCTGGACCTGGCCGCCGTCGGCCGTGGGTTGCCCGGCAAGGACGACGACCCGGCCGCGGCCGACTACGGCGACGGCGACGGCCACTACTGGATCGAGCGGCCCGAGCAGCAGACGGTCAACGCGATCGTGTCGGGCGCGGCCGTCGGGCACTACCATCTCTTCCTCGGCGAGAAGGGCACGGGCAAGAGCAGCATGCAGATCGAGGCCATGGCGCGCATCGCGGCCGACGGCGTGTCCATGCTGGACGCCCACGCCGACCTCGAGATTGTGCGCATCCGCCTCGGCAAGGCGCTCAACTACGAGTTCCACGAGGACTACATCGGCGGCTACTTCAGCGAGCGCGGCCCGCGCGAGAGCGCGTCCGCCCTGCTGGACATTGAGCGGGCGCTGAACAAGCTCGAGAAGGTGGCGCTCCGGCGCCGCCAGGCAGCCCAGACGGGGGGCCCCGCCGCCAGCGACCGGCCGCTCGTGCTCATCATCAACCAGCTGCACCTCCTCCGCGACGACGAGGACGGCCGCGACCTCATCGAGCTGCTGCAGCAGCGCGCCGAGCAGTGGGCCGCCGCCCGGCTCGTCACCGTCGTCTTCAACAGCGACGACTACTGGGTCTACGAGCGCCTCAAGAAACTCGCCGCCCGCCTCGAGGTCCACAGCATCCAGGACCTGCCGCGCCCCGCCGCCACCGCCACCCTGCAGCGCCTCCGCCAGCGCGCCTTTGGCGAGCGCCTGTCCGACGCCGCCGCCGCCGACGTCTACGCCCGCGTCGGCGGCCGCCTCACCTTCCTCTCCCGCGTCGCCCAGAGCCCCGACATGCGCGCCGCCTGCGACCAGATCCAGGCCGCCGAGGCCGCCTGGTTCCTCAACCAGTGCTGGATCCTCGGCGCCGACATGGACGACGACGTCATGGACCAGCAGAAGTGGGCCGCCGCCGCCATGAGCCTCGCCCACGCCCTCGTCCAGGCCGAGCCCGACCTCGACCCCGCCCTCGACCCCCCTTTGCCCTCCTTCGCCGTCCACGAGGCCCAGCAGATCATGACCCGCGCCGACTTCCTCCGCGAAATGGACCGCCACAACCTCTTCTCCATCACTGCCGCCGGCCGCGTCCGCGCCGCCTCCGTCCCCATGCAGCGTGCCCTGCGCGACATCTGCTCCCAGCCCGGCTTCAAGGACCACCTCGACGCCACCGTCCAGCGCATCGCCGACATCGAGAGCCTCGGCCGCACCCGCGAGCTCGTCGCCAAGGACCTCGTCCTCGGCGGCCGCTACCACATCCTGCCCGCCTCCGACGCCTCCGACGCCTCCGACGCCACCGGCGCCGGCCTCTTCTCCCGCCCAAAAGCCAAACCCACCGAGGTCCGCTTCCGCGGCTGGAGCCCGCACGAACGCCCGCCACGTGACCCGCCAGCTGATGATGATGACAACAAAGACAGCAACAAATAGGATCCATCCATCTGAACCACGTCCTTCTTTCTTTGCTATTTCGACGAGGGAAAAGAAAAAAAAAAAACAGAAAAAAAAAAAACCTCCCAGACAGATCGTCGGGAAATACCAAAGAAGCGAAATAAAATAATACACAGCAAAAAAGCCCAGACACCCTGCCGGTCGTAAACGCCCTCACACCCCAAAAGTTGGTCCGAGCCAGAGAGAGGAAAGAAAAAGAAGAAAAAAAGAAAAGAAACAAGTCGAAAGACACATGGTATCAAAGTCGCAGCTACCTAAGTTCCACTAAAAGCCCTTGAACGGGTCGTCGCCGCGAAAGTAATCTTCCTCCCCCCCCGTCCGGCTCCCGCTGTAGAAGTCGTCCGTCCCCCGCGTGCCCCGCGAGTGGTAGCTGTCCCGGTGCCGGCTCCGGCTCGCCCGCCGCCGGATCTCCTTGCTCCGCCGCCGGGCCCGGTACCGCATCTCCTCCTGCTCATCCGGGCACTCGTCAAACTGCGAGAATGCCAGCGGGCTGATAAACGCCTCCATCCGCACCGTCCCGATGGCATCGAAAAAGTTGTTCATCACCGCGCCGCTCGGCCGCGACGACGCCTCCGACGTCCGCTGCGACCCCGCCGCCCCCGGGAGCCCCCATGTCGATGCCTGCGACTGCGACACATCCGAGTTCCCCGCCGTGCTGTTCGTCGACGCGTGGAAGTAGCTGCTGCCGCTGCCGGCCGGCCCAGAGAACCCGCGGAACGACAGAGGCGGCGGCACATGCCCACCCGTATTGCTACGCTTTCGGCCATGCACCATCGCCTGCGTAGCCCGGTCCGGGAACCGGGGAATCGCCGGCGGCTCGGCCGTTTCACGCGAAATCTCACGTTGGTGGGTCGACGCAGCCGCATCCACAGAAGGTGCTGAAGCGTACGATTCAGCCGGACGGTAACTCGGTATGCTTGGCGGTGCCGAGTCCGCGTGGGACGAGTCCACACGCATCGGCGGCGACAGCAACGGCGGCACCACCACAGCCGAGCCCGTCGACGATTGCAGCAGAGCCGTCTTGTTCTTCGTCAGGCGAATCGAGTCGCGGATCCCACCCTTGCGTCCTTTCGGCCGAGGCAACTCAAAGTTTGGCACCGCCTTTGGTAGCGCCGGTACGCTAATGTTTTCCGGGATGGCCTGCTGTGAGTGTGCCAGGAACGAGAGCGACGTCAACCACAGGTAGTGACGCTCTGGTGTCGTCGCCGTGAACTTGAGCGCTCTCTGCGGGGTCAGAATCAGAATCGACCGGTTGAACAACTGCGTGCAGCCTTTGGGCGGCGCGTTGTCGTCCTTGACATCGAGCACCGATTGGATTGTCACTGATCATTGTTAGAAATACGTTCACCGTCAACAGGGCCGAAGCAAACTCACACTTCCGACCAGATTTGCCCATCAGCGTGCTGTTGCTCGACGGCTGCTTGCTGCTCCAGAGAATTGCACGCTCATACGGCGCCAGCCACACCCAACGCTTGTGCCGGTCATTGCTGCTGTCATCCCGGCCAGTCGCCTCCGCCGCGCCAAACGACTTCCGCCGCCGGACGTACTTGTACATCCACTCGCCAACCATTGTCTGCGCAATGGCATCCACAACCCCCGTCGCCTGGTTGAAGCTGTTTACCGAGCCAATGCCCGTATGGTCCGTCGTCGCCGTATGCACAGACGTCTGGTGCTGGTGATGCGACTTGTACCGAACACCCGAGGCGCCGTAGCGAGGCGCCGTGATGTCGTTTGCCGGCAGCGGTGGGAGGCCAGGACTCTCTGGCTCCGCACCAGCAGAGAAAGGTCCCCGCAAGCCTGGCGGTGGAGAGCGGCTGCTACCGCGCCGTGCTCTCGGCTTCACGGGGATAGCCGCCGCAGACCGCACCTTGCGGATGCTGTTGGCGCGGTAATGGCTCCGGCCCACGCCACGGGCACCGCGTGTTGGGCTCCGCTGGCCATCGCTCGGAGCGCTGGCACTGAAGGGAACCTTTCGCGAGCTCGCGCGTGTCGGAATCGGGAACGGAGGGTCCCGGATCTGGATCTCACTGGGGCTGCTCGACCGGCCCTGGTGCGTGGCAATGCCATTCTGGATCATGGCCGCCTTCCGCATGACGCTGGACCGGTTGCCCGACGTGCCCAGTACCGAGCTGCCTTTCTCATAGGACAGACGCCCACTGCGGAACGACGACTTCCGTCCGAGGCTGTAATCGCGGCTGCTCTCGGGGAAGGCGTACTTCATAAATGATTCTGTTCCGGCAATCGCGCCCAGCGCTTTCGACGAATTGCGAACCGAGATGCGCGCAGGCATTCGCTCCGGCGAGGACGCACTACAGGACAAGCGCTTCGAACCGACGCGCGATGAGCTGACGCCAGCACTCCCCGATTTCGGCTTCGGTGCAGAAAGAGCTGTCCGGTATTCGGAGTCGCTCATATCCGCATCGGCAAACTCATCTGCCTCGTCCGAACTGCCGCCGTCAAATCCAGCGAACAGGCTGCTGATGCGGTGTGGCCGCCGCATCGGTGCCTTTTGGTTAGACAGAGGGCCATCGTCGTTGTTTCCGGGGTACGCGTCACGCGTTTCGTCCGAACCGAACGCCACCGAGGCAGGCCCCGTCGGCGGCGACGAAGGCACGTCGCTGTTCGCACTCGCACGAGAGACCAGGCGTCTCGGGTTCCGCGGCGGCAAAACACTAGGGACAACCGTAAACTGCGGCCGGCTCAGGTCGTCAACAGCGGCCGCGACAGGATCAACTATCATGGCGGCCGGTGAAGTCGGGCGCGATGTGATGGCCGAGGGATGGAGGTGGGCAGGAAGGCGGTCCAGGCGCTTGTCGATGCGAATCTCCTCCGTCTGCATCTCGGTGGAAACGGTCATCTTCGGCGAAGCCTGTATCTCAACCTGGCAACCAAAGTCCTTAACCAAGGGTGGCAGGCGGGGCTCACGAGGCGTGGTGGGCCGGCTGGTGGGCGGTATGATGCTGATGCTAGGAATCTCCATCTGCGATACAGGCATGAGGCCGTTCGGCGAGAGGACCGGCAGCATCGGTGGCGGAGTAGGCGGCGCCGAAGGCGGATCCGTTTGCGTTGAGCTGGACACCATAACCGAGACGGGAGGCGCAGCAGGCAGCTTCTGCTCAGGCTCAAACGGCGGCGACTTGGGCGTTTTCGGCGGGCTCAGCGGGCCGTCTGCAGTTGTCTGCGAACCAACGGAAACCATAAGGCTGCTAGACATGACGACGGGCTCAATGGTCAAAGGACGGGCAATGTGCACCCGCTTTCGCCGTTGGTTCGCCTCGATCTCCACCAGGTCACTACGGAAGTTGCTGTCAATGGACGCCCGGAAGCTGCTGCTAATGGATCCGCGGTATGTGCTGTCAATAGAGCCACGGTAGTAGGTGCTGTCGATAGATCCCTCGTCGTACAGCGAGCGGTGGCCCGCGCGCGCCGGGATTGGGGGAGGTTGTTGCTGCTGTTGCGTCTCTTCTGTCGGTGCTCGCTCGATGACGGTAACGACGGGTGCTAGCTTTGGCGAAGGCGGTGGCGAGTACTGGACAGCTGAGTCTGTGTACTCGACCTTGGGCATTGGCACTGCGGCGGTCGCTTTGGGACCAGGCGTCGCCGGGTTGGACTGCTCCTCGTCGTCCTCCTGGATGGTGACGCCCTCCAGGCGTTCCAGCACAGCCTGGTTAAGGAAACGGCCGCGGGCGACACTGCCGGGACGACAAAGACTGTCGTTGCTCTGGTTGCGGCGGTGCGTTCGGGAGAAGGCGCTGTCGCGGCTGTTGCTACGGTTGTGCAGACGGGTGGACAGCACGCTCTCGCGACCGCCTTGGTCGGTCTCATCCGTCTCATCGCCATCAAAGTTCAGCTCATCCGCCAATGAGTGGCCGTTGGGCTTGCTGGACATGGTAGAGAAGCGAATGCTGTTTGTCATACTCATGGTCCGGACACTGGCCGTGTCTGGGTCACGCCCATTCATAGCACAATCTTCGGGCTCACTCTCCACAGCAGAACCGTTGACAGTTGTGCCGCTGATCTGGGCGTCGTGCATGGCGGCGACATCGTCGAGAACCGCCTTCAGGCGCGTGTCGGCAACGTGGAGTTTGCGCTCCAACTTGCGACGCTCCTCGTCCCAGGCATCCTTCTCGCTGGCCCACTGTTCATGGAGACGCTCAGAGTCTTCTTCCTGGTGACGCAGTCGCTTCTGGATGGTTTCGAGGCGCTTTTTGGTCTCCGTGGCGGTGTCGACGGCCTCGTCGCGCTCCCGGGCCAGCTCGCCGAGGGCCGAGGCGGTTCCGCCTTCCAACAAGGACTGCTGGCGCTTCAAGGAACGGTTCTCTTTTGCCGTAGTCAAGACAGACTCCTGCAGAGACTCTTGTTCCTCGCGAGATGCGTGCAGGGCCATCTCTAGGCTCTCAATGATCTTCATCTTCTCCTCTTGATCACGGCGGAGGTTGAGTATCTCGGAAACGAGATTGGCATGAAGGGTCGGTGTGAACCGCCGAGGATCCAGAATGCTGATGGTCTCATCGGTGGCAAGGTCCTTGGAGGAGCGCTTGTTACTTTTGTCGGTTTTGTCCGTCTTGTCCGTCTTGTCCGTGCCTGGGAGCGGCGGAGGTGACGTGGATGGGCGCGGAGGTGTGACAGATGGGCGGGATCTCTTTGAGGCCCGCGACGGTGTGCGATAGGGCGTGTCGGCGGGTGTGGGCATGCCCGCCGTCGCCGAGAGGACACGAGGATCCATCTCGTCTTCGGTCTCCCACACAGCCATACTCGGCATTTCAGCCTGCTTTTCTCCGAAGACGTCGTCGTGGTCGATGATTCGGTCAAGGGGGAGCCCTATGAGTAAGGCGCAGATGTTTTCATGTCGGTGTCCGGAAAAGAGGGGGTGGGAACGACAGCAGTTTGATGGCTTCGAGTCCTCCCTCTGCAAGTGGATACGTGCAGCTTTTATTTCTGGTGATAAGGGGCGAACTCTACAGCTGAAAGTCGTGTTAACATACGGTGCATTGTGTCAATTGGCCAACGAAGCTCGGGTGTGGGTGGCGTTCTCAGGGGATGAAGGGTAGCGATGCGAATGATGACTTACAGGAGCCAGGTGCTTCCGGAGATAGGCAAGACAGTCTTTGTCAGGGGGTGTTGCACCGCGTTTCTAATAGATGTATGAGCACGGAGGTGGTTGCTGGCTGGTGGAATAGCTCGTTCTCTGGTTGCTTACCCTGGACAGGCACTGCCGTGATCGGATGGCAAACAAAGGGATTGTGTCGCGACTGCGGAATGCTAAGGGTCTTCCGGGGTTGGAGCGTCTGGCATGTTAGTCAATTGGCTGGTGCACATGGGTTGGCGGGTCACGAGCCAGTCTTGAGCTTGAAAAGAGAGGCAACTGTTTCACACAAGGCACGACGGGTTGAGACGCAGGTAGCCGAGAAACGGTGTCTGGGGAACAGTGCTCGGCGGCGTGCACGGACAACGGACAGAGGCTTACCGTGCTTTGTGAATCGTAGTCTCGTGACAATGACAAGACGTGGGCAATGCGAAACACACACACACACACACACACATACACACGCCAAACTATAAAAAAAGAAGAATGAAGAAGAAAAAGAAAAAAAGAAATGTGTAATGAATGAAGGCGGACGCTGGACGACGCGAAGAATGGGTATATAAAGATCGGAAAGGCTGTAGCTGCGGACGGTCGAGTCGATCGAGACAAGAAAGAATAGAATAGCAGAACGCGTACAACGCGGGACCGGGCGTGGCTCGAGTCGACGAGCGGCACGTAGAAAGAAGACCAGGACCGCTCTTGGCTTGGGCTCCTGGCGGATGTCGTTTCCGTGAGGCAGGCGTCGGCGCGGTTGTGGAAGCGGTCGTGGTAATGAAGGACAAGAAGACAAGGCGAGGCAAGAGAACAAACAAGAACCAAAGGAGAAAGGAAAGGGGGGGGGGGAACAACGAGAGAGGGGAAGGCGGCCAGAGGGAGAGGCTGTCTGCCGCGGGAAAGACGCGTGTAGAGACAAAGGAGAGGGAAAGGAAGAGAGAGACAGAAACAACAGGAGCAGAAATAAAATGAGAAAACAGCAACCACCACACCAGAGCCGTCTGCGCCAGACTGGACAAGACTGCAAAAAAAGGCGTCCGGGGTCCTGGACAAGAAAAGCGGGTCGGCTTGCTCCCGGGGTGCAATGCAACGCTGCAAAGGATCGAGGCGGAGACGGAGGGAAGACAAGAGAAGGGGCGAAAAGGGGTGGATGGGGGGGGAGGGGGGGGGCGGCAGAGAGCAGACAAGAAACCGAAGAAAAAAAGGGAGAAGCCGAAAGAGGAGAGGCGACCAGTAATCCGCAGGGCAGCAGGAGAGTGAGGGTCCCGTCCAGCAAGAGCTCCGCTTAGCATTGTGGAAGGACAGACGGCATGAGCTACGAGTACTCGTTCGTATCTCTCTCTCTTTCTCTCTTTCTGCGGCGAAGGGCAGAGGGGGGGCGTGGGTGGAGCAGGCACCGGAAGCGAGCGAGCAGATGGAGGGGGGAGAAGGAAGTGGAAATGGGAAAGGGGGGGGGAGGACAGGCAATGCCTGTCGGGGTCGTGCGTGGCCTTTGGTGGTCTGTGGGTGGCGGCCTGGGCAGCCAGGGTTTCCTTGGTTGCGGGGTTTTCCCAGAGAAGTACGGGAGTAAGTACTCTACGGAGTAAGATACAGGCAGGTTAGGTGCATGGAGGCCACGGGAAGCAGCCACCCCGTATCAGTATGCAGGCAGCCTGCAGGAGCCCACCTGGGTGGAAGGCGCGACCGGCAGCAGCGGACGGCGATCTACAAGCGCAAGAGCTTTGCGCGAGCGACAGTGCATGAACCATTGCGCGCAAGATACGCGTGCAGACGACGAGTTGTTGTGAACAACCAAGGCGCCGCGAACGCACGTGAACGTGAATTGTTGCACAGACAGCGGATGCACCGACCCCCCAGCGACAGCGGCCGCGGCACGGCCTGCTCGGATCGTGTGGGGCTGGGCCGACGGAACGCCAGTGCCCTCCCTGGAGTGGTGGGTGGGTGTTCTGGCGTCCGTTGTCTGTTGTTGTTCTGCTACCCGATCGCGTTTTAACGGCGCCTGCGGAGTAGTGCCAAGTGCTAACCCGTGGCGGCCAGGGCGGCGGCGGCCAGGGCCTCCCCGTCCGTCCAGTGCTGGTTTGCACGGCCCATAGCGTGTTTTTTTTTTCCGGAGCTGGTGCCGAACTGAAACGGGCCAGAGAGGATGGTCGTTTTCGAGCAAGCAACGGGCGGACTACCCGTAAGATACGAGTAGCGTCCTCGACGGCAAACGCCTCGTACTCCGGACTCGCAAGATATCTTACGAGTACGAGTAGCACAGCGTTGAAATAAAAGGGGTGGAGTCTGTTGACCCTAGGCCCGACACAGGAAAGCGCCAGGTGTGATAGCAGTGCTGAAACGTTGGGACAACAGGCGCAATTTGGCAAGCGCGCAAAACGCGGCCGCCGGGTAGGATACGTCGTGGGCAGGCCGCACGAGCCAAGCAATTTTACTCCGTAAGATACGCATCGAGGCGGCGCCACGGTACTGGTACGGGAGCCCGACGCGCATCCTGGGCGCACACCCACGTACCGGTACCTTGCCCGTCCCGCTGAATAAAAATGCCCCGAACGCTAGAAGCCGATTCGGCGCAACCTGCGCTCGGACGGGAGGGACACTGTTTCTTCGGCCGCGATACGAGCCATCCGGCGGCGTTGAGTATCTTTCGCATTCTTTCCGTTGTTTCTGACCCAGGTCGCAGATGGCGACACACAAGCCAATCTTTTCTTTTCCAACATGCCCCTATCCCTATCTGCTCTTTCGCACATCTGCCTGTCACACGGACACGACCGCCACCGGTCGCCAGACCTGCCGGTGGCCACTGCGCCGGCCCGGGGAACAGCCTGTCTGTCCATTGGTTTGTATGCCAGATAACTGTGGGCGCAAACTCGCGCCTGGGCCAATCAAGGAAAAGGGGCCGGACATCCAAATCGTCCCCTGATTGAGGCTTCGGCCACCACAAGAAGACGATACCGCAGGCCTTCCCCCTTTTGTCCTGTCGCCCTTGTCCTTTTTCCTCTTTGGGCCTTTCTGTCTTTCCCTTTCACCGACCTTCCCCCCCTCCCCCCGGTCGCCTGCCATTCAGCCGTCTGTTTCAAGACGATGCGACGTCTTCCTCCCCGGGCACATCCCCCCCCCCCCCCCCTTTTTTTTTCTTTTCCTTTTCTTATTCTCTCTCTTTCTTTCCTCTCCTGTCAGCACAGGCCAGGTTCGTTCTTTATTTTGCTGGCCCCTCCCCCCCACAGGGTCCCTTCCCCTTTCCTCGATGACGATCACACCCCCTACTGTCTCGCACGGATGCCCTGCCACTGGGCGTGGGAATAACCTCCCAAAATTGCGACCGCCTGGAAATTCTTGTTTATGTCGTGGTGCCGTGACGCCGTGACACGCCGTGACCGCCGTGTTCCATCGCCTGCTGCCACTTCGTCTTTGAATGGCTCTGCTATACCTGATGCGTGCTATTACGGGTAGATTCCGCTACTGCAGCAATTTCTCCCGCACAAATCCCTCTCGTCGAAAGTACACGTATGCAATATGACGCCAAACCCGTGGCTGCATTCTATTTTTGTGTGTCCTCTTTAAGAGAGCAAAAGCCAACGGAACACGCCTCTATCTTGCACTGCATCCCCGTCTCAGACCGAGACAGGACGAGACGCGCATCTCACACCCAGCGAGACGGACCTCGCTGATCGTACGCGCAGATTTTCCGCTACTGCATGTCTCCTTGCATGTTTCTGCATAGTGCGCCCCCAATGCACGCTCCAGGGAACAGCTAAAGATGCGAGATCGCCAAGAAAAAACCAGTGAAGAACAGGTTTGATGAAAAGGACTATCGCGTAAAAGCAGGCGAAATTGCCAGCTCGCTTTTCTTAGGTACTTTATCGCCACCAGATACGCCTTCGAAAAACAGCCGTAAGATACTCTGTAGATACGAAACGCATAACCATACAGGGAACCAGATAAGAAACCCGGGAAAAAAAACAACAACGGGGGAACAAACAAGAAGGCCCGGAACCCGACTTGCCTGCCCTACCGCTTATTGAAGTTCAAAACCCGAGCCTAGAATTATCCATGTCAGTGCTGCATCGGCCAAAGTCCCAAAAAGGGGCCATTTCGCATCTTACCGCCAGAAAAATAATGCACAAATTGGCGCCGACAAATACCACGTAGATGCCCAGGTCGCGCCACCGGTTGTCAAACGAAAGCTCAAGCACCTCATAGAACTCGTCGCCCACTCCGTAAGCACAGTAGCCGCAGTCGCGTGTCGACATCGGGTCAACCAGGTAGCCCGGGCCGCCGCCCGCAAAGAAGTCTTGCATGTACGCGCCGCACGTGGTGTTGCCCGGCGGCGGCTGGAAGATGTTAAGCTCGTGCTCGCGGCACACCACGGGCAGCTCGTGAAGCTCCGTTACCACCATGCCGCCGATCAGCCGCGTGAACGGGTCGAGCTGGTACAGCCACGTCTTCCAGAACCCCGGCATCTGCGGTGCCGGGATTGTCACCCCACAGAACAGCGTCGACGTGATCATCAGGAATGGGTCGAACTGGCTCGAGATAAACGTCGACGGCGTCAGCGCCGCCAGTGCCATGGCCAGCGTGATGCTAAAGTAGCCCGTCACCAATACAAACAGAAGCTGTAGCCCGGCCCGCGACACTTCCCCTTGCAGCCCTGGCAAGTAGTACAGAAACAAGAAAAAGATTACCGAGCAAATCGTCTGGTATGGCAGCTCCGCAATTAGCATCGCCAGTGCAAACACTGGTCCGCTGTACATCTTGGATAGAGCCTCCCGAAAGAAGATGTTGCGCTTGACGTGGTACATGACCTCCACCGGCGCCATCACCAGCGCCGGTAGCACCGTCACCTGGAACATCACAAACACCCGGTATTGCAGCGCCACACGCGAGTAGTCTAAATCCAGGTACACCAGTCCGGTGAGCAGTGCGATCGTCAGATGGTTGAACAGCCGTGTGAACTGGTAGTTGGCCTCTCGGTAGAGTGCCACGTTGGCCCGCCGCACCACCACCCGGGCCTGGTGCCAGACTGGCGACGCGTACTCCTTTCCCGGCGCCGTCCTGCTGTGGCCCGTGCCCGACCCTGTCGTGCTGCTTGTTGCAGCAGACAGCGTGGACAGCGTGCGTGCCAGAGCCGGGCTGGTTTCCGCCAGCTGCCCACGTTCCTGGCTCTGTTCCTCGATGCGCGCTGCTTTCATTCGGACGATCTCCACCTTGACCTGGGCAAACTCAGGACTCTCCGCCCACAAATCCGCCCAGTCCCTGTCGCCGATGCGCGGTGCACTGCCAGCGCCGATGGCCTCTAGCATAAACTCCGCCACGTTGTCTGTGTCCTTGGCCTCGGCCCCGTACCGCTTGAAGTAAGCCCGCAGCGTCTGGCCATCTTTGCCGATATTGCCAAAATACACGCAGCGGCCGCCGGACCGGAGCAGCAGCAAGCGGTCAAACTGATCAAACAACGCCGCGTTGGGTTGGTGGATCGTGCATAGGATGGCCTGCCCTGCCGCCGCAAGCTTGCGCAGAAACCGCACAATGTTGAAGGCCGACTGCGAGTCCAGGCCGGACGTCGGCTCGTCCAGAAAAAGGAGCATCTCTGGCTTGGCTGCCAGCTCGACGCCAATCGTCACGCGCTTGCGCTGCTCCACGGTCAGTCCAGCCTCGGGCGATCCGATGATGCAGTCGGCTAGCTCCTCCAGTTCCAGCAAGCCGAGAATCTCCTCAACGTAAGCATACTTCTCTGCCTGGGGCGTTCCGTACGGCTGCCGAAGGTCTGCCGAAAAGCGGAAGGCTTCGCGCACCGTCTGCGAAGGATCGTGCACATCCATTTGCTCCGCATACGACGTGCTGCGCTGGAACTGAATGCCGGGCTTCTTGCCGTCCACCAGCACAGCGCCCGGTGGTGAGATCACGCCCATGTTCTTGCGCGAAGCCAGCACGTCAAGCAAAGTTGTCTTCCCGGCACCGGATGCGCCCATCAGAGCTGTAAGTGAACCGGGTTTCACGTAGCCGTACACGTCGTCGAGTAGACGCCTTGTACCACCAGCAACAGGAACGTCATAGTTGAGGCCCTCCCAGGTCAGGACGCTCTTGGAGTTGATGCTGAGCTCCGAATTGCCAGCCTCTGTTCTTGTTCGGCGGCGCTCATCGCGCTTGGCTAACAGAGAATTGTTAAGCGTGTCCCTCTCAGCGCTGCGTCGCTGGTAGACGCGGGCAGTGTTGCCGCCCATGCCATAATGCACCAGGTCACTGATCAGGACATTGAGACATAGCAGAAACACTATGAGGGCAACGATGATGCCCCAATTCCGCCACAACTCGCCAGGCGCATAGGCGAAGCCTTGTTCGATATAATCCGAGCCCGACACGATGTTGGTTCCGTACACGGATCCGGGGAGGGTGCAGACTTGGTAGCGGATGTCGGTGTAGTTCGGGCCAGACGGGATGAGCGATTCGGCCGTGCAATTCATGTGAATGCGGCTGAATTCGTTCTCCATCATGGCAGTAAAGGTGAGCCCGATAACGTTAATGTAGTAAAGCCAACGTAACCATAGCTTCTCGGATGGATACTGGATCATGTACCCCGATGTGAGAATGAAAAGCGTAATTAAGATCACAACCACCTTGTTGGCCTCATCGAAACTCGGACTTGCGCAGCCCACCACACGAAAGCAGAGGGTCATGGCAATGCAGACAGTCCAGAGCAAGAGAAAAAATGTAAAGAAGGCCGCGGCGCTGCGGTACAGGTTGGTCACGAAATAAACGATGACGCAGAAGATGAAAATGCGGGCGACAGCAAAGGCCTGGTCGACAATAACCTGGGCAACCCAAAGCGCGGAGGGCCTGTGGAAAGCGTATGACCGGTGCTTGTTAAGAATAGCACGGCTGGGTATTGTTTAGCAATGGGAAAGACAGGTTGAATATTTGTAAGGAAACAGAAGAAAAAAAATGTATTAAAAATCAATAAAAGTAAAGACACAAGAGAACATAAAGGGCAAAAGAAATACGTACCCTTGCATGATGGAAATCAACTCAGAATACGATTCAAACACATTGAACAGTAGAGATACGAAAATGAGGCCGCCCTTGCTGAAGGCACTGGCGGTTGTGTCGGCGAGATTCAGGTAAAGGGTGGCCAGAACAACGGCGATGATAATGCTGCGCATAAATGACAGGATGAGTGCGAGTTTGTCCTGCCACTTGAGAATGAATTGACGCTTCACGAGCGCCCACACTTGGCGGTAGAAAGGTATGGCGTAGACGGACCTGTATGTTAGTTTTTTTCCTCAATATAACAAAAGAAAGAGGTCCGAACGCACCCTCCGGCACCCCAATGCTTGCTCTCTTGCACGGCCAGGCGGAAGTCATGGTATTTGTCTTCTTCTTCAGGGAGTGCGGCTCTGTAGGTGGCCATTTCCACGCTGAGGCAATGGGCAAACGGGGACCAGGCGAAGGCGTCGGCGAGCGATGCAGCGTCGTGTGGTGCATTATCGCTGGAGAAGCCGGGCGCATATTCGCGCTCGTACTCGTCCGTGCAGCCGGTGAGGTAGTCCGGGGTAGTCTGGCGGGGCCGGGACGCAAAGCCGAGACTCTCAAAGTAACGCCGGGCTTCCTGGACGGGACCGAAGAAAACCTGGCGGCCAGAGTCAAGAACGAGCACCTTGTCGAATTGAGAGTAAATGTTCTCGGATGCCTGGTATAGTGACACAAAGGTGGCAGTGCGGTACAGGGCGCAGTAGGCACGGAGGCATTTGATAAAGTCGAGAGCGGTGGAGGAGTCGAGGCCGCGGGTGCTGTTGTCAAACGACAGGATGCACGAGTTGGTGCACAGCATCTCGGCGATGCTCACGCGCTTGCGTTCACCCCCCGATATGCCACGCACAAAGGGACTGCCTACGACAGTATGGCGTGTGTGCTCGATATTGAACATCTTGAGCATGGTGGTGAGCACCTGTTTTTTAAAACGGGCCTTTGTCATGCCAACCGGCAGCTTTCCGGCAACTTTCGTGTCGAGCGCGAAAGCGAGCGTCTGCTCAACGGTCAGGGTGGCATGGTGGACATCGTCCTCCTGGTTGTAGAGGGCTTCGCCACGGTAGCGCTGGAACTCGGTGGCACTGAATGGCCCGTAGAGCACCTCGCCGTCGATCCCGGTGTAGCCATACCGCTGGTTGGATATGGTTTTGAGAAACGTGGTGCAACCGGAACCGGGTTTGCCCAGAACGAGCACCATCTCGCCAGGTTTGCAGACGCCCCGGATGCCATCCAGAATGGTTGTCTCTGCAGAGGACGAGGGGCGGCGGAAGCCCAGGAGACGCAGCAGGGGCGTGACAACATCAAAAAAGTTGACGACAACATTGGGGAAGGTCTGAACGTGGTTGGCGGTGCCGCCACGGCCACGGACAGAAAGCTGATCCCAGTAGACACCGATGTGCTTGGGTCGAATGCCGGCCTCGCGCTCGGCTGTTAGGCTGCCGCGTAGATAGGCCTCCAGGTCGAAGCGGCCATCGCCTTTTTTTTCGCCGGCGCCATCGGCCCTGTCCACTGGGCCAGAAAATATGGTTTCGGCGTGTTTCTCGGACGCGGCCCCATGCGCATGGCTATCACCATTGTCGCGGCTGGGGTGACGGCTCCCGTGCGAGGCCGTCGTTAGCTCACGCTGTAGATGGGCAAATTCGCTAACGGCATTCTCGACCGACATGCCCGTGTGAAGCTGTGCCGTACCATTGGGGTTGGCTTGGCGTGCCATCGCGCGCTGCTCCTCTAGGTCGACCGTTGCCGTCGACGAGGATGCCGCCGACGGCTGGTGGGCGGTCTTGCCGCCATGCGAAGGTTGATGTTGTTGCTGGCCCACCGTTGGAATGGGAACGACGTTTGTCGAGGAAATGCCTTTTTCAACGTCGTCTTCCATCATGGGAAATAAGGGCTGGGAAATGCGATTGCTCTTTGACCCTTCTATTCGGATGACTTTGCTTGGATGACTCTTTTGCTTCACTTGTAAGGGCGCCCTGCTTTCTGAACACAGGACAGACAATAGGAGAATCAACACATTCCAGATTTCTAAAGGACACACAAGCACGACGCAGATGGGAAAAGGTGGGCAAAAAAAAACAAACAAAAAAAACCCCCCAGGACGCATAGGAATGAAAGTGTCCATTGCGGCAGAAAGCCCCCTGAGAGGGGCTGACCAAGCAGGGCCCAGCGAGGGTTGAGGGTTGCTGGGTCGCGATTGCCAGGCCAGTAGCAATCGGCAGCATTCACGCGGAGAAAGTGCGACCGGTGTCGCTGGTCCCCGAGGGGGAAGGCAGGGGCCGCCGTCGGGTGCACCTACCCGTTCCGGGATGGACCATTGTTCCCCAACGATTGTCCCGGCACGTGTTTCTCTTACTAGCCACGGCGGTGGTGACGGAGGCCGTTGACGGAGGCCGTTGACGGGCCGATGCTGGCGGCGCTATTGGAGGAATGATCGATTTTTCTATCGTTCTACCAGAGAGTTTGGAGCTCCTCATTGTCGCCGCAGCATGCCCAGCCGGCGCAGGCGCTCGCGGCTCCGCGCATCGAGCGGCGCGTGCGACACATCGCCCCAGACGGATGAGGCGGCGGCGGCGGCGACACCTGCAGGCCCGCCGCCCGGCCACAGCGACGACGGTGCGGCGGACGCGGGCAGACCGAGGGCCCCCGGAGGCACGTCGGAGAAGGCGTTTCCGGTGGACCAGTAGGGGGCGGCGAGCAGGCTGTCGGCGGGGCTAGCGCCAGCGCCGCCGCGGCCGGCACCGGCACCGCCGTGCATCTTGACGCGCTGGACGCGGCGCAGGCGGCCGAGGCCGTACCAGCAGATGAGCAGGGAGAAGACGATGGAGGAGCTGACGACGGAGCCGAAGCCCCAGTTGGTGTCCTCGATGAAGTTTTCGAGGTTCATGCCGTACAGGCCGGCGACAAAGGTGCCCATGGCGATGCCGAGAGTGCCGATGCTAAACTTGAGGTCGAGCAGCATGAGGGCGTTGCGGTTGGCGTCGAGAATGGCGCGGGTGATTTCCTCGGTGTTGCGGATGCTGGAGACCAGGCTGCCGGCCTCCTGGGCGACCTCGTCGCAGATCTTGTGGTACGACTCGAGCAGCATCTCGACCTCGGTGTGGTCGTCCTCGCCGCGGAAGCGGCCGTGCGTCTTCTCGGTCAGGTACATGGCGGCCAGGTCGTCGTCGGCCTCGAGCAGCTCGTCGATGGCGTCGCGCACCAGCTTGGCCTTCTGCTCAAACGTGCTGACGCGCTTCGACATGACGAGCAGCACGCGCAGCCGGTCGCGCGTAATGTCCTGCTCGAGCGCGCTGAGGATGCGCATGACCGGCTCGCGCACCGTGTCGAACTCGGCCTCGAGCTCGGACGTGACCGACAGCAGCACGGCCTCGAGCGCGCGAAACTCGTAGGGGAGCGGCGTGCTGCCGGACGTGCTGCTGGAAGTGCTGCCGGACGTGCTGCCAGACGTGCTGCCAGACATGCTGCCGGACGAGGGCGCCTGCCGTTCTGGGTCCGTCGTCTGCTGCTGCAGCCGCCCCTGCAGATCGTACAGAAAGGCCGATTGCGGGTACGACGTCTTGGACCCGTACACGTCCAACAGCAGCACGCGGTCGGCCTTGATCAGCACCTTGAGGTGCAGCAGGTTCAGCAGGATCGCGGCCGGCCGCACCAGGATGTGCGGCAGGTTGGACGAGTCGATCTTGCGCAGGTCGCGCGGCAGCAGCCCGTACTTGGCAATCAGCTCTGTCTTCTTGAACGCGCCGTCAGCCAGGATCACCTTGCCGTTCTCGTCCACCTCCGTGCACCGCAGCCGCGGCTCCAGTGCTGCCTTGGCCGTCTGCAGCCGCCGCGCGTTGAACATGACCGACGAGAACTCGGCCCGCGCCCCGGGGTCCGGCAGGTCGCCCGGCTGCAGCAGCGACCGCCACCCGCTGCCGCTGCTGCCCCAGCTGGCCCAGACACCACCGCCACCGTCCCTGCTGCGGTCGCATTCGCGCCCACTGCCGTCCTTCCTCCGGATCCCTTGCCGGTTCCAAAGACGGTGGTACCAGGGTTTTTGTGTCGTCGGTTTTGGGGTAGATGGAGGAGAGGAGGAGGAGGAGGAGGAGGAGGAGGCGGAAGAGGAGGGGCCCGAAGCAGTCCGCTGCTGCCGCCAGCGCGCGTGCACCACACACGTTGTGGAAAAGGGCGTAGATGCAGAGAAGGAAGGGCGAACGACGGCCTGAGCCACCGGCCTTCGCTTGGCGACAGTCGGGCAGTCGAGACGCCGGGCTCCGTCACCGGCTGGTCTCCGTATGCGCCTGCTGGTGCAGTCATTGCTGTGTCCGTACCCGCAGTCTGTCGTAAACAGCCGTTCATGGTGCCGCAGAAACCGTATGAGGCCGGCTGATGGCGCCAGCGGTGGCGCTGGTGCGATGGCTGCTGTCGCTGCGGGCCGCACCCGCCGTGAAGGCGACGGTCGCATCATCTGTGAAAGAACTCTCTCTCTGTTTTGGGGAGGATCGGAATCACCAGTGCAATTTTCGTCTCTTGGGCGTTGCGTTTGTTTGCGTTTTTCTCGCAAGACTTCGTACTTTTCTCGATCTTTAGTGACGGCGGGTGCCAGCCGAAAACAAATATCACGTGACAACCCGTTTAAATGGGCCTCGACCACAGCTCGTCTCCCGTCGTCTTCCCTTGTCTCCTTTCGATGAGGCATGTCCGACACGAATCTGACACCCATCCGCATCCGCGGCAAGAAGGCGCACCAGCGCACTAGGCCAGGCCACCGTGCCAGTGCCAGTGCCAGTGCCAACGCGTTGCCGACGCAGGCCGTGTCGGCGTTGTCAGTGTCGGCACCGGCTTCCAAACGACAGCGCGTGGGATCCCGTGCAGCCAGCGCGACAAAGCCGCACGTGTCGTTTGATCAGCGGCTGCCGCTCGAGGTGGCGGAGGTGATCTATCTGCTGTCCGAAAACGTCAACCTGCCCCTCTGCAGCAAGCGCCTGCACTGGCTGTTGTCGCGGCGGGAGACGCGCGTCGAGATGGCGCTTCGCGCGTTCTCGCCAGCATGGGAGGCGGACTGGCGCCACCCGTCCGCGGCGCGACAGGCGGGATTCCTGCATTACGAAGGCGAGCCGCCGGGCGACCCCGCCTTCCAGACGGCGCTGCTCCGGTGTCCGTGGGTGGACGTGCGGCTGCTGCTGGCGGCCGAGCAGCTGTGGACGCGGCGTGCGTTCCGCTGCAGTGGCCAGGACGCCGGCGCCGTGCGGGCCATTCCGTGGAAAGAGCATGTCGTGATGCGGCGGTCCATGGAGCCGACCACCGCCCTGGCGCGCGAGCTCCGGCTCGACCCGGCGCAGGCTCTGGCGGCCGAGAGGGCACACGAAGTGCTTGGCTGCAAGAACAAAGCGCACGATTGGCTGCGGTCAGACTCGCCGTCGCTGGCCGACGGCGATGAGGCGGCGTCGGGGGACGATTCCGACAATGCCGAATTTGACGACGACAATGGTCTGGACGATCGGCCGGAGGCAGCCCCGGATAAGCTTCCCCCCTGGCGGCTGCCGTCGGTGTGCGCTTGTTTTGCGTACGAACTGCTCAATGCGACGTTCAACCTGAGCAAATGGTCGGAAATCACCACCTCGTTCAATTCGCGCGACCGGGGATACGAACTCGAGGAGCTACAAGCCCCGCTGGAGGCGTTCAAGGGGAAGCACCGCTATGTGCACCCCAAGACTGTGATCCCGGAGCGCGTCCTCCTGGCAGAAGGCGCGCCGGCGGCCCTGCCCGACAACGCCCTCCTTGATGCGGCCACGTTGGAGATGCACCGGGCGCGGCTGCAGCGTTCGTACGAGCTGCTCCTCTGGCTCGTGCTGGGCGGTGCGCGGCTGCAGGCGACAGAGTCGTGGGAGGTGACGGCGGACGGGCAGCGGCGGCTGCTGGACTTGGCGGGCGCGGAAGAGCGGGCGCAGAAGAACAGGCCATCGGCCGACACGCCGGCCGAGACAACCCCGACGGCGGGTGATGCGGCCGCCACCCCCGAGTCGGCCGTCCCGCTGCGGCTGTCGGTCAAAGCAATGGCCATCAGCATGCTGGCGCTGTTCACAGAGCTGGGCGTGTTCCGGGAGCAATGGACCCAGACGGTGATGGAAAACCAGCTGCGGCGGCGAATAAATATGGACAAGGCCTACCGGGAGACGTACGCGCGCCAATACCTGCGGATGATCTGCAGCGAGACGTTGCTGTCAAGGGGCGTTTGGGATGAACGACTTGAGGTTTTTTTCAAGTATGAAACATGACGCAGGAAATGAGAGGCCAGACGAGGACATGTATGGAAAACGACGCGCTCAGAACAAAAAAAAAGCAGAGTGAATCACAGGACAAGTAGAAAAAGCAGGGGAAAAAAAAGAAGGAAAATAGGGCAAAAAAGGGGGGGAAAAGGAATAAAATATCATAAGAACGTCAACCCCAGATGGGCACTCCCCGGTACGCCGGCGAGTTGTAGCTGTGCAGCACCCGGTACGGCGTGGTGGCTGCGTCCGGCCGCGCACCCAAGCTGCGCGGCTGTGTCGGGTGTGTGGCGCCGTGATGCAGAGGCGAGGACGCCACCGGCAGCGGCGGCATGAGCGGCGGTGGTGAGGACGGCAGGGCGTTGTGCGGTGCGCCCAGCGAGTAGCTGCAGCCGGTGTCGGTCGGCCAGCGCGGCGGGCGGTCTGCGAGGATGGCCTCGTCGTCCGGGGTGGTGTACTGCGGCCGCCGCCACCACCGCCCGCCGTCGTCGTTGTCGTCGTCGCCGCCGTCGTCGCCGTGGTCCGTCTTGACCGCCCACTTGGCTGCGTGGGCCGACTGCCGGGCCAGCGCAGAGACCGGCATGCTGCTGCGGCGGACGGCGTACTGCGAGCAGGGCACGGGGAGGGTGGCGGCGTCGGCCTCGCCGCCGCCGGGGTCGCCGGGGCCGCCGGGGTCCCCGTTCGCGTTCCGCACAAGGCCGCCCGCAACGGCGTGCCATTTGTTATTGCGGTCCGCCGACAGCGCGCTGGTGGAAAAAATGCTGACCGGGCAGGACAGAGGCGATGCCAGCGTCATGGTCGCGGTTGAGGACGCTGTCGAGGCCACTGTGGTCGCGGTGGCTGCCGAGGCGGCCGTTGCTGCGGACGAGGACGACGTCGTCGAGGCCGTGGACGCTTTGGACGCGGTGGATCCGGACGCGCGCAGCGGCGTGACCACGTCGTCCCCGGCCAGTGGCGCTGCCGCCGCCGGGCTGGGCCGGACGGCCAAGACGGCCTCTGCGTCGTCGTCGTCGTCGTCGTCGTCGTCGTTGTCGCTGTTGCTGTTGCTGTCGCCGTCGCCGTCGCCGTCCAGATCAAAAAGCCGGTCATCCACGGCCATTGCTTTGGATGTCGTCTCCAGGGGGGCGACAGCATCGTTGTTGCCGCCGGCCTCCCCCTCCAGCGCGAATGCCGCGCAAAACTCGAAGCCGGCAAACACGTCGTCGGCGAACTCCATCTGGGGGATCTGTGGGGGCGGGGTGGGTGTCGTGACCGTGACCGCCTCCCTTGACAGTCGCTCCTGCCCTGCCCGCTCCTTCCCCGGCACAAGCAGCTCGTCGCTGTTATGACTCAGCCGCTGCAGCCGCCGGCGCCGGCGCCATCCCGACTCGGGCGACGCCGGGCTCGCGGCGCCGTTGGTGATGTGCAGCGAGCCGAGCTTGAAGGCACCGATGGCACGGTAGTCAGCGTCGTCGGGCGCGTCGGGCGTGTGGCGTACCGGCGTCGTGGGCCGGGGCGGTGGTGTCGCGGGCCGCTGCAGCGGCGGCATCGCCGGCGTCGACATCGCCGACACCGACAGTGACCGCGGCCCCCCGGCAAACAGGCCGTCGCTCACGCTCGCGCGCCGCGTCGCCACGCCCGGCATCTGCACCAGCGACCGCCGCCGCACGGGCACGTACAGCAGCGGGTCGGTGCCGGCCCGGGCCAGAGAGGGCTGCGCCGACGCCGTGCTGCCGTGGTGGCTGCTGCTGCCGCCGCCGTCGCCGCCGTCGCCGTCGTCATCGACCAGGTGCAGCAGTCGCTTGGCCGCGTACGACGATAGGTCGTAGTTCCACAGGGCGCGGACGGCCGGCGACGGCGCCTGCGCGTGGGCTGCCTGCAGGGGCCAGGCGCCGTAGTGGCGGCGCAGGATCTGGTCGTCTGTCGCGGTGTTGTTGTTGTCGTTGGCGTCGTCGTCGGCGCCGTCATCCCATGCAGAGAGCGAGAAAGACTGCCGGGCGGGCGACGGCACCGCGGCGGACATGCTGTGGCGGCGGCGCTGGCCGGGACGTTGACCGGGACGTTGGCCGGGATGCTGGCCGGGATGTTGGCCGGGATACTCGGCGCCGTCAAAATCGTCGACGCGGTGGACGGCCTGGAAGACGGTGCTGCGCTTCTGCAGACGTCTGGCGAGTTTCCGGGTCGGCCGCGCGGCCGCAACAGCCACGTCGTCGTCGGCATCGTTGTCGTCGCCGTCGTCGTTGTCGTCGCCGTCGCCATCGCCGTCGCCGTCGCCGTCGCCGTCGTCGTCGCCAGCCACCGCATTGTCCTCATCGGCTCGGGAAAACCCAACAATGGACCAGAGGCTTCGTCGCCGCTTGATCGGCGCTCCTAGTTTTTCCTGCTTTGGCGCCCGCCGCCTCTGCTCGCTCTCCAGCGGGGACGGCAGCAACGGCGCGGCGGGTCGGATCAGCTGCTGTGGCGGCGGCGGCTGCTGCCGTTTCTCCAGCTGCCGGTACGCCCGCTGGATCTGCTGCTGGCGACGCCCGTCGCCGTGGTCGTCCTCGTTCTCGTCCTCTGTCCCAAACACGTCGTCGGCCGTCATGTCGTCGACCGGAAACGACAGTGGCGGAAGCACCAGGGCTGTTCGCCGGTCCGCCGCCAGCGGCTGCCACACCACGCCCGAGTCGCGCAGCGACGCATGCCGGCCAGGAAGCCCGGCCCCGTCGTCAACGTCGTCGAATGTGAAGAGAAAGGACCGCGGCGTCATTGACGGCGACAGCGGGGTCGCCGCTGCTGCATGCCTCCGCCCGGCCTCGCCGCCCGGGGGCGATGGCAGCGCAGGCAGCGGGCGGTCCAGCGCCGGGCTGCAAGGACCGTAGAAACTGTGTATGCTGTGTGTAGCGCTGTAGGGGCTGGAGGGGTCGCCGTGCTGGCCGTGGAGGTCGGACGTCACCAATCGGGCCACGGCCGGCGGAAGGGGCCGTCCAGCGTCGGACACAACCTCGGCCTGCATCTTGCGGAACAGACTCGGCACCACAAGCGAGCGCGAGCGCGACGGCGTTTGTGGCTTCGACAGCCGATGGGGGACGGGACCAGGAGCAGGCGGGTCCGGAAGCGCGGCTGGCACGGGCGCAGACGCTGGCGGCGCCGTTGAGCGGGAAAAGAAACGGGGGCGTCGTGGATGAGGCCGATTGCAAGGCGGAGGGGACGGAGGGCGCGAGCAAGCGCGCGGGCGCTCCCGCGACACCTCGGCGGAAGGGGAGTTTCCCATGGCAGCCGCTGCGTATGTCGAGAAAGAGTTCAAGCGGACAGACGGTCCATGCTGGCCGGGGAGTGGGCTGGCCAGCACCGCATCGAGTGTCGGGGGTGTCGAGGAAACGGAGGAGGAGGGAGAGTGGTCTGTTTAAAAAAAAATAAAATGAAATAATAAAATAAAATGAAAAAACCAAAAAAAAAGACAAAAGACAAAAGACAAAAGACAAAGGACAAAAGACAAAAGACAAAAGGACAGAACAGATCAGAGATTGTGAATGCAACACAGACCACGGAGCTATGCCAAGCGGAAAACGGAGTTGAGGAGATGAATCCAATAAATATCGAGACACGAAAGGCAAGCACCCGCCCGGACCCTGGTTCAGACAGACCCGACAGACACGGCCAGCTCGTCAGATTCCTCGTATCGCACGTATCCTAAGATACGTATTTGCCTGTAGTACTTTTCGTCCTTGTCGCAGGTCGCGCGCTCAGTCCTCGTTCGTCTCGTCTGGGGTGGCCGGCGGTCTTGCCAGGAGACCTGGCCGGGCCACCTGGTGCGGCCATGGGGTGCCATTGGCAGCCGTAGGCGCTGGAGCGTGCGAGTATCTTGCGTCCCCCGCTGGGAGCGGTGAGGAGGCGTGCAGACCCGTGCAGAACCCGTAACAGAAAACGCAAAGCGGAGACAGCGGAGACGAAAAGGAAGACCGGCAGGGGTGCGTCTCTTACTGTATCTTATCTTACGAGCAAAAATTCTCGTATACAGCTCCGAATTTGCTGTTCGATCTGGTTCAGCGTTTCATGAAGAGATTAAGCGCGGGGGATCGCGATAGAGAGAAGAGCCAGAACAAAAATTGGGAATGAAGGGGAATTAAAGATGTCAGAAAATCAGAAAATCAGAAAATCAGAAAATCAGAAAACCAGAAAACCAGAAAACCAGAAAACCAGGAAATCAAAAGAAAACATTCTCTTCCGCCAAGAAGGCTGGATACACGGCCGCAAAACAAACCGGCTGCAGACGCGTTTCAGACGCGGTCGCCCGCAGCCACAGCGGCAATGGACAGCAAATGCTTTTTCAGCCGTACTAAAAAAAAAAAAAAATCTGCACCACTCGTCTTGACAACTGGCTCACGCCGTATTCCGCCGTATGCATGACCGTCCCCCCCCTAAGGCGATGCACACACCTCCCTTCCCCCTCCCTCCCTCCCAAGGCGATGCAACACACCCAGGATCCGATGTGGCGATTGGAGAGTCGACGTCAAAAAGGCGAGGTTAACCCTCCCAGAGCGAAGAATTAGTCGAATTCTCGTCACCGACGCAGCAGCAAGACCCTCAGCCACGCCGAAATGGCCCACCGAGCTAAAGAACGGTCTGGTGCCGACTACCAGCAGTGCGTGGCGCAGGCAGAGTGCGGCGTATGCGCTATCCTTTCGGCGCCGGCATTAACGATAACGCGTGCCGTCGCGACACTGCTGCGCCTTCCTTCCCTGGGCCGTTCCGCGTCTCCGCTGCCACAAGGCTAGCGTACCGGAGCTCGGTGTTCTTGCTGTCAGTTGTATCTTACTTACTCCGAATCTTACGAGTAAGATACGTCGGGGAGAGACCCCCCCCAGTCGCACCTGCCGCGAATCAGCGTGCCTGCCCCGTCACGGCTGAGAATCTGACGGCTCGTCAACGACAAATGGCATGCATGCGACGTACGGCGCGGAAAGTGCGATCACCCTGCGTCGCCGTGGTAGGTAGGGCAGGCACGGTCCAACATGTCCTTCGTGCTTTCCCCGGCGGTCCAAGTCCCATCCCTACCACCCCTGTCGCGATTCTATGTTGTTCTTCTCTCGCTCCGCCCTTTTCTTAAACTTCCAATCCTCAATCTCGTGTTTTTTTCGTCCCCTGTCGTCCTTTCTTTTTTTTTTTTTTTTTTTTTTTTCCCCTTTCGAACATCTTCAAAGAAACAACGTTGTCGTCTGGCAATTCGCAAACAAAACCCCATTTTCGTACAGCGTCGTGCCGTCCAGCCACCACAGCGAACAGGCTGCGAAACAGGGCAAGGCCTCAGGCCTCTTGGGCCTAAAGTCATCCGACGCTTCTTCGTACAGTCCCGGCAGCTTGACCAGCTGCATCAGCAGCGCCAGCCGCCATGTGCCTCTCAATCGTGCGTCCGCTCTCCCGATCGCCTCTCGCGCACTCCCTCCGCCTCTTCCTGACTGTCTCGCTAATCCTCCGCCAAACAGTCTCGCGGCCAACATGACCGTAGCTCTCGCCGCCGCTCGCTGATCGGCCGATCTACCAACGTCGACGGCCAGCAGCGCGCCCCTCCAGGCGTCCTCCGCCTCCTTGTCGATACCACCACCCTCATGGCGCCCACACAGAACGGCCATCACCGTCGCCGATCCCTCATAGCCTCCCGGAGCCTCGGCACGCCCCATCCCGAAAGCCCAGCTCTCCAGCTGGGAAATGCTACTCTTGCCCACCTCGAGAATATCTTTCAAGATCTCTGCCACCTCTCCCCGACCTTCTACAACTCCCTGCCTCTTCCAGCCGCCCTCAAAACCCCCCCCACACTCTCGCGCGAGCGCCTCCGGCGCTTCCTGACAAGCATCCAGGGCGAGACCATCACCGAACCCCTCACAAAGGACCGCTACCGCTTCGAGGACTTTCTCGAGGTCCTGTGCTACCGCTACAGTTGGGACGCCGTCCGCCCGCCTCCGCCCCAGGATGTGCGCGACCTGACCCAACCCATATCCCACTACTTCATCAGCAGCAGCCACAACACGTACCTCGTCGGCAACCAACTCTCCTCCGAGGCCTCCGTCGCCGAGTACGAAAAGGTTCTCCAAAATGGCTGCCGCTGCATTGAAATCGACGTCTGGAACCCCCCCGTCAAAAGCCGCAGACAGTCGCTCAGCCGGTCGTCCCATGGCTCCGTTCACCGCCGCCACCACCGCTACCTCTCCTCCAGCTCCGTTGCTGCCTCCCTCCACGAGAATCTCGAGGCCGTCACGAGCCGCATTGCCGCCAGAATCTCCTTCTCCCACAGCCGGGCCTCGAGCATTAGCCAGACGAGTCTGAACATGCCATCGTTCTCAGAGCAGACCACGGCTGGCACCGGTGTCAACCTCGCTGTTGAGCCGCGGGACCGAAACATGGACACCAAAACGTCGGGCGTTGCAACAGTTGTCCGTGTCCGTGTGCCCAGTTCTGTACTGGACTCTGAGTCGGCCATCGACGACAACGACAGCGACGACGACGACGATGGCGCCCAGAAAGCCAAAAGGCCAATACAGTTGTCCGAAAAGACGACTGAAACGGCCGTTGCCAAGATCTCCGTCACAGCGCCGGACCCCGAAACCACTGTACCTGCAGAGGCTTCCTGCAGCGATACCGACGCAACCCCGGATCAGGAACCAGTTGTCATGCACGCGCATAATCTACTCAATGCCGACTGGACCCTCGGCACCAGCGTGCCGTTCCGTGCTGTCTGTCAAGCTGTACGAAAGACTGCCTTCCTTCACAGCTTCCTCCCCGTCATTGTCAGTCTCGAGGTCCACACCAATCCCAAGCAGCAGCGCAAGATGGTTCAGATCATGAAGGAGGAATGGGGTGATCTCTTGCTAGACTGCCCCCTAGACGCCATAGATCCGCAGCAGGGCTTGCCCACTCTGGAGCACCTCAAGGGAAAAATCCTGGTCAAAGTGAAGAAGCCAGACTCGCCTGTCGCTGCTGCATCTGCTGGTCACCTCGGACAAAACGGCAGCAGCAGCTCCACGACGAATACAGGACTGCAGACGCCCAGTCTCGGTGCGGCACCGTCGGTGCTCGCGGCCCCAGAAATCACAACTCCAGAGGACAATGCACTTGGGGCACAAGCAGGAGCATCTCCGAGCTCCAGGAACGCACACATCACAGAGGAGCTGGGGCGGCTGGCAGTTTATACCGAAAGCCGGCACTTCAGCAACTTTCACGATCCCGAGGCAAAAACGCCAACACACATCTTTAGTCTGAGCGAAACGGCCATCCAGACGCTGCACGAGAAGCAGCACGAGCACCTCTTGCAGCACAACCGCACATTCATGATGCGGGCATACCCTAACGCTGCCAAACACGTTCTAAGCACCAACCCGGACCCAGCTTGCTGCTGGCGGCGCGGCGTACAAATGGTTGCCCTGAATTGGCAGACGCTGGATAAGGCCATGATGCTCAACCACGCCATGTTTTCAGGCTCGCAGGGCTGGGTACGTAAGCCAGACGGCATGCGGGCGGCCGCCTCCGGTGCTGCGGGGGCTCCGGCTACCCCCACGACCAAGGCCGAAAAGGACATGTCGGACGAGGCGTCAACGCTGATGGCGGTTCCAACGACGACGGAAGAAATACGGCAATGCCCTGTGGCTACGGCCCTTCCGGTACACACTCTGGACCTCTGCATTACGGTTCTGGCGGGGCAGCACCTGCCGCTGCCGCCTGCGTTGCAGAAAAAGACAGACAAAAAGGCCAGCAACGACGACGGTGGCGGTAACAGCAAGGGGCCCGCACGATGGGCAGCAGCGTCAGGGATTGTTACCGGCCGGGCGCATTTCGGCTTCCGGCCGGTGGTGAAGTTTGAGCTGAACGTGGAGCGGCCAGAGGAGCGCTGCCCGGAGGCGCCAGAGGCGGCAGAAATGCCGGCGTCGACAGGCGCGACACCGGCATCAGGGAAGGTCAAAATGCCCGAGGCTGTGCTTAAGCAGAAAACGGCCGTGAGCCAGAGCGACCACCCGGACTGGGGCGTGGGCGGCGACACGCTGCGCTTTATGAATGTGGCCGGCATCGTTGAGTCGCTGAGTTTTGTCTTGTGCGTATTTTTTTTTTATCTGTCTACCTGTTTGCCTCTACAATTCTGACAGTCTAGGATATCGGTCGAGGACGAGGGTTCCAGGACGGCGCAGGAGCGGGCAAAGCACCCGTTTGGGTTCAATCGCACGCTGGCCGGCTGGGCGTGCATCCGGTTGGACCGGCTGCAGACAGGCTACCGGTTCGTGCAGCTGATGGATGGGCGCGGGCAAGTGACCGAGGGCCAGCTGCTGGTTCGGATCGATAAGCTGCTGCGGTGAGGTCCGGCAGCGTTGGTTCGGTTTAGTATGGCATTTTGGGAAAGTCTTGGAATAGTCTTGGAAAGGTATATGGGACGGCCATTGGAAAGGCCATTGGGAAAGTCATTTTGGAAACAGGATTTACACCGGATAGTATCTTACTTGCACAGCAACTCGGACAACAACTCTTTTTTCTTTTTTTCTTTTCTTTTTCTCCTTTCTTGATTTTTTGACGTCTCTCCTCCGGCTTCTTCCCTTTCCTTCTTCCCACCAGTACTCGTTCTTCGTTCCCTGACCACTGTCCATCCTCATGTTGCCTCCCCGCTCCCTGCCCCTGCCCATTTTCCTATCGCGAATACGACGTGTTCTTCGGCACTGGGGCTACCCTCAGCGCAACAGGGGAACGTGCCTGCTAGTTTAGGGGATTCCGGGGGCCGCCGGCCAACCGGAACAGCCCCCTCCGCCCCTGGTCCTCTTTTACGAAGTACGGAGGGATTTATTGCTAGGAAACTACACTTTGCTCATGGCACGACGCGACGGACGAAGCCTAAAATGACTGCTCACATCCGCTACGGGCGATTTTTTCGACGATCACGAGTGGTTTTCCAGCATGTCGTTTCTCGTTTTTTTCGGACTTCCGCTTTTCGCTGGCGCCGTTCCTGCAGAGAAAAGCGGCACGAACATAAACGAGTACGGGCGGGGGGAAGAGGCCGCCGCCATGCTGTCTTACTGGAAGAATGAAGGGGAAGAAAAAAGACGACGCCCTGTTTCACCTAGTCCTTTCTGTCATGAGGCTGGGGAAGGCTGAAGAGGAAATGAGCCGCGCCATCTCGCCCCCCTCCCTGCGTTTGTCTATCTCGATTCGAAGGGCGCTTTTTCTCAGCCACGCCGGCCGACGGAGGGTGCACTGCGAGACACATTGCAAAGCAGGCATGCGCGATCGCTGCCATAGGCCACGCGGCAAAATGCTGCATCGCTGTGACATCGCCGCCAGTCAGCCAGCCCAGCCAGCCAAGCGAGCCTTTCGCTTGGCCCCCGGCGCCCGCCTTTGTTTGTTTTGCCCTTGGGGCTCCGCTCGGGGAGGCAGCCTTGCGCGGGTTCATCTCATTTCCGCGGCGAGCAAACCCGTGTTGGTCTGATTTGTTGGGGAGGGGGAGGGGGGAGGCCTAGCCCAGGGAGCCGCTCGGTGAGCTGCTGCAGTGCGCACGCAATGGGACGATGTGCCGCCAGTGTGACGAAGCGATGGCAGTGTGTGGGCGGTGCGTCCTGCAGGCGCAAGCGACGTCGGCGAGCGCAGGGGGTGGGGACTTCATTCAGCATGCGGCACGGGCGCATACAATCGACCGGGGGGGCGCAGCGGTGATCGTGCACGTGTGAATTTCTGGTCTTTCTCGCTGGGCCTCCTGCCCGTTTGTCCCGCCCTTGTCCCCTTCATCTCCCCCCTTGCGTCGCGGTCCTTGTTCTCCCCGGTCTTTGTCTCGCTTTGCTGCCCGTCATGCTGCCATTTGGTCCCTTCTCGGTTTCCAGCCGCTCTTTCCGCTCTCTTTCCACACTTCCGCCCCCCCCCCGCTCCTCTCCTCCTGTTTCTCTCCTGCTCTTGCTCGTCGTCGTCATCGTCGTCGTCGTCGTCGTCGTCGTCGTCGTCGTCCCCCTCCCCCCTCCTCTTCCTCCTCCTCCTCCTCCTTCAATGACCCCTGCACCGGCTCACTCCACCCTCGCACGCCCAGCACTGTGGGACCGATGTGGAAGAGATACCGCAAGGAGGACGCTCCTGCGCGCCTCATTCGTCCGGAACTTTCCCTCCCACACCCTCGCTTGCTCGCCGCCCTTATCCCCCCCCTCCACCCCAAATCCACAGCTCTGGTGCCGGAGACCGGACCCCTGTGCGCATCGTGGGTCGGTCAGTGGAGTGCGCTGGCCAGCAAAGTCCAGCTCGAGGGCGATACGCCGAGAGGGGGCCGAGGAGCCCTGTCGGGAGCCATTTCCTTCATCTCTTCCACAAGGGACTCCGTTCATCTCCGGCCCGGCCCATATTTCTGCTTGTCTTTCTTTGTTTTGCCACCCTCCACCACCACCCCCTTCCCTTCGTGCCATCTGCCTCCATCTAACATGACAGCTATGCAAGTGCAGATCATGCTTGCCGAACACGGGCTCGTGCGACCGCCGTTTTGCTCCCCCGCCCGTCTCTGCTCCTCCTCCGCACGGCCGCTTTCTTGTTTCGGAGTCCCTCTCGTATCCTGTCGTACTCGTATTTGCCAACACCCATCCGACGATCTCTCGTTCCCGGACCTGGCTACCTGGCTACGTATCTTACGAGTAGAGCGGTTGGCCCAGCAGCTTATCGCCAGATCCCCTGTCGTGCGCAGCAACACCCCCCCCTCCCCCCTCCCCCCTCAAGCTGGAACCAGCCGGAACCGGCAACATGTTGCAGGATGCATGTGCCGGGGCCTATTCTCTGGAGCACTCGCAAGATACGAAGAATGCGAGTTGCGCTCCTGAGTGCACACCCCTTCTTCCGCCATTCTTGATTGTCCCCCCCCCCCCCATGGCACACTAAGACCGTGTACGGAGTACGCGTACTTCGTACTCGTATCGCGCCTCGCACCGACGCCGGTCCCAGGCAAATCCACGAGTCCATACGAGTACACGACCACACAGCGACCATGCAGCTAGAAATACGACTGCGAGGGCGGGACATCATGTGGGAATGAGATAAAGGGAAGAGGAAAAAAGGCAGGGAAAAAAGAAAAGCAAAGGGAAAAAGGAAAAGAGGGAAAGAGGGACGATGTCTACTGGCTGCGCCGTCGGCGGTCCACAGTAAAACGTGGGAGCTGAGGAGACGGGACCGATGGGAGCAAGGGTTGCTAGACTGGTTCGCTGCTGGACGAAAACAGAGGCCACAGCAACGGAGGTAACGAACGAGACATCGCCCGGATTCCGAGCAGATGATAGAGGTGGCGTCCGGGGCGGCCGTTTGTCGCACACCGAAACAGGGGAGAGGGGGGGAGG
>PCDN01000012.1:420707-436270 GCA_002778105.1 Ceratocystiopsis brevicomis
CCCCCGCCCTTTTTTTCTTTTGATTTTAATATACTCCTTCTACTTCGTGTCGATTGTTTGTTTGCTTTATTCCCGGGTAAAACGCATTTCCTCTCGCTTGGCTTCATCCTTCCTCCTCCCGCCCGCCCTTCCCCTACCGTCCTCGCTTGCACGCCACCCGTCGTTTCGCTGCTGCCACGGGTCCCCTTTTTCTTTTCCGTGGCCCTCCTCTCTTCTCCTCAGTCCCGTCCGTTTTCTTGTGTGTGTGTGTGTGTGTGTGTGTGCGTCCTTTTTTCTACTTGTATTTCTTTTCCCTGTCCCGTTGTACTTCCGGCATCCTTGTTCCATCCGTCCTCCCTCCCTCCCGGTCTAAGCTGCCCATCTCTTTCCGTCCCCCGGCTGCTCGTATTTTATTTTCTTCATTCCTTAGTCTTTTTTCTTTTCTTTTCTTTTCTTTTCTTTTTTTCTTTTTTTTTCTTTTTTTGTTTTCTTTTTTTGTTTTATTCTCCTTTTTCCCGTTCTTCTTGTTCCTTTTTTTCTTTTTCTTTTTTCTTCTTTTTTCTTTATTTTTTGACCCCTGCACATTGAGAACGAACATGAAGACGACTCGTCTATAAAAGCACGACCAGTTGCCCTTCCTCTCCCCCTCTCTCTTCCAACATCAAACCAGAATATCATCTCCTCGCTTATACAACCCAACCACCTTGTCTTCTCTCTTATACTCCACCAACTCTTCACGATGGACCACCACCACCACCACCACGCCCACCCCTCGGCCCTCCTGGTCCTGGCCGATGCTGGTATGGCCTGCCCTCAGCATACTGCTGGTCTTGCCTGCCGTGCCGGCCCCCTTTTAACTGCTGGCCCCACGCCCGGGTCTGATGTGCCGCACGGTCTTCCGTCCAGCGGCCGCGAGGGCATCTACACGATGCCGGTATGTGTCTTCTCTGCTTTTTTGCTCCTGCCCTCTCAATCTAACGCCATAGCTGCCTGGTGTCCGCTGTCCGACCTGTGCCAAGGACGGCAAAGAGGTCTGGGTGATTCCTGGCCGTGCCTGCGGCTACTGCGGCACGGCGTGCGGCTGAGCGTTTCGCTTATTGTCGTTTTGTACTATCTTTTTCCTGATTCGGGAGCGGCATTTGGGTTTTTTTTTTTTTTTTCATCCCTGGTTGGGTCGGAGGGACGGAACGGACGGGATGGTCTGGTTGCCTGATATACAAATCAGGGAGGGCGGAGGAGCCGCTGTAGCATGCAATGCAGTGGGCAACGAGGATGATGATTGCTCTGTCTCGGTTTGTTGTTTTCCTATTTTCAGCCTGTCGCTAGACAGCATAATACATCCATCGTGCGCTCAACCTCTGTCCCCGGGTTCTGTATTGTTCTTGTTTCTCGCACCCAACTCGTGGCCACTCGGCCAAAACACGATAGCGCGATACTGCTTGAGCAGACGTAGAACAGCCGCCACCGACCGTGCTCGAGTCCGCGTGCGGCTTGTGTTTGCTCACTTCTTGTGCCCCTGTCTGTCTGTAGAACGGGGCATAATAGAGGAGAAGGGAGAAGGGAGGGGGGAGGTTAGTAAATGTTAAAAATTAAAAGCAGCCGGCGTGCCGTAGTTCTTTGTTTTTTTTTTTTAATGCATTATTTTTTTTTAAATCGATTGTTTTATTTTTTACCCTTTTCCGTTATGTTTTCCCTTTACCTGTTAGGTTATTTTCCTTTGTTTACGAACAAGAGGTAAACTTCCCTCCCGAGACGTAGGGCTTGCTGTCAAATTCAAACAAGCCATAACAGATGTCTTTGTATAACAGAGCACAGACGCCTTTTTTTTTTTATCTCTTACTCTCTTTCTTTTATCCCCCCCCTCCTTCCCCCCCCTCCCTCTCCTCCTCTCTCTCTCCGGTCAACGCTGGTACCTCCTATGACTACCCGATCCGCGGGTCGTTCGTCTGCCGGCGTAAGGCAACACAAGCAAGGAGACAGCGAACGACGCGGTGCAACAATGCTTTTGTAAACTTGCCCTATGCAGGTCTTGTGTAATTTTGATTTGTGAAAAAAGTCGACCATCGGCCAGGGCGGCAATATGTGAGCGATCACATATCGATGCCAGGAGGGTTTGTCTGCTGCGCAACACTACCGTGCCGTCGTTTCGACAGACGCACAAGCCCACCGAGCAGCAAGAAAAGCCAAGAAAAAAAAAAGACCAATCAGTTCAATAAATGAACAAAAATGCCCGTACCATGTCCCACGCCGCAATAAGCTCTCTGCTTGCTCTCTCGCCTGTCTCTTGCATCCGACCCGTGTCCGGTGGGTGGCTTGATTGCCACGGGTTCCTTCCTGGACCTGCATCTAGCCTCTTTGTTTGTTCTACGAGTCAATCCTCTTTGATTCTCTACAACCTACGCCAGAAAAAAAAAAGAATGAACAAAAAAACAGGGATACACGCCAAAAAAAAAACAGCAAGGTTGTTCAACAGGGGGGAGATGTCGTGCCGGGCTCTGCGCGACGAAGCACAAAAGCCAATTCTCGGAAAATTTGACCGCCAGTCATTTCTATGTTGCAGTGGATATATGCACGGGATGCAGACAGCTAGGAGAATGAAAAGAACCCCCCTCCCCCCCTTCAAAAAAAAAAGAGGACAAAGCAAATTAAACAAAAAGCATCACACACACAGAACAATACACAGAAAAATCCTGTCACGCGTTCGGCCTGTCATTCGCAACGCTGTTGCCCACATAGACGTCATCTGCCGACGGGAGTCCCGGCTCCGCGCATGGTTCCTACACCCACCGGCTATCCTGTTTCTCTTCTGCGGCACGGCTGCCGGGCGACACACAACACACAACGGCACGCGGCAACGTGGAAATTGTTTGGCTTTGTGGCCGCTTTGTAGTGCACCAGCACAAGAGAGAAACAAACATTGCTCACGACGTGCGGGTCGCTCTCAACTCTCAACGGGTTGCTGCTCTCATAGGAAGACGCAACAAGGGTAAAAATAGAAAACAACGACAACCTGTCAAGTTTGTGGCCGTCCTCGTTTCCTGGCGGGTAGCTGCATCACGGCGCAGCCGGTTTGCGTGCGATGCAGCAAGGCAGACAAAAAAAAAAAAAAAGAACTTTGACAGAGAAAGCGATGGGCATTCCAAAGTAAACAAACCAGGTTGTCGGCTTACAAGAGTTGGTGCCTCAGGCCGCAACGCGCTTGTTGCCCCGCTATCGCCAGACGCGACCGCACTCCGTCCACCAGAAACCCGGATCGCCACGCAGGCCGTCCTTCTTCCCGGCAGACACGACCGAAGCGACCATGAACAACCAGCCCACGGCCACGCTCAACGCCACGCGCACGGCCGGGTCGGCTTCGGCGTCCGGGCCCGCCGTCAAAGCGCGGCAGTTGGTGGGTGAACGAGGGGAGAGAAGGACGAGCAGGATGTGGGAACGAGGCGCGAACTAACCCGACAGGCCCATCTCCAATCGCAGCTCGCCCTCCTCTCGGCCCGCCTCGCGGATACGGACAACCTCGTGCGCGTCACCGCCGCCCAGGCCGACTACCTGCGCGCGCTCGGCAGCTGGCACGGCGGCCTGTTCATGGCCGCCAGCAAGGTTCTGGGCGAGGACGGCGGCAAGGACGAGGAGGGGGCGTGAGGGGGCGTGAGGGGGCGTGAGGGGACGTGAGGGCAGGCGGGTGACAACGGAGGGCGACTGGGCGATGAGGACAACAACGACGGCGGACGAGACAGAGCGATACCCGGGGGAGCAGGCAGGCCAAATTGGATGTACTGCGTCAGAGAGACGGTCTAGCTACGCTGTCTTGAAGAACCCGCCAAGTTTTTTATGGTCATTTGCGAGGACCTATCTGATTCTCTGTGCCGTGGTTGTGGATCGTTGCTTCGGCGGTCGCGTCCGGAGCCTCGACGCGCCGCATTCTGTAGATCTTGTGCAGACAGACAGACAGACAGACGGATGGCACGAAAAGAGGCGGCTCGCCCGCGCAGTCCCGCTTTGTTGGGCGTGTTGTTCTCCGAGCGCAGCATCCCTTTTTTTCGGTCGTCTGGCGAATGCAGAACGAGCAGGACTCTTTCTCTGGCTCTCTGGCGCGGGTTCGACTCGCAGATGCGAACGTTGTTGTGCGTTGTCAAAGTCGACGGCTCAAGTCGTTTCCGACTGCCCTTCCTTCAACCCGGCGTCTTCTTCCCGCCGACAGGTGCAGGCGCCGGCGCCGGCCCACCGGTCTTGTCCTTGGCGTTGGCTCTGGCTGTGGCTCTGGCTCTGGCTCTGGCTCTGCCCGTGGTTCTGTTGTCCGCTGGAGATCGCCCACCGGTGGTTCCCTGCTGTGCCACGCCGCCGCCGCCGCCGCCGCCGCCGCTGCTCTCTTCATTCTCCGCGCCGCCACGCAACGGCCGCCGGAGCTGCCGCGGTGCCGACACCGGGTACCGCCGCGTAACCCGCCCGCACGTGTGGCACACCACCACGAACATGTCTGCCCACGGCTTGCGCCCACCCCGGCTCGCGTTCTCTACCGTCGACGTGCACGTCGTCCCCTCCACCAGCAGCGTGTCGCAGTACCGGCACACGCGCTGCTTGACGGCTGGCTGCACACGCATGTTGGTCTTGCGCGAGACCGCGCGCATATGCACCAGCAGCCGCCGGGACATGCCCTGCAGCGGGGAGCCCGTCGTTTTCGTCACCGGAGTCGTCGCCGCCGCCGCCGTCGTCGTCGCCGCCGCCGCCGTCGTCGTCGTTGTCGTCGTCGCCTGTGTAGGCGTGCTGGCGAGCAGTGCGGCCGCTTGGAACAGAAACGACACGCGAGAGTGCGCCGGCCGGCAGCTGCTCCCACCGCTTCCGGCACTGCCACCGCCTCCGCTTTCCTTCTTCTTGGCCATGTCTAGAGCAGACCAGAGCAGAAGACAGCAGAAAACAGACCGTTCTAGAATTCGACACCGTGAACCGCTTCAGCTGCAAGGATTACTCATCAAATGTGGCTCAGCAAAAATACCCGCCACAACGGCACGGAATATCGCCTAATCCGGAGAAGGCCCCCCCCCCCCCTCCCCTTTGCGCTTGCGCCGCGCTTTTTGCCTGTCGCCCTGGCTTTTCTCCCGCTTTCTCCTTCCTTCTTTTCCTTCCATCGCCGAACACAACACCACCGTCATCATCTGGGTGTTCTCTTTCTTATCGATTTATTCTTTGTCTTTTTTTTTATCCATTTTCCTGCTCGAAAACGTCGGCTCCGCCCTCGTCTGACCTCAACTCCCTCGATTCGACTCCCCAAAAGACTGTTCACCGTCTCGACGACGCGACCAGCAAGCGCATCCCTACGCGTGTCCAGCCACTTGAAACGCACGACATTTGTCCCCGGACATTGCATACTGCCAAGTCCCACACCATAAACAGCCCTACATCCATCACCATGTCTGCCGAAGAGGATCTCATTGACTACTCCGACGAGGAGCTCAACACCACCGAGGGCACCGGTCCCTCCAACGGGAAGAAGAGCACTGCCGCCGCCGCGGGCGACGCCGCCGCCACCGCCGGAAGCAACAGCGTCGACAAGAAGGGCAGCTATGTCGGTATTCACTCGACGGGCTTCCGCGACTTCCTCCTGAAGCCGGAGCTTTTCCGCGCCACCGCCGACTGCGGTTTCGAACATCCATCGGAGGGTTAGTCCTGAAATGAAACAAAGACACCATTAATCTGCCAGCTTTTTTTGCTTCCCTTCTTTTCCCTCCTTCCCTTCCTTTTCTCTTCTTTTTCCCCCCTCTTTCCCCGTACCGTTCCGTCGAAGAGGAAACTGGGTCCGTCCATCGTCGCGCACAAGACAAAGAGGCAACAAGAGCACGAGAAAGACCGGGGGACAGCCCATTCGCCACACTTAAGAAGTGGCAGTCGAATGGCAGCCTTGAAAAGGGCACATTGCCGCGGCGAGCGCGTTTCGCGCTCCAAGACGCGCATTTCGGGCGGGACAGAAATGTCCCAGCCTGGAATGCTCGCCGCACGCTGGAGGGAACACGGCCATGATGGCATTGGGCCACCTGCCAAAGGGCAACGAACGAAATCGATTCAAACGAGGCTCCCCGGTCGGAGTCGTAAAGCGGACACGCTTCAAGACGGCACCGAGGCGGACATTGGACCTTGTTGACGTCTGTTTGGATAGGATGGGTTCGGGTGGCTTACCTTTCTTTCACCTAGCCTCGAGGTCCTGTCCCCTTGGCTAGGGGGGGAAGGGCTGTGTTGCATGTGGCCGCATTGGCTGTTCTAGGCTTGCTGGAAACAGGGCTGATCACAGACCAATTGCAAGACCAGTCGCATGACGGGAGAGGACACGAAAGTGGCGGTTGAGTACACGCCGGCACGCGTTGTTGTTTCACGCCACTGGCGGCGTGGAAGTCCGTGTTTGTGTGTGTTCCGCTTTTTCAGTCGGGCAATGACCGTCTCGAGGCGGAGAACCCTTACGGATCGTTTGGCAGACTGCAGCGCGAAAGTGAGACCGACCAGAGAGTAACGAGCTTGCCACTCTTGGCTTTCACGGTTGGGGCCAGATCGGAAAAGAGGTCCTTTGTTGTTGGAGTGCCTTCTGGGGAGGGTGTTCTAGGGACATTCACGCTCTTCCGATGGCTTCGATTTGGGATGATTCGTCTGCCTGTCTGCTCGTCTGCCTATCTGCCCGATCTCCGACCTGCCGAGACCTTGTTGTTGCGCCGATGGACGGACCTTTCCTTCATGACCTTTTTTTTTTTTTTAACAACCGCCCTCGCGCCTCCCATTCGTTTTCTCTATTTTCCCCTTTCAGCCGTCCGTTGCCGTTCAAACCGTTCTGACGCGAGCGAAACCATTACAGTTCAGCAAACATGCATTCCGCAGGCTCTGATCGGAGGCGACATCATCTGCCAGGCTAAGTCGGGTCTCGGCAAGACGGCTGTCTTTGTTCTGGCCACGCTGCAGCAGATTGAGCCCGTGGCCGGCGAGTGCTCGGTGCTGGTCATGTGCCACACGCGTGAGCTGGCGTTCCAGATCCGGAACGAGTACAATCGCTTCTCCAAGTATATGCCCGAGATCAAGACGGGTGTGTTCTACGGCGGTACGCCCATCCAGAAGGATGCCGAGATCCTGCGCAACAAGGAGACGCACCCGCACATCATTGTGGGCACGCCGGGCCGTCTCAACGCCCTTGTGCGCGACAAGTACCTTCGCCTGGGCAGCGTGCGCATTTTCGTGCTCGACGAGTGCGACAAGATGCTGGATGCCATTGGTAGGTCATTTTCTTGCCTATTCATTCCGTTCGGTGCTGACCTAACTGTCAGATATGCGTCGTGATGTGCAGGAGATCTTCCGGGCGACGCCGCAGCAGAAGCAGGTGATGATGTTCTCGGCCACGCTGTCGGACGAGATCAAGCCGATCTGCCGCAAGTTCATGCAGAACCCGACGGAGCACTATGTGGACGAGGACACCAAGTTGACGCTGCACGGCCTGCAGCAGTACTACATCCCGCTGGAGGAGCGGGAGAAGAACCGCAAGCTCAACGAGCTGCTGGACGAACTGCAGTTCAACCAGGTGATCATCTTTGTCAAGAGCACGCTGCGCGCCACGGAGCTCGACAAGCTTCTGCGCGAGTGCAACTTCCCGTCGATTGCCGTGCACTCGGGCGTCAGCCAGGAGGAGAGAATCCGCCGCTACCAGGAGTTCAAGGAGTTCAACAAGCGCATCTGCGTCGCCACGGACGTCTTTGGCCGCGGCATCGACATTGAGCGCATCAACCTCGCGATCAACTACGACTTGCCGGCCGACGCCGACTCGTACCTGCACCGCGTGGGTCGTGCCGGCCGTTTTGGCACCAAGGGTCTGGCCATCTCTTTTGTCAGTAACGAGCAGGATAAGGAAGTGCTCAAGGCGATTGAGAAGCGCTTTGAGGTCGCTCTGCCCGAGTTCCCCAAGGACGGCATCGATGCCAGCACCTACATGGCGTCGTAGAGGCGAGGACGGTTGTGGTTTATGGCCGTTTCTTCATCTGCTGTTGTTTTCCTGGTTCTGTTTTGTTGTGTTGTGTGTGCGTGGTTGACTTGTTCTTATGAGAAGGACGCTTTCTTCTATTTACAACAAAAAAAAAGGCATAGCTAGTTAGGTCGGGCAATGCAAAACAGAGGACAATGATTCGAAAGAGCAAGAGCAAGAGCAAGATAACAAACAGTTTGAAAGAACATGAGCTCTCCTGACGTCTGCCTGAAAAACGCTGTTAGGCGTCTATTAAGGTGTGAGGCAGCACTAGATAGGAGCACTGTTCGGCGCGTCGAATGGCGTGATGGACGCGCCTTTGTTGTGGCTGCCTAGTGGGAGTTTTCGTACCAGGTATATCCCCTGATTTCATGTCCCTTCTTTTCTCTCCTTCCTTTCGTTATCCCGTTGCTGTCGTTGCCGAACAAGTGTATGCCAATCCTCACGTTCTGCCGTGTTTTTCTGTGAGGCTGTCAGACAACTCAATTTGGTGGGTCACTCTTGAGTGGCTTATTATCAGTGGCACCACAGTGCCGATGTCTCCCTTGCTCGTGCGCTAACTAGAAGCTCCGCCTAGACCTCGACCAGAACATCGCCATTGCGCGTGCCTTGCCTCAAACTCTCTCAATCCATCACGAAACATATGGACAAATCACCCCTTTTCATGCATGTCGAGTGACGCGGAGAAGCGGATCCAGGAGCTGGAGGCCGCATTACGCGATGCAAACAAACGCGCTGACGATGAAATAAAAAAACGCGACAAAACCGTCTTCTTTGAGCTCCTCCAGAACGTTCATACGTTTGTGCCACCACTGCTCAACGTCCAGACCGATCCCAAAAAAGCCTCGGGCGGACAGGTTGCTAAAGTGGCAGGAAAAGTGTACCCGCGGCGTTTGAAGCTCTGGGAGGAATTTCCGCAGCTGCATTGCTCAACCTGTGACCGTGTCACGACCGTGCTTGGCGACAGAAAGCTATTCGCTTCAGCCATCGAGACCCTCGCCGTCGCCAACTCACTCTCCTCTCACAAACGCCGAAGTGAAGAAGACATTCGCCCCTTTATTCGCGCATACCTCGAGCTCTCGTCTGCGGACATAGTCAACAAGTACCTGGAAGCGACCCATGTGACATTTCGCTTCCGTTTCGACAACAGCCACCGTGGGACGTCGCAGCGGCTATCGCTAAAGACCAGCCGGACGTCCAGCCCTTCTTCCGGCAGTGCTCCCTCCAAGCGCAAATATCAGGACGTCCGTCGGCTCGCGCCCGACCGCTGGGGCATACGAACAGTGGACGACGAGCCAAGCGGTGTCCTTGTGGGCGAATACAAAGCGGCTCATCTGCTCCCCAATGCCTATTATCGGAATGTTCTGGGCACGCCGGGCGCGCTGCCGGCCGCGTCCCTTGTTGTGGACTGCGCGGCTCGTGCTGGGTCCGACAAGACGACTGAGACCGAGACGACCGAGACGACACGTGAGGCACCCGACGTGGATGTTGATAGCCCCGACGCTTCTGCCACAGCAGAGAAACAATCCGACAAAGAAAGGATGGCCGTGTGCCGGGCCATCTGCCAGGCGTACCATTACATGATGTTGTTTGGCATCCAGTACGGCTACATCTCGTCGGGCGTGGGCAGTGTTTTCCTCAAGGTGTCTCCGGCAACGCGGGATACGCTGTATTACCACTATGTCGACCACACGATCCCCGCCGTGCCCATTTCCAGCCCGGGCACCGACCTTGTGCACACGCCCCAGGCCCAGCTTGTCACGTTGCTTCTTGAAGCACTGGCTGTGGAACCTGTCGGCGCGGAAAACGTGTTTGGTAATATTGCCACTCTTCCTGTCTGGCCCGACTCACAATCTAAATCGCGCAAGACGACATCTTTCACCGTCGCCCTTGGAGGGCCCCCGCCCCGCAACGACGAGGGCGGCAACGATGGTGGTGGTGATGGTGGTGATGGTGGCGATGCGGGCACTGGTACAGCTGGCCACGGTGGTGGCAGCGGCAGTGGCAGTAGCAACTCGACGCAGCAGCAGAGCTGCGAGCCGCCCCGCAACGAGTACTGCACACAGGCATGCTTGCTGGGCCTAGCACGCGGTGGCAGGCTTGACCCACGGTGTCCCAACACGCCCAAGCATGTGCGTGCCGGCGGCTGCAAGAGCGTCCGGCTGGGCCCCGGCGGCGAGGAAGAGTCGTGCCACGCCATCACGGCCACGGAGCTGTGCACGATGCTCGTTGCGCAGCAAACACGGTGCTACAGCAGCGGGGTCAAGAGTCTCTTTTTCCACGGGCTGCACGGCGCGGTCGGCACGCTGTACAAGATGTCGCTGCTCGAGTACGGCTACACATTTGTTGGCAAGGGCGTCGGCGACGAGCACCGGGCGTCTCTGGACCATGAGGCGTCCATCTACACACATCCGACCATCCAGCCCCTGCAGGGCCGCCTGATTCCCGTCTTTCTCGGCATCGTCGAGCTGGAGGAGTATCCCTTTCTGGTCATCAACGGCGTTGTTGTGTGGCACTTGCTGCTCATGTCGTGGGTCGGTGACTCGCTCGAGGTGAAGCCCAGGGACCGGCTCTGGGACTACGAAAAGATGCGCCTCGAGCGCTTTCTTAGAAAGCTAGATGCACACGGCCTGGCCCATTACGACTTGCGGCCGGCCAATGCTGTGTGGAGTGTCGAGCGAGGCTGTCTCATGGCCATCGACTTTGATCACGCGGAAGTCCTGGACGACGAGGACATGGAAGAAGCGGCCGGCCTGTATCATACGAGCTCCGAGGGCTCGCCACAGCCCACTCTGGATGACGCCAGCACCGCAGACGGCAGCGTGCCGGCCGGCGTATTGGAGTCGCTCGACTCGCCGGGGTCGGAGCCTGCAACGGCCATTGCCACGCCCCAGTCCCTGGGCCCCGGCCTGACCGAAAAGCGCGGTGCACCCGAGGATCGTCCCGACGAGCCTCTTGGTAGCAACCCGGACACCAAGAGGCTTTGCATGGGTATAGATAGTCCTGGCTGTGATTGATTCCTCTAAATGCTCTGCCCCTGAACCCAATAAAGATGTGCGTGGCCAAAGCAAGAACCCCGTCACAGCGGCCAGAGGACGAAGCGTTGCAGACAAGAATGCTCAAAAGGTTGTGTCGACATGGTATCAAGGACGCTGCGTTCCCTCTGTTGCCTTTTCCTTTGTCGGATCACCCTGCCTTTCCCAGATCATGACGGGCACGCGTTGTAGACCAATGCGGCCGTAGCAAACAGGACGCCGTTCTGTAAGACTTTGTCACATGACTCTCATAGTCCTGTCCACGTAGACCCGACGCAAGAGTTCGATCGGGTGTGCTTTTTTGACTGTATTTAAAGGTATATTACGAGCCTGCCTACAAGAATAAAGATGTCGGCCTGGCGGCGCTGCTCCTGCTGCATCCGGGTCTCGATCTCGGCCAGCCGCTTGGTGCGCTCCGCCTCGACGTTGGACTTGGGCTTCATGAGGACCACCTGCTCAATCGTGCAGTAGTCTTGGCACAGCAGCAGCATGTGGTTCAGCGCGTCCACCATGTCGTCCCACGGAAGCGCGCGCTCCACATACGACATGCCCTTGGGCGACAAGCGCGCCAGCGAGAGCATCCAGACAAGCCGTGTTTGGATATATCCGTACAGGGCACGCTTGAAGATGATGCGGTCCATCTCGGCCACAATGCCCTCGGCCGAGCCGAGGCGCGGCGCCGACGGCGCGGCACCGACGGCCATGGTGCGGTACTTGGTGGCGTCGGCAATGTCGTTGTCGAGGTGGGCGAGCAGGCGCGTCACGGCGAGGCCCAGGTCCTGCCGGTGCTGGAGCTGCTGCTGCAGCAGCTGGTTCGGTTCTTGCTTCTTGAACTGGGCCGTCTTCTGCTGTTGCTGCTCCGTGGTGTTGGTCAGCGTGAAGAGGATGGCGTGCACCTTGGTGTAGTCGACCTCGACGGCCGGCACGCGCTGCGGCGTGCCCTTGAGCACCGGGTCCAGCAGCGTGCAGATGGACTGGTGCGTCGAGGCAAACGGGGTCAGGACACACAGGCTCTTCACGTAGTAGTACATTTGCGTGGCAATGGACGGCCGCGCCAGAATGGCCAGGTAGTGGTAGAGGCGGCCCGTGCCGGGCGCGTGGTCGCTGGCAAGCGAGGACCAGCGGCGCGAGACGCTGGTCCAGATGTCGCGCATGCGCTGGTTGTCGTCCTCAATGGCCATGCGGTACCGGGACAGGTCGCCCAGGCACTCGACCCAGGTGTCGCGGAACGCGTCGACGGACTCGTACAGCAGTGCGATGATGGAGTAGGCCATGTAGATGAAGCCAATCATGTGCTCACGGGCCTCGGGCAGGCGGTATCTGGTAGGGAATGGTTGAGGGACTTGACGACCTGGAGGTATATTGGCCGGTTATTTGAACCCCGGAGCGAGTGTTGTGGTCTAAAGCCGTACTCGACGGCGAGTCTATAGACTCCGCGCGTAGAGAGACGTGAATATTAGGAGCAGACATAATAGCCGTTAAAGCCTAGTAGACGTATAAGTAGCGGTTATCAGATAAATAGGCGACGAGTATAAGTACTCACGAGTATTAGAAAAGCTCTAGAATAGTCTTTTTAAGATTTTCGCAGAGTTCGCAGTGAGGCTCTGCGTACGGCATAATAAGGGATATATCTGCTAGGTCGCCTATACCCTGAGACACACTGCTACCGACAATTTCGTTCATTTCCAGCCTGTTTTGTTTCTTCTTCTACTTTGTGACAATGGCGTTTCATTCTCGTATAAGGTGGCGACTGTTCGTATTATAGTATTAAACTTTAATAGCCTAGTTTTAGGTCGTCCCTAGTCTTAGCATCCGTGATCCGTCTCTTATAAGACGGACTATATCCTACTTATCCTAGCGAGATTAAAAGTACAGGTTCTAAACTGTTCAGAGCTACCTAGGAAAGAGAAACGAGACTTTTCGCTAGTCGTCGTCTTACAACACGCACGGCAGGCTCTTAAAAATGTTCGGGGGGCCGGCTGGCGTCTTGTCGACGCCGCAACTAACAATTAGAATGTAATGTCTAATGATAATCACTCAGGATGATCATGTCCCTCATCCCCCTGCCGAGCTACCGGGCCCTCCTGAGCCGGCTCTCTTGCCAGCTCGGCCTAGGCCGCATCCCCCCTCGAGCCTGCTGGCCCTGCCGGTTGCCCGGTAACCGCATCCGCCGCCTCCTACACTACCCGTGGGGCAAGCCCGGCCTCGGCGAGACAAGCCGCCGCCGCCATGTCGGCCTGGTCGAGGCCCGAGCTTGCCACCACCCCCCCCACCGCGGCCTCCCCTGGCTCCTCCACCGCTAACCTCGCCGCCTGCGTGATGTCATCTTGGCCGTCGCTCACATTTGCCGGACCGTGCACCGCCGCCCCCCTTGCGGTCAGCCTCGGGTTGCGGAGCTGCACCCTCTCCTCCGCCCCCTCTGGGCCTTCCCCCCCCCTCTCGGCCGGGCTTTCGCCCCCCCTCTCCCTCCTACGTCGCCACGCCGCCACACCGCGGCGTGCTGATGAGGATATTATCCTATACATTTTAGGTCCGAAAATGCTTCCGAGCAAGGTTGTCACCACGGGTAAACCAACCGTTAGCTACCTAGAACGAAGTGTTAGCTTGTGTATGTATGTGTGTGATTACGATAGCACTTACGGGCTGGTCATGCTCGCTTCTTTTTTCAAAAAAAAAAAGAAAGTCTCACTCGGGTGAGATAAAGGGGCAGAAAAAAAAAACCCCGGTGTCGTCGGCTACTATGAAGAAGTGAAAAGATTCGCTCTACGCCTACGATGTAAATATGGACAAACAGACAAGGAAAAGGCTCCTTCCCGACAGAATCCTTTTACAAAGAATGACACCCACTCCTCTATAGCCCTTTCCGTCTTTGTAAAGACGAAATATGTCGTGGCGTACCCGGGTCTAACCGTGAATCTCGGATTAGTGTGTCGCTGTGTTTACGTTAGCAGATCAGCTCTGTTCGTCTTGTCGGTATCAAGTGTTATCGTCGCCTGGTAGCTTACGATGAATTGATCCTTTAAGAATACTTATATTACAGACGCACTGTGTAAACTATCTGGCTATGGGCGTGAGGTTCTCCGTCCTTTTTCCCTCCCTGTGATTCTGCTGGCTCGATGGCTCGAGACGTCGTCGGGCCACCTGTCGGTCATGTCCTCGTGTAGGCGCGGTTATGACACACTACGCCAATGGTCTGGCGTGGCAGGGCGAGCATGACAGACCTAGAGGCCATCGCGCCCGGCGTGTCATGGACAACAAGGTACCCTCGCGGCGTCCTCTGGAGACGCCCGGCTCGTCTGCCAAGACGCACGCGAAACCGCTGCCGAGTCTTTCTTGTCCGCGGCCGTAGTCCTTCTGGCGAGAACTACAAAGTATCTTACTTCTCCCTTACGCCCTGTCCTCCCGCTACACCGGCCCCTCCCGCGCCGGGTTACGCGCCATTGCCGCTGCCACCGCGGGACTCCGCCACTCCTCCATTCCCTCTGCAACCGCGGCCTCCACCAGATCCTTCACGTCGGCCTTGGGCACAAGCCCGACCACACCGCGCGTAGCCTCGTCCACGATATCCTGTCGGTCTCGGCCGCGGCGTGCCATAAACAATGCGATAGTTTTTGCCACCAGCCTCGCACGATAGAGCTCTGCATCCTGTGGCCTCTCCTGGTCTAACCAGACGCGTTCATAACTGCGATGCATCAATTCCGATGCCATCACGACCACCACCCTGACCTTCCTGTCCGCCTCCGACATCGGCCTAGCCGCACTGCGCGTAGCCGCGTCCGCTCTCTTCGCTCGGCCGGGGCCGCTGGGTAAGGCCCTTGCGCTAGCTTCTACCACCAGCCTCGCACGGCAGAGATTAGACCACGCCGTCGCACCCTGTGCCCTCCTCTTGTCTGTCCGTATCGTTACCACCGCGGCCTCTACCACCCTCCTCACGTCCTCCTTCGACATCAGCCCAGCCGCACGGCGCGTAGCCGCATCCACTCTAGTCCCCCGGCCGGCATAGCGGAGCTCTGGCTGCGCCGCCGCACCCTGTGGCCCCTCCTTCTCTCGCCAGAAGCGGTTAGCATAGTAATGCGCCATCACCGTAGCCGCCGCGGCCGCCACCACCTCCTTCATGTCCGCCTCCGACACAAGCCCAGCCACACCGCGCGTAGCCTCGTCCACCATAGCTCTTGCGTTTGATTCTACCACCAGGCCCATACGGAGGGGCTCTTGCCGCCCCGCCGCACCCTGTGGACCCCCCTGATCCGCCCAGACGCGGTCAGCATAGCCTTCTGTAGGGGCCGTCTCACGGTGTCCCATACGTCTGCGCGGATCGGCCCGGATCGAACCCCCCCGGAGAACGACCGAGACGCGATGAAAGAATCCGCGCAGGGCATTCGCGCGGGCCGTCGTCGTTGTGCCGTTGTCTGCGCTCTTCTCCGTCTCTAGAGGGGTGCTGGTTTTCTTTGCATAGGCGCAGCATTGAAAAATGTCGTTTATAAAGTCGACCAGGTCTTGGCCGTTGTCTGCGCTCTTCTCCGTCTCTGGAGGGGTGCTGGTTTTCTTTGCATCTGCGCTGCATT